>WBMY01007395.1:291123-437769 GCA_013397315.1 Donacobius atricapilla | reverse complement strand
CTCTACTAGAGGTCTTGAGTTTCTCCAAATCTGCTTGAAGCTGCGAGTTGGACATATTCAGCAATATATATAATTTTATGTACCCCAATTTTGGCACAGTCATAATGCAAACTATTTTGTTTAGGTGTAGATGAGAAGCCTGTGGCAAAATAATTAAGTGGTATTTCCTTCCAGATTGGTATTGATTTTACAGCAAATATTTTATACAAAAGTTACTTTGTTCAAGATGTATTAATAATTATAATATTATTATAATATTTATATTATTATATAAATATATTTAATATAAATTTGAAAACATAGAAGTAAATAAGGAAAAGAGTATACGTGGTATAAACAGCTACCTAAAATATGCATTCAAATGCAAAGTGTTTGAAATATTGATCAACAAACACTGCAATATCCATAAGTCAAGCATTAACATCGGGTTTATTTGAAGGAGGTGACTTTTTTCAAACATTCTGTCATTACAAGGATGACTAAGACACCATAATTCTGTGACAAGTGCTAAAATTCTCCATAAGCTTGAGGTATTCAGCAATTACAATTAAAACAATCTGGTTTTTTAGCACTTGGATTGCAGTGATGCCTCCTGCAAGTAGCTTGTAATCAGGACTGTTGCTTCCCTGCTGCATACCATATAAATATTTATGAAATTAGTAAAATAATATTTTAAGAGTTCTTTGAAATGTGAATCATAGCCAAATCCAGAGCACCTACTAAGCATCTAACACCAAGACAGTGACCTGGAATCCCTTAATTCTATGGTGAAGATTGTTTGACATCTCCAAAGAGCAATCAACAAATCCTACACAACGGGGGACTGGTTCTGTGCCATGCAAGATAACTTTCTGCAGAGCATGGCAGACTGAAATAATTCTTATTTTCCAATGCAATTTCCACTGTAATTTGTATTTTAAGGAATAAACAATCTGAAAAGCACATAGCATGACACAGTATAGCACATGCTATAACCCAAGGGTTTCGCTGGACTACTAAGATAGAAACAGAGCCAGATTCCTAACTCTGATAGGTCTTGACCATATGCCTTGTTTGGATGTTTAAATTGATGTCACGTGTGTTTACCTTAAAATTCAGCCTTTTTTTTTTTTTTTTTGCAATGGTCTAGCATGTTTCCAAGGGATATCACAATGATCACAGTTCTGGGAAATATAAGACAGTAGGGAAATTAAACTATCTCATTTTTCTCCACAATATAGAATGTGGCTGTGTGAACAAAAAGGTCCTAACACAAGAAGTACGTTGGTGCAATCTTTAGACCAAATCACTGAGTCTTTCAGTGATATTCTCTATTTTTAGGTTCTATCTGAAGGCTGAGAAACTAAGAAAAAAGTAATATATTTGGAGGTGCATTGCCCTAGTGCGCACTGTAGTCAGATAGAAATCTTTCTGTCTGGTGTCTCTTGCTGGGCGTGGATGATTTTCCTTGATGCACAATGTTGTCTCCGTGCTTTATATTAGTTTTGCTCTGTTCATTTCTGTTGGGGGAAAAAAAAAAAAAAGGTAATCTTTGACTTTAAACAGGTAAGATAAATACCTGTTTAGATGTTCAGGAATGTTCCTGTTTAAATATTCCTAAATGTTCAGGAAAGAAATGGAATATACTGTGGTTGGGGTTTAAATTCTTAATAACACTTCCAAAGTTGTATCAAGCCCAGAATAAAAGGAGGAGGTTGGCTGCGAGTTAGCACCTGCCTCCCTTTGTAAAATCAACAATTGCTCTCAGAATTAAAGTGCTGGAGAGCTTATCCTTGCTGACAACTGACAGGCTATTTTCTTGCTGAATAAAAAATGAGCAATCAAACCTGAAAGGAAGTCCTGTGCATAGAATCAAATTCTACACATCCTTAAGCATGATACAAACTTGCTTAAGTCAATAGAGCCATTTGTTAGGAGGATTTTTGCAGCTTGGCCCCGATAAGGTGAGTGCCTACACATAATGCGTCCTTGTCACCATGGTCCCAAATGACTCAAACAACTTGTAATGTGGCAGAAAGCTTTTCGCCTGTATACTGTCAGCTTGAATCTGTCAAGCAACCAGAAGTTCCTGCTGCAAGAAATTTTATGCAAAAACTCCAAGCAATGCTAGACGAATATTAAGGCTGCTTGTATAGTTATATACTCATTTCAGGCGGGACTGTCATTCATTTTTAACATCCTTCTTTTGGCTACAGCATGATGATTCCATCTTTAATAACTCGATCACACAGCACCCTTCAAGCAGTGTGGTACGGGCATTTTCCCCACATTTGCAGAACTCTTTGCTTTAAAGAAGAGAAATCTTTCTTCAGCTTCTGAGCATCTCGTCAACTTATCCCAGTCTAAGTGAAGAAACACAAAAATAAGCACATATTTAAATGACACTGTACATTACAGTCACCGGCATGATCAAACTTTAGTTGTATTGAAGATGCCTTTCCTGAAAATTGAGTTGAAATACCAAAGCAGAAAGGAGAAATACTTGTTTTAACTATGTGAAAATGGGTCCCTTATATAATCAGAAATATTAGTGATTACTAGTTTTAGATTAAATAGCTTTTGCCTCCTGGGGTGTTTGCTTTAGTCAAGTGAAATGCAAGAGATCTAAATGCTCATTTTAGCCTTTCCACAGGAAAATTGGACTCTGTTAAGCGTTAAAGTGAATAAGACTCTCTCCAAAAGGCAGGTTCTGTTACCTTGATTTCTTGAAGAAACTATGCTTTTGAAGGTCTGTTTCCTGCAGATCTCTCCACATATTAGCAAACTTGCCCACCTCTCCTTACTATAACACCTGCTGCACAAAAATCTCCCACAAAACAGAGGGCTTTTGCCTAGGCAAGTGACTCAGGTTCACCCCTCTCCATGTACAGGTTCAGTTTTGAAGACATTTTTGTTGAAGGACTGATCACTGGCTGAATCAGCACCTTTCTATTCTGCGTATGAAAATAAAAAAAGAACTAAATGAAGATGGTATCTCGTGTGTTGGTCACTTGTGTTGCTACTGTTGCAGCCAGCAGTGTTTTTCTCTGTATGGTTGTATAGGGAATCTTCTGCAATGCCCTGGGTATTCTTTGAGGAAAATATGTGTTGAGAGTCCTGAAAAATCCTGCAAAGCTTGGAACAGACAGAGCTGCAAAATCTTTGTGGTACTGTAATTTGTTTGGGCTAATGATCCCAATCAACACTATCAGGTCAAGGCTTTTGGGAGCTGTTGGGCCAGAGGCAAACTCAGATTTAGTCATACAGTACTGAAATTAAGAGAACTATTTTCTCCTTTAAATGAGGTGTTAATTATCCTAGTAATTGAAAGCAGACTAATTAACTGGGAGAGTGATTGACATCACTCAAGTACAGCTGCAAGAAATGCTGAGCCACCGACGAAGCACGTTGCAGTCAAGGATTCCTGGTCCACTGAGGGGTCCTTGGTTTGTATGGTAATTTTGTCTGACTGCTCGAGCATGCAGGAAGAGGACTAGGCTGCAGCGGTGTGTCCTGGCCCCAGGTCAGAGACCTGTGCTGGTGTCCCCCGGCATACCTGGGCTGCTCCTGCAGCCACCACCTCCCCCGTTCTCCCCATGTCCCTGTGTGCACTGAAGGAGAAAGAAGAGAAACAGAGTCGTCTGCATCTAGCAGACCCCTCTGTAATTCAGCATCAGCCTGAAAGGAAGGCTGGGAAATACTGTTAACTGGAGAAGAGAACAGCTTCTGTTGCCTTGGTGCTATTGTTTTTCTCTCTAGCAGGGCTGTTTTGAGTATTAAAGAAACTAATAGGGATCCAAATTAAAAACTGTGATTAATGTTATGTACCAGCCTAGTGTGCTTACGCTGTGAGAAAGCAAGGGATAATAGAAAACAATCCAAAGCCTGTCTTGCAAAAGGGAACAAGTTCATTAAGTTGTATGGTGGCTGCAGCAGCAAAGATAGTTTATAGTCTAAAGTAACTCCTATATTGGCATTTGGCAGAAAGCTACTGTTCTGGTGAAAACTGAAAACATGTCTTCTGCACATTCTCTTTATTTTTTTTTTTTAATTGTGGTGTGGGATTCTTTTGCTAGTAGTGTTGTTGAAGTCCAGAATACTACTGTGACTATATCCTACAATGACATGTTCATGAATATTTTTAGATGCAGCTTTGTCATTGTTTTTTACAGGCAAGGTATTAATTTAAAATGTTTTTTCTTGCTTCTGTTGTTATCTTCAGTTACCACCCCATATCAGCCCCATGCTCTTCTGGATTATTTCAGTTTTCTTTTCAAGACAAGTTCCACATAGTCTATGTAAATATATTTTTTAAAATTTATTTGACTACTAAACTAAACTTATTCTTCATACAGCTTTTCTATATGATACATATGGCCACAAAATGATAGTCTTTTTTTTTTTAATCAGCAGATGCTAAAAAATGTTTATTCATAACAAAATACAGAAACAAAGATAATAGCTGATTAAGCAAATAATGAATGTGTGTGTATGAGTATATCCATCTGTATATATCCATCTGTATACAAAAGCTTTAGCAGCAGACACAGCAAAGGGTCTGGAGCTTCTTTTAGCACTGGCTGGTGCAATCCAATCTCCTACTTAGCCTGATACAGGTGTTCCCATCACTCTCCCCATTTGGGTCAGGGCTGTGAATATTGTTACAGCAAGAATACGTTGAGTTTATTGGGGTGGAAGCCATTTATGCGTTAAAGACCATATCTTGGGTTTTGTAACCAAAAAAAAAGTGTAGTTTATTCCATTTATTGGGGAGATTTTTTTTTTCTTTGTCTCTTGTAACTCCAGGGACAAGAGGGTGGATGCCTTCTGATAATAGGCCAGCTGTTAAAACCTGGTGAGGCATTGTTTCTTATCTCTTTCACCACCCATCCACCCTCCAGGGGGGGATAGCCTCTGATAAAGAGCCATCAAGGCTCACCAATGACATGGCACATTTTATCACCCCATTGTATATCCTCTAATAAAGGGCCATCAAGGCTCACCAAGGACATGGCACATTTTATCATCCCATTATGAGCTGCTCCACCCAGTGGGGGTGGAGGAAGCACACCGTTCCCACCTAGATAAAAACTGAGACATCTTCACTGGATCCCAGAGGAAGATTAGACTCATCTCGACACCACTAGACTTTCTTCAGGATTATCTCTACTCCACAGAACCACATCTGTTACTCCTGGAGGATTTATTTAGACTGCTTGCAATACCCTAACTAACAGGGTATCAGGTCATATCCCTGACTCTGTCAGGGTTTTTCTAAAACTTTGTTTGTTTGCTTGCTTTTTTTTTTTTGTATTGCCACATTTGTAATTTTTTTATATATTCCTAGTAAAGGACTGCTATTCCTATTCCTAAATTTTTATCTAAAAAGCCCTTAATTGCAAAATTATAATAATTTGGAGAGAAGGGGGTTTACATTCTCCCTTTCCAGGGAAGCTCTAGCTTTTCCTGGCAGACACCTGTCCAAAACCAGGACAGACCATCATTAGGTCTTTCCATGTCCTTTATGTACAGATACAGATCTCATCCTTAAAGATAAATAGTCATCTGAATCTTTTCTGAACATATTAAAAAGCAGACATCAAATCCTCCCACAAATTAACAAAAAATTAAAAACCCACAAACCAAATGAACAACGAAACACTCCTAACCTGAGGAAAATACATGCAAGTTGTTTCTCCTTGCAAGTTGTACCTTGTGTTAAGAGGTGTTAAGCAGCCACAGCTTAGAGTATTACAACATTCAGAGTGCTGAAAAATCAAGTGATAATATGAGACAGTTCATTTAAACCTACATGCTAGATGTTCTCAGAATTTGCTCCCGTTTTCACTTTTATTACTCATGGCCTGTTCAAAACTGAAGAAAGAAAACCTTTTTGCTTAGTTTCACAACTACCGGACAAACTGCACATGGTGAAAGTTGATACAAACATAAATTTTATTCAGAGTCAGAAAGTCTTTGCAATGGTTATGGTGAGATCATGTGATGCAATACTGTTAGGACAGGTTTTTATAAGTATTGCAAATTAATCTAAACTTACGTTTCTGCAGAAATGATTCCAACAGCAGTTCCATGGCATTAAGACCTTTCATTTCCTAGCTTTAAAATGTGACACTCACTGGCTTGTTAATAGGCTAAGTAATTGCTAATGAGCAGATATGGGACCTCAAGGATATTCCTATCACAGCTGTAGACTGTCTGTTATGCCCCATGCAATGAGAAGGAATCATTCCAGTACTTCCACTGAAATTCCTAGAATTTCAAGAATAGCTAGATTTTCATTCAAATAATCTGAAAAAAGATCTACAAAACTCAAACAGCAATTTTCTAAAGGTGATGACTTTCTGCTGCTGCTGTCAGTCATGACTGTGAGCGGTCCTTTGGATTTGCAGATAAAGGCACCCTACACTGCTGGGGTAACAGGGCCACCAAGTGTGAGCCTGCTCTAGGAGGTAGCAGGAGAGCAGAAGCCTGACACTCATGCTGGAGCTGAAGTGTCCGTTGATGCGGAATTATGCTGTTGATTCTCAAATCATGTTGTCCTGAAAGAAGTTTCACTGGAAATCTGGCTACATTGTAGAGAGAGATGCAAATCCTGAAGATCCTGATTTCATTGCCTGGGTGGCTGAACTGGGGAGACACGAATCTCAAGGACTGTTGGCAGACCAGAAAGCTGAGAGAGCATCCTGGACCAGACACAGAAACTGAATTCTGCCCCTGAATATTTAGATAAAGGGATGTGTGGTTGAGTCTCGTCATAACAGCAGACTATGAGGTAACTGAAAAGGACTGGATGTTTATTTAAACACAGAGATTTCAGTGGCTTGTAGTCTCCCCAGACCTCCGTATGTGTGTCTTCTCAAAAGGAGTCCCTGAGCAGCTTTCTTTTAACTGAGTTTTTACTTCTCCACAGGTCAGTGTTAATACTGAATGCAATATTTAGTCTAACTTATGTGCCAAGAAATAAAGAATTCTATGTTTGTGGGCGGTTGGTATGTGTCTTCAAATATGTAGACTCTTCAACAAATAGGAAATCCACAGTCTACAAAATGTAAAGCAGCTTTTACACCGTGTTCAAAATATACTGTACAGTGGTCTTAGCAACAAAAATCTAAGTGTTTAACGATGGAGGTGTTGATGCCAGCAAAATAAAACAAAGGGATGGTTTATCAGACTTACCAGGTTAGCACTTCATTTTACAGAACATTGTCCTATCTACTTAATAGCAGACAGTGATAACACTCCTGATTTTGTATCTTACTGAAATGTTTTGCCATTTTCTGCCTATTCCATGAAACGTGAATTTAAGTCTAACCCAAAGAATGAAGTTCTGCACAATAATATTCTTAATCCATCACGTATGGACGAAACCATTTGTTTAGGTTGATACACAGATGGGAGAAGGTTTTTCACTTGAGTAGGATATTTGATGACTAAAGAATGCTTAAGGATGAAAGGAGAATGCAGTGAAATCTACAGTCTGAATGTGAACTCAAATCCAGATCTCCCTGCCCAGCCATTACGTGCTAGAATAATTTTGCAGCTCACTCAGGAGACACCAAGCTACCTCTTCTGCAGGAAACATCATTGGTAATCTAAAGACTTTATTTGTCATGGAGTAGTACAAAGAGTGCTCACCCGTAGATTTTGTCATAAAACAAAGGACTGTATTGTCCATATTCAAGCAGATCTTAGGGAGGGAAAAGTTCTTTGGGCTACTCAGCAAGTATACTCCATCAAACCCATGGCATGTGCTTCTGAAGGGTGGAAATTCCCTGTGATTGGGGTTGAAATAGTGAACAGTTTGGGTAATGCTTACCCTACACACATCCAGGGTTGGTTTAATCCTGTGTCAGAATTAAATTAATTCCTTGCTATGCAGCTGTGTGCGTTGACCCTGGCTGGACACCAGGTGCCCACCAAAGTCACTCCCTCACTACCCTCCTCAGCTAGAGAAAATATAATTAAAAGCTCATGGGCTGAGAAAAGGACAGGAAGAGATCACTCAGCAATTACAGCCACGGGCAAAACAGACAACTTGGGCTAAACTAATTTAATTTACTGGCAATCAAATTGAAGTTGGGTAAAGAGAAGTAAAAAATTAATCTTTAAACACCTCATGTCGTTAAAGACCCGTAGACAGCTTAACAGAGACCATAATGCAAACTTCCCACCAGTGCTGGTGTCAGACTGGCCTACAACATGGACCCCATTGGCCCCTTAGGGCCAGCACAGGACACAGTGTGCCCTCAAACTGACAAGCTGAAAACTTTAATCACCAAACATGAAATGGCTATGATTTGTCCAAAACAGGTGACCACTGCTATCAAACATGATACTGGCTGCATTGTCAGAATTGCAACAGAAATAGAACAAACTTCTGAACATCATTGGTATGGTGTTTTTATGAGATATGCACCATCTGCAAATGGCATATTGGATCTTATATTACATCTCATGATCCTTGTACTATTGTGCTGTATTTTATTAGTTTTGCTGGTAGTATACTTTTATATCTATGTTTATCAAATTTCTCCATGTGTTGGAAAAATGATTCACCAGTTGTTTCCTGATTTGGGCTGAAGCGAGTGCCCAAATCTTCCCCTGAGCAAAGCAAGAGTACTAACAGTTCCACCCCTCCCCTAGGCTCTGGTTATTCTCACAGTTTGGTCTGTGGCAAGGGGCAAGGGTGACAGTCCATTCAACTCTGGTTTTGGCCCAACATACAGCTGATGCCACACCCCAACATGTACTGGCACAACCACTGAGGCACAGAGAGAGCAACATGTAAGTTAGAGAGCTTGTGAACTGGAGAATTTGTGAATTATTAGAGTGATGAATTAGAGAATTCTTGTTGTCTGAATAAAGAGCATTGAGACTCTTTTTTTTTAATGGGGTCCTGACATAAAGTTTAATTTTTTGAGTATGTCATCGTGTAAACTGAGATAGCCACACTGTACATGGCATTGCAGTGTGTGGTAGAAGTAAAAAACTGGAAGAGGAAGAGAAAATTGTCCTTTTCTTTAACTTATGAGTCTCTCTGATTACTAAGGAATATTCAGTTTAGATGTGAGATCAATACACAATAAGTTACCTGTAAATCACTGTAAGCAATTCTAGTAAACAATTCTATTTATTTTTAAAAGAAGGCAGCTCTGTTCTGGCTTTTGAGGATAAGGAAAATCTTTGCCAAGGCACCTAAGCTAGATAAGAGGT
Source organism: Donacobius atricapilla (assembly GCA_013397315.1). Lineage (NCBI taxonomy): Eukaryota > Metazoa > Chordata > Aves > Passeriformes > Mimidae > Donacobius > Donacobius atricapilla. The sequence continues at coordinate 428,556 of WBMY01007395.1, read as the reverse complement.
TAAGTTTCTCTCTTTTCTTTGTCTGTCACTATTTCTGTAGGTGTTAGATCTGCTTTGAGACATGTCTTGATCCAGAAAGGCTGGGGTGAGGTAAGGTTGTTTGCATTTGTGCTTTGTGAGGGTTTACTTAAAACAAATTATTCAAATTCAGATGTTTAAACATTTGCTCTTTTTCTTAGGTTTAGCTTATGAAAATTATTTCTATCCATAAAACAGATCCTAGTTGTTTTCTGAGGACTTGTGCTGCTGTGAGATTTGTCATTCTGCCCTCCTTTGCTTCCCTACCATTGTCCTTATCTAGGGAATTTTCCTCTGCAAAGGAGACTACAAAGCTTACAGCATGCCATGCATATCTTACATGCTGTCCTGAGAGTCAGCTGCAGAGTCACCATTTCTGTCTGTTGTCCAGTCAATGAAAATAGATTCTCAGTCCTACGATTACGAATCACAACATGAGTCCTGGCTGCCTCGCCTGACTTTGCTTGCTTTATATAAGCAAAGGGAAGATGGAAGGGGCTGGGTTTTCAAAGGAAAAGGCTACACCACTAGCTAGTTACTGAGCCAATGCACTAATTCTGAAGCCACTCGGCAAATTTCAGTGGACAATTTCCTTTCCTTTCTTCAAAAGAAGCTCTACAGTTATTTGGTGCTTGATAAGAAGGCGGACTGTCTGAAAGTGTTCTGGAAAAGCTGCTTCCCAGCAATCCTACAGCCAGCGCTTGCTCATTAGTAGGAGTCACTGGCGAGCAGCGCCGCCGCCGCGGTCCCTTGAGCGCTGTCAGCCAGCGCCTTTGATTGCTGGGGATCGCTCAAAAAGTGACAAATGTTTCCCTTCATCTGATGAGGCTGAGAAAAACAGCAATTACCCAAACATTACACCTCGCTGTGACAGCCTCTTGCCTTCTGTAAGCGAGGCCAAGTGCCACTCCGGAGACGAGGAGCGGTTCCCATGGGCGCCGGGACGTGCGGGCATCCGCGCTCCCTCCGCGGCGCGCCGGGGCTTGTGTGACGGACCCAGCAAGAGGTACAGTGTGCTGGGATGGGGAGCCCCACTTGCAAAAGGGATTGGTAGCCCTATGTTAGGTAAGGCTGCAGGTTTAATTCAAAGACATGTTGAGGCCACACGACATGTCTGGCACCTTTATCTTGCTCTTAATAACATCACTGTGGAGGGGAAGTGATTATGGAATTCCTCTGCATTTTCCTCGTATGTTTTAGTGCTTGTTCCTTTAGAAATTCAGTAATCATTTGGCAGAGAGCCTGGTAGCAAAAGCAGACAATAATTTGAAGGTTGGCCATTACATTTGGTTTCCCTGCACACGAGTAAACAACATTAAAAAAAACGCAGCAATACCCAGTCCAGTGAGAAAATTATGATTTTAAGGGCAAACAAGTAGATAAAGAAGTACAAGCAATTCTGCAGAGAGCTGGCAAAGGAATATCCTTGCTGTGTGGAGGTCTTGAAGGTCTGTCTGTTTGAGGCCTGACAGCCCTGCAGAAGCTGAGGCACATCTCTTTTGCTGGCACATCTCTGTCATGGGATGGTTATCTCTGACAGAGCAAGCTGCTGAGGTCAGAAATCTTAGTGGATTCCTCAGGGAGACTTGTCAGGTTTCATTAGTTGATGTCCTTGCTTTCCTCGGTCGTGAATCCACCATGCAGGTCCATGGGAAGTAGCTAATGAAGGTCTTTAAGTTTCAATTAGCAGCCTGACAATGGAAAAGTGATATGTGGATACATCAGCTCTCAGCTGCCTGCAAAGAAGAAATGGGAAGCAGTCCTTGTGGTCTCAGCAAGGAATAACAAAAGTTGTGGGGGAGATCGGTTCTGACATCTGGTTTGTGTTGCTGCAAGCCCTCCCTGCACGATGTTCCCCGTGGGCTGGGGTGATCTGAGGCTGTGTGTCCAGAGCTCCTGTAGGAGTAACTACACCTGGGCTGCTTTACACACAGGAATCCTAGACAAGTCGTTGAGTATCACTTCCCATTTCACGCCTAGAGCGCCCTCGACATGTCTGACTGTGAGCAAGCCCGAGGCAGTGGGTCCCCTTCATCCCACAGGTGATGGACTGGCTGTGCATGGGAACATGGTGCTTCTGGGGGTGGCACAGCCTGGGCAGAAGCAGACTTCAGGACACGCAGGCTGACGTGATGGTCTTGGTAAGGAGAGAGAGTGTTTGGGTCTGAGCTTTGGCATCTCCTCCACAAAGCACTCACTGAGGCAAATTTGCTGACCAAAGCCTGCACAGAGTCTCCACAAACATGAATCAACCATGTCTTAACTGAGTATACAGGCTTGATTTTTCAGCTAGTAACTGGGGAGAACATTGAATGGACATTAGAATTCTAATTCTGAATTAATGAGTCACAGAAGTTGAGATTTGCTGTGAATTTAGCTGCTTCCTCAGCTCATGAGCTTCTTTTAAGTAACATGCATCTTTCTCTACATTATTTGTTTATTCAATTTTAATCAAGAAGAGCCTTAACTTAGGATCAAACTAGGGGCATGACAAAGAATTTCTGCGGCAGAATCTGACCCTGCATTAATTTATATGTTGTTTTCTCTCCCCAAGAGATGGAATTATAAATAGTCTGAGAGAAGCATTGACTACTGAGTATATGGTTTCAAGTAGTCCATGTGTGTTGTGTTCTGGTACATGGTATAGTTGACAGATGCTTTGATCTCTGGTAGCCAGAGAGACACTCAAACCTTCACTCATGATTTTGTGTCTTCTCAAGAGGCCAGGAAAATGTTAGAGCAAGATGGCAGATGGTCAAATCTATGATGGTTTAGGAAATGTTAAATATGCTTTTTTTTGGGCTTAGAACATCCTGCCAATTAATTATTCTTGAATAAAATCCTAAAATGAGGAGTTAACTGGCCACAGTTTCTGTCAAGTCCATATAGTTTCAGCTGTGAAGTATTTCACAATGCTGTGGTCTGACAAGTTATATTTCTTCTGTGCTAGGATGCAGCTGATACCTTTTGGGAGTTTTGTCTTTCTACTTCGTGGAAAAAAATAAAAAACCTAAGTTGCTAAGAAACACAAGTTTCAATGACTTTCTAAAAACATTAAGGGGAGGCATATGTCACACGCTCAAGCAGAGTTCACCAGTTATCATGCCATACAGGATATTTCTCTGGGGCTTTAATTTTCTTTCCTACGAAAACACCTAAAGCACTTCAAAGGGTTTATTTTTTTTACTCGCTTGAGTGTGGTTTTGCTTTTTCTTTTTTTTTTTTTTTTCCCCAAGTGCTAAAATTTGAATGGTGCTGCAGGTATGTGACATATAACAGCCTGGGGCTAGAAAAAATACAAAAGTATTGATGCAGAACTGTGCAGAGTTGTTATGTCCAAAGGATATCTGCTTGTGGACTTTAGCAGGGCAGATAGTATTTGCTTTGCTTCTCCATTGATTTTCCTTCCTGGCCTAGAGGGGCACCAGAGAAAGTGGAAAGGGTTGGTGTTTCTCAACCCTCTTAATACAGACATACCCAAAATGATTTGTCTAAAATTTCCATGGCACTGCAGAGAAGTGACCCCAAAGCACCCTGCTTGCACCCTCAACATATTTTGCCTAGGCAAGAAGAGAGAAAGACATCACTGGTGACAGTGAATTCAGTTTCAAGCCTTGCCATGGTGCCCTGGGGTCAGATACAGGATACATGCCCTGCCTGTGATAAGACAGCATCTGGTAGAAAGCTGAGATAGTTTTTTTTCTTCAGCCTTCCCAGGTAGGAATGTGGGCCTGGATCTTGCACTGAATCCCTTCTCCATCCAGGCAGCTTCACGGGGGTGTTTGTCACGCCTCAGGGTAACAGAGCGACTTGTTTATCTGCTGCAATGAGCCCTGCTGAGTCTTCAGAGGAGTGGAATTACATTCTGGATGGTGACTTGGGCTGCAGCCATGTTACTAAACATTGGCTAAAATTTCCCCTGGTTGTTGCCCTCACTTTATCCCTCATCAGTGGGAGCAATGTTAGGGGCAGTAACACAGAAAAATCTGCAGAAAATGTTGGCATTTTATCCACTCTGTCATCTTGCTGTCTTCAGCTGGATGACGTGATGCTGCAAATATTGTAAATATTAGTCTGTGCTTGCATTGCTCTCCCTGTTGGTTCTTTCTGGCAAAGCTTTGGTTAATTTTTCTTGTAGGGGTGGGTAAGACAACAAACCCTTCTGCTCCCATTCAGCAGCAGACAACTCCATTTATTTAAAATTGTACTTTAAAAAGAGATCAAACACTGTGTCAGGGTTCCTTAGGATTTTCAGTACTCAGTTTTGAGAGCCAGTGAGGAAGACTGTCATGTTTCTGGTTTAATAGAAGCTGCAGCTTTTGCTGGCACAGGTCTGAGCACGGTAGCTCAGCCTGGGTGCACGTGGGGTGAGAAACAGCTGCAGAGACAGAGAGGGACTGTCAACCTATAGACAAGGATGCGGTGGATTTTAAGTCTTGTTTACATAATGCAAGTTTGAAATCTTTTGTTTAGCCGATTTTAGGGACAGGGAGCTGGGTGCATGGTCTGTAAGTGCAGTAACAACCTGCTCTGTGCCACTCCCATGGTCTTCAGGAGGTTATACAGTCTGATCTCCTGCCATTCATGACGTGTAATTTGTGCCATCAGCGGAATTGTTTCGACAGAGGAAAAGAGTTTAATTAGGAGAATAGAATTCCTTCAGGATAAACTATTACCCTCTTGTATTGTATTGTCCCTTCTTAACACTGCAAAGAGAGTATATAACTTAAATATTTATGTGAAATAAGAGATTTTATTTAGATAAACGAAAATAGACGCATTTCTCTTGGTACATTGGAGTCAGTTCCTTTCCTAGGATCTGCAAACCCACACTTCTCTAACTCATACATGCACAAAATCCACCCCCTTGCCTTCAGCGAGTCCTCAGAAGACCTGGGAGTTGCAAGAATGGCTCCTGGAAGTGGTAAAACTGGGTGAGGACAGTTCCTTTCAGTCACAAGCCTACTGTATAACAACTGCTCTGGGCTCTAACTAAACTTTGTCCATTGCACTGTGGCCCTGGATTTTTAAAGCAGGTGCTAAAATAAAGGCACCGGGGTGGAATATGGAACATGATCCCATATGCCATCCATTCCTGTGGAGATGACAAGAGGGACTTGGGGAGAACTAAAGCATAAAAAGAGCTTCTTTTCAGTGGTCACAGTTAATGTGTCTGTATGATAGAAGGAGGGTGAAAAGAAGGAAGGAGGTATGCAAAGCTGATACCAATGGAAACCCTATTACTTAGGCAATGTTATTCAAGAACAATTTATCTGTGAGAAAATATGACACTTGTAATGTAGCCAAGTCCTTTGCAAGCTGTAGAGGCAGCTGCACAGTCTTGCCTGAGGCATTGAGTATGCCATCTGAGCAAGTTACAAGGAAATCTCTATTTAAATAAAAAGGGGAAAAAAAAAAAAAAAAAAGCAGTTCCTGAATATTAGGCACTCTGTGTCCTGCCAGAATGTTCGCTTTTCATATCAAGGGTCTGATTCTTCAGAAGTACTTTTTTGTCCTCTTTCAGATTGCTGACCAATTCAGCAGTGGAGAGAAAGTGTAAGGAAGCCAAAATCATATTCATCCATGAAGTATCTTTGAAATAGAGCTTTCTGGATTGTCCTATATTTGAAAGACTCTTTCATGGGTACATGGTGTGTGATTCAGCCACAAGCAGAATGAGATTCCTCTTGTCAAACTGTAAGTATCTGCAATGTCTTCATCTGAACTATCTCTCAGCCCACCCTACAATAATCAATGGAGAGAAATAAACAACTACATGAGATTGCTACTTCTAAAGTGTTTTGGATAGCCATGTAATCAAAGGTGATTTGTGCCTGAGGAGTGCCATCTTCCTTCTCTTGACAGTAGAGATGCCTTTAGACATCTACTATAAAGTTAGGGGAAGTGAATCCCAGCATGAAAATATGCATCATTTTAAAAGGTTAGCTCAGGTAGTCTGGATAGCCACAAGGCGTCCAAATCCTACCTTCTCAGCCTTCCTTTTTTACATTGTCTGTGACATATTCTCAGTTTTCTACTCAAATTCCTCCTTTTCCCTGAAGCACCATCACCTTTTTTCAAATTTTTCTCTCATCCTACCTGCAGATATAGAGAGCAGAATACTCCTTGAATAGCACCCAGCAGTACAGCAGCCTCCTAAACTGCAGTTCCAACAAACAACAAGGTGAGTTCTGTAGTTAAATCTTAGCATACTGTGACGCAGTTCGTCACACAGACACAAACACACACTCACACTTTGATCAGAAGGTATGAACAAAAACTCTACTTTATTTGGAAGTCTGACTCCATATATAGTATATCTACAAAGGCCAGGGATTGGGGGAGAAGGTTGATACCTCTCCCCATCCCATTGGTCAGGACAACTGTCCATCAGCTGTCCATATCTCTAAGAACAGGAATGTAAACTACCTTGAAGTTATGATAAACATTTGCTGGTGTTTACAGACCAGAGCATGAGAAAGAACCTAAAACTTGAAACTGTGAAACAGAAGAGAAGGCTGAAAAAATCAGGGCGACACATACTGGGTGTTGATAAATGGCATGACAGAGCAGCTGGTTGGGATTTTTGGATGAATGTTTGTTATTAGGAAATGGCAGTTCACAGAAGTAAAAACGACTGGTGGGAGCAGAGTGGTTCCAGACAAATTTTCCCAGTGGAGCTTTTTGGTTTGTGATCCTGAGAGATAGAGTGAGCTTTTCAGCTACTAGGAATAGGGAATAGCCCTGGTTCATGTCCTGGGAGACCTCTAGTTAGACCTGGAGGCTGAATTTAGCCCTTCCATGCAAGAAGAAGCCACTCTATTGAGAGTAGAAAAGAAAAACACCTTATGTAAAACTTTGAGAGGTGTCAGCATAATTTGTATCTGAAATAAATACAACAGTTCCCTGTAAAAATATGAAAGAGAAAATTGTTCCTGTCCAGGAGACCTCAGGAGAGAGACTAACAAATTTAAATGCACTTCATGTTGTTAATGCAAGAGAGATAAGTAGTAGGATTTTAACTTTGACTTATATAAACCAATTGCTTTTAAAAAATACAGATAGTTAAAATTTATTACAGGTTCCAGATAGGTTCAGTTATAAGTGAAACACAGCTTCCACTGTTGCTTTCCTTGCTGCAAAAAACCCATTTTTCTCAATTATTTCTCAGAAAGTCTAAATGCATGCAAGAGAAATTACCTTGGAAAAGTAAAGGAGACACTCTGAAATGATTTCAAAGCTTTTTTATTTTCCAAGATGGGAACAAGTTCTGTATCTAACATGCAGAGAGCTTTGGAGTGAATTCCTGCCTAGCTGGAGATGCACACAAATGCTGGCAATGTTTTTTTGTTGCTAGAGGGAACAGGGACAACGGTTTGTACTTCATAAAATCATAGAATGGTTTGGGTTGGAAGAGATCCAACCCAAAGGTGTTCCAACACCCCTGCCACTGGCAGGGACACTTTACACTAGACCAGTTTGCTCAGAGTTCTACCCAGCCTGGCCTTGAACACTTCCAGGGATGGAGGACCCACAACTTCTCTGGACAGCTTTTTTCAGTGCCTCACCACCCCCATAGGAAAGAATTTCTTTCTATTATGGAATCTAAACCTACACTCTTTTTGTTTGGATCCATTCCCCCTTTTCCTGTCTCTACATGCCCTTGCCAAAAGCCCCTCTCTGGCTTTCTTGTATTGTCCCATTCAGTACTGGAAGGCTTCTGTAAGATCTCCCTGGAGTCCTCTCCAGGCTGAACAACCTCAAGTCTCTCAGTCTGTCTTCACAGGAGAAGTGCCCCAGCCCTCTGATCATTTCTGTGGCCTCCTCCGGACTCCTTCCAGCAGGCCGACACCCTTTTTACATTGAGGACCGCAGAACTGGATGCAGCACTCTCATGAGGGCAGAGCAGAGAGGCAGAACCACCTCCCTCGACCTGCTGGTCATCTGCTTTTGCTTGGCTTTCTAGGTTGCCAGCACACATTGTTGCATCATGTTGAACTCATCAACCAACACCCCCAAATCCTTCTTCTCAGAGCTTCTCTCAATCCATTCTCCACCCAGCTTGTACTTGTGCTTGGGATCCTCCCTACAGGTGCGTGTCTTTGTACATTGTCTCACCCCAAACAATCCGAGTGGCGTGAGTTGTCTTTGGAATAAACAGGGTGGAATACTAAAACAGTGCCAGATTTAAATTTGTTTGTGAGGTTTTTGTAAACATACTAGTGACCTTATTTTGACTGGTAGGTAGCCAATAGCCACTTCAGTTAGCATTCAGTGCTATAATTAGCTATAAAGAGTTCTAACAGGATCAATAATTCACCCATTGATCTTTTACATTCATTATTTTGCATCTAAGGGGTGCCTAAGCATTAACCAGAAAATTATTCAGTGAGATAATGTCTTGTGAAATCACTGTCTGCCTCCTAAAAGGTGAGGGAAGGAAATGCTACACAGATTCCAGGTGAGTTACTGGTGATCTCTTGTCTGGGGCTGGCAGGACCCAGTGGCAGGGAAGCGCCTGCTACCCTTGGCACCATTGATTTCAGCCAGTGCCATGCTCTCTTTAAGCACCTGCTGATCTGTATAAATCTCCAGGGTTGGCCCACTCAAAAGCTGTAAGGCTTTTGGCAAGATCACACATCTTTCTAAAAGCTTTGTTTGTGGGACAGTGTGGGAGAGCTGGGGTGCAGGGTAACAGCGTCTGCCGCCTCAAGTGCATAAGTAGTCCAGATGAAGACAAAAGGCAGGCAGCAAATTAGGACATAAACTTTGGTCTATGGGGCTAGCAGCCAGTTCCCTGTGTATCCAAATAACACAGCTAATCGTCAGGAATTTGTACCCTCCCCATCCTCACTCCTTGGCTAGCACCCACCCACAGTCTGCTGCGGTTCTGCAAGGCATTCACACTGTTTGTCCTGGTTCAGTATCTCACAGAGTCAGTGCCACTGGGTATAAAAATGTCTCAATATGCAGACAAGAGACCTGCAGAGAAGAGACATGGACAGAAAAGCAGCCATGGTTGCAGCAGGGGCTGTGACCCCCTGCCACTGGCAATGTGCAGGCTGATCCCAGCCTGGAGGCAGCAGCTGACACTGGCAACCCCAAAGCCAGCCTGTCTGAGGCCACCTACCCCAATTTAAATTTGATCTACCTTACTACATTCTTAATTAAGGAAAGCAGCTTCCATGCTATTACCTCTGTACCGGTTCACACCATACAGTTATTTTCATCATCTGGGGAAAATGGTTGTGTTCTCTGCACAAACCTTCAGCCACCAGGAAAACCTTTGTTTCCCCAGTCGCCCTCCCTCTCCAAGCTCAAACGAGTAGGAAGCTAGTTATTAAAAAAAAAAAAAAAAAGGATTATGAAGCTAGGAAATATGTTATGGAAAAGGACAAATAGCTGACTAGCAGCTAAACTCTAACTGCAGCATGTCTGTCGTTCTCCCAAAGACCTTTGGAAACACGACTGCTTCATGCAAGCTGGATTTGGATTTCAGGGAATGCATGTGCACTACTACTGTGCTATAAATAAACATCTGCTGTACCAGGTCCACTGGTTTAGCATATCCCACTTCTTTGAACCCTCCCACCTGTGCTTTTTGCCTTTGGATATGCACTGCCTGACCCAAGCAAAGAGCCCACCCTGTCTCTCAGAGACAGCAGGAGTGAGGTCTTGAAATATTTTTGCTGTTTAAATAATGCTGTAATCATGTGTCAATTAAGACAGGAAGAGATTTCTGTGGGTTTTAAGACTGACTTATATTACTTTGGGTTGGGCCAGTAATTAATTTGAAACAGGATTGCACACATGCAAGTTGTTGGCTTAAGTACCTCAGTTTCAGTAAAGCTGATGTGACTTCTGCATGTAGACATGGCCTACAGCTCTGAGGAAATGAGAGAGGGAAGGGATTGCAGAAACAAGAGCTGACAATACTGTGTCATGGCCCCTCTCTCTTCCTCCTCCTCTTTCTAGTTTCACACTGAAGATTAACTGAGTAAACATCTGATGTGTGGCATCCTGCACCTATGCCTAGCAAAGCTGCTTTGATTATACTTCCCCAGCTTTTCATAGGAATCAAATGTCCATTCTGGAGTTGATGGTGAAAATTTCTTTTTAGGGTAGATCATAGCCAACCTTGGAAAAAACCTCCCTTTTTTTTTTCTTTTTTTCTTTTTGTTTTTTTTTACAAGGATGAATATGGTTTTATTACTGCAACAATTTTATTGCCATTTTTTTGACTGAAATTTTAAATGAAGTTTAAAGGATGCACAACTAATCTTAATGGAGTTTTGTTGCTATTTTAAAAATTGTAATTGTAACTTTTTCTATTGTCCAGTTTGAGTTCCCTTTTGTGCTCCCTCATCTTGAATACTGCTGTAATATTATGGTATACACATTTTATTTGAAAGTAGAAATATTCACTTAGGCAGGTATTCTTGAATTGTCAGAAAAAAAAGTTCAAACCACAGTACAAACTGACTTCCCTACAGTATGGAGACTGGACTTGATAATCACAGGAGCTTGGATCAGAAACTTGATTCTTGAGCCATACAAAGTATGCTGCTCCAGATATCTGCTCTCAAAGCTGCAGCTTTGGGGAGACATTGCACTGAAACTTGGCTGAAGGTGAGGACAGATTCAGAGATAAATGTGCTCTGTTGCCATTTGTACAGGTCTGATTATATAGCATGGCAAAAAGAGGACTTGCATTAAGTTACATATATTTTGGTCTGACACTCTTACATTTTTTGACTTCCTTGGCAACATTAAGCAGCAATTATTTCTGTAATTTTACAGTGATGGGGGAGTTCAAATTCATTAATTTAAACTTCTTCAAAGTGTGAGACACTTAAATTTTGAATCTGAATCATATGCTTTGGACCCATTTCTGCTCTGTGCAATTATTACCATGATGAATTCCCAGGGAACACAATGCCAGCATACGAGGATCTTGTATTACCATTACCACAGCCTCAGTCACAGAGGTCACCAAGGGGAAACTGTTCTGAGTGCCTTTCCCAGGCAGTCAGGTTTTTGGAAATGTTACTTGTTGAGATATCCTGAATTGGCTCCCCTGCAGCTGCAGACATTTCCTGAGCAAAGAGTACAGAGCTCCTGTACTCTTTGCCTGGGAAATCCCTACTCTTGTAGAGATGCAAAGAAGCTCGTCTTTACATTTTCTATCTTTATTTAAGGGAAATAACATGAGATATTTAGCTGAGGCAAAAGCTCTTATACAGTTCTTCTACTGCACTTGAAGAAACAGTCTGAGATTTTTTTGGGGTGGACCAGAATATTTCCCCCCTTTCCAAAACATTCTTCCAGCTCTACTCTTGAAAAGGACAAGGAACTATGTGTTAGTCTTCTCCTTTCCTTTTTGTCCTTTTAAGAGTAGAGATTCTGGATTATTACATCTAAAATTCTGAGTCTTGTGCTGGGCCAAGAAGTAATTTATTTAAAGGTCCAGAGATATTTTATCTCCATGTTATGTTTTTGATCATTAGTAAGATGCTTGGAGCGGCACAAAATGTAAATCGTTGAAGTTAACTTGTGATTACACTGAATTTTGGAAAACAACATGGCTTACCTCCTGGCTGTTGTTTTCTTGTGGAGCTACAGCACAGGAAAAAAAAAAAAAAAAAGTGGGGGTTAATAGCTTGTGCTGCTCTCTGTGCATTAAGTCTTCCAATTTTGACTCGAAAATCAAAACTAGCTGTTTTCCAGGTAAACAACTTTTCACAGTTTTTATTTTTATAATTGGCAGTTGTGCGTAGGGTGGAATATGAATAAAAATTAAAAGTTACTTTAGTCACATGCTTGTATTTTACGCAAAGGCAGAAAGGCATCCAAGCATTATAGAACCGTTAAATATCCAAGGGAAGTTTCATTGTGTCAGTTTTTGAAGCAAAGTTTAGCTATTTAGTCTGTAAAGTCCTCAAGATAAGAGGTTTTCAAGATTTCCTTTCAATCTTTGTTTAAATAGTTTATTTCAAATTGTTCCCTCAAAGTATTCCCAACACAAGAACTGCAACATAGGTTTGCTGCCTGACAACAGAACTGATTGAAATACAAATGGAGCTGTCACTGTTCAAGTTGAGTGAAACATTAAAAGGAAACAAATGACATGAATGATGAAAACTGGCTTAGCTTTTAAAGCAGTTCCGTTATTGTTAATGTCAGATGTTGTTAATGCAGGCAGTTTACAGCACCATGTGTTCTCCACCTTTACATATTTGTTTTTTATCTTTAAAAACCTTGATCCTGCATTTATGTAGCTCCCGAGCACAATTGCTCTTAAACTTACTTTTGATTTCTGCTGTTGAGAGTACTGATGGAGACAATAGCAACAGCTCCAATGTTTTCTTTTGTGATATACCAGAGGATATTCAGCTGTTCAGGCAGTGCTTGCAGCTTGATGCACTGTGGCAATCATCACGCATACATGAATCACAAATTGATAAATTGGCACTTTAACTTTGGGAATACCATACCAGTGTAAATGGTAGAAGATAAAGGACTACAGAAGGGATGAGAGAAGCAGTTGTTATAGTCCTGGGAGCAGTTGAGAAAAAAAGAAAAAGTCTGGCTAACTACAGAGCTGCTACTCTGACCTTAGTGTATATGAGGAGCTGTGTAATATGATAGCAGATACAGATTGTTAGGAATTATGATTAAAAACTTTAACTTCTGAGCTATGAACCGGAGTACACATTACTAGCAATGACATGGCTTGGTTTTTATGGAATGCCAGCATTATTCACCAATAAGGCTTTGATCTAAAAAAAAAAGAACGCTAATTTTTAATTTGTTTTCAGTAAGCAACAAGGACGTGACAGAGAAACACTTTTTCCTGAACCAGCAAGCCTTGATGTCAGCTGGGGAAAGGAACTCAGAGACTTCAGCATGGTGGAGACTTGGAATTTCATTACAGCAACAGTGGATTCAAGAAAAAGCTTTGGGAGGACCTGTGCCAGGTTAGCCCTTCTGAGGGGTAGGGAGAAAGGGCAAAAGGAGCCCCACTGAGCTCCCTGGGGCAGGGCAGGAAGAAAGAAGTGACTTTTCTAGTCACAACGTGCTTGAGATGGTAGTTGCAGCCACGAGGCAGGTTTGGTAAATCTGTCCAGGCCACCAAGTCACTGGAAAACAACTGAAGCCTTTACTCCTGGTAAAAGGCCTCTCTGAAACAGGGCTGCACAGGGGCTGCAGACCCAGTCCAGCAGAAACCCCACACTTTTTCTTTCATAAATCTGTGCTAGACTATTCCGGGTATGCTACTCTGACTTCAGCATATGCAAGGGCTTAAAAGACATTTTGAAGGAAGTCTTTAAATAAAGGGTGGAAAGCAAATTCAAAACATTTGAAATTCAACATGAGAGGCATGGAAAAATTTAGCTAGCTATCTACCTAAGATACCCTTGGCTAAATAGGGCACTACCTAACCCCTGTTGCTTGCACTGACACCTTAGGTACAGGAGAAGTTGTTTCAGCTGAGGAAAAGGGCTGAAGGACCAGGTATAGGGAGACAACTGTGGAAAGTATTGGAAGGGTCCCTGTCAGACTGGGAAGAGGTCATGGCTGTAGCTCTGGCACCAGTCCTGTTTTAGGTGTTCGTTAATGACCTTCTCACAGAGAGTACTTGTCTGTTAATGGAATTTGCTGATGACATGGTTTTAGGACAGAGAGGATTCCTACAAGAAAATAAAGGGATGACTGTGATAAATAAATAATGGAAATAGGATTGGATTTAACACTATGAAGTGTTAGCTCATGTGTTTAGGGAAGAATAACAGCACTTTCTTGCAATATGACAGAAGTTCATCAACAGATTAAAAAATAGTCAGAAGGATCTATAATGGAGAAAAAAAGTCACTCAGGACACCAAAATACATCAAGTATTTCACTTCCAGCAGAGATTTACACAGGGATTAGCTCCACAGGTGTACCTTCCACTATATACACCCCTCTGCAAGGCATTGGTAAGTGAGACCTCTCCTGCAGACTCATTGTTGCCACAGTCACACATAATCAAGTATTATGAACTCACATTATAATGCTTGCAGAAAACAGAACTGCCATTACCTCAATGATGTTTTAAAATACATTAAAAAATATGTTACTTTGCCCAGCAAAATGAATTGCTTTCTAGTAATGTCTCAAGGGTACGAAGGCCAGGGAGGGAAGCAAATACATAAACTAAAGAACAATGCTGTCATTGCACTAAATACATAAAACAGAAAGAAGTTCCTAACAGAGAAATGAGAATTTGGATCCTCTAGTCAATAGTAGTACAGTCCAAATTCCTACCCCTTCCTCCCCAATACCAGTGTTTGGTAATGATGGGCAAAAAGCTGCAATGTTTTAGAAGCTGACGATGATGCACAGAATAAAGATTTAGTCATGAAATACCAAACATTATTTCATTACAGTTCTGTTGCAACAGCTGCCCTGAAAATTCATGACAGGTTTTGTCAGTGAAATACCACCCCAACAGGAAGTCTTACAGAGATCTAAGAAGGGTGCCCTCCCCAGTACTGCAATCTACTGGATTTTCATGGTGAGAATGGGGACAGGAGTAATATTAATATGCCAATAACTCAATTGCAGCACTCAATTACATCCACAAATGATGTAAATGGACACGTTTCCAATGAGTTGATGAAGCTACACTCACTCAAACAAGCTGGTAGCACCTGTAAGCTGTTAGCAGCACAATGCCCAGGATATGGAGCATACTGGGTGTGATTCTGCCCTGTAAGGGGCCTTGGTGGAGACACACAGCCCACCATGCCCTGCAGAAGTGTTATCAGTTCCACCTCGCTGCAAGCTTAGGCATGAGCTATGAGCCATCTTCAAGCTTGCAACAGGACATATTTTTTTTAATTTAGCCGACTTGTCTCCTCTTCCCTAAGAAAAGAAGCAGAAAGGACCTCTTTGTCCAAGGCCTGACCCCTCTAGACATCCTGTCTTAAAATATCTCATGTTGTACCCCGATTAAGGAAGTTTATCTTCTCCAGATCCTGTTTCACGTGGTGCTGGTGTAACCCAAGGCACAAAAATATATTATTCTTTATTTTTGTGTATGCACCTGAGCGTGTGTGCATGCACACTGGCCTTTTTAACAATTTTGTTTGATTTACTAAGAATTTGCTGGTAATTAGTTACATGAATATATACTAGCAGCTGAATTCAGCTAAATAAGCAGGGTTAAAAAACCAATGGCAAGGTAAAAATGCCATACACTCAGGTGCCTTTTGGCTCAACGGATTCACTGAATGCCCCATTTCTGGTCAACAAGCATATTAATCTACCTAATCTGTCTAATACTAAAGACAACTTCAATTCTAATGAGGGGTTATTATGGAGCAGCAGAAACAAATATCTTTTCCAGTATTGCTCAGTTTTCCTGAGGTCAGATATGGCATTATCAATGTGACTAAAGGGGTACATGCTTACTATGTGGGTGTGTTGGAAGTAAAAGGGAAGTTATTATGGTGTAGAAATTGCACTGTTTTGGGTTGTTTTGAGGTTTGACTGGCATGACTTCAAGTAGTTCTTACAAATACTCTCCTCAATATACTCCTCTTACTTTTTATTTTGATAGCAAAAGTGTAAACAACTTCACCTTCATTAAGAATGTCACCTGGAAGAAGTAATCAAAATACCTTTGATTTTGAATATTATAAGGAGGTAACAGATACATAGTTGATTTTATAGATTAGGGTGAATAATTATTATTCAGATTAATATAGATAACATGTACAAGATAAGGCCAGGTTGGAAGGGGCTGTGAACAGAGCAGAAGGATTGGAACTACATGACATTTAAGGTTCCTTCCAAACCAAACCATTCTAGGATTCTAAGAGCGATGGCATCAAGATCAAGGACTTTGGGAAACATTAATTTATGTAGCCCAATGGCACAGCTTTACTGGATGATTCTTGAAGTCTTAAAAACTTGGTGTTATTGTTGCAGGTTATAAAACTGTTATGTGTAGGGAGATGCCTTATGGAAATACTGCAAGAGAGTTTACAAGATATTGGGTACTTGTTTTTTAACAGAGAATTTTTTCTGCAAGTGGAAAACAAAATACACTTATAAGGTCTTTGAAATTACAGGATTTCTTTTAAGCCTTTTCCACTGCTTTGTTGTTGTTTTTGGTTTTGGTTTTTTTTTCTCCTCTTCTCTTCTCTTCTCGTCTCTTCTCTTCTCTTCTCTTCTCTTCTCTTCTCTTCTCTTCTCTTCTCTTCTCTTCTCTCTTCTCTTTCTTGTTCCTTCTTTTATATTTTATTAACTGGAAGAGAGTGAAAGAGAAAATATAGAGCAATTTCATTTCAATTATTATACTTTTTTGCAGGACCGAAGGGTAGAAGTTTATACTGGGGAATATCATATTTACTAAAATTATTCACTCTAAAATATTTATTTTCCTCAGTTGTTAACAGTGATTACTGCTGGGGTGATGGTCTAAGTACTGTTTACTACATCTACCACTGTGTAATAACACTGAATCCATTTCACAGTTTCTGGCTAAAAAGTCAGTTAATAAAAACCTGCAGCTGCCTTGAATTTCACTATTTCCAAACAGCAAATTTAGCCCTCAGAGTTTTCCCAAGCAAACAGAAGGCATATGCATTGCAATGGAACCATCAGCTTAACTCTAATGGGTTTGAGGATGCTGTATATGAGGATGGCTGTGCTGGCCACGTGTGGTGACTCCAGGGGCACCATCCCTCCCTTGCAGAGCAGCGATGCTGCTCTGTGCTGGTAACTCTCTCCCTGCTACCACTCCCTGCTGAGCTGCCAGGGAACAGGAGAAGGATTCTCCTTGGTTTATACCCTGCACATCACTTGCTTACTTAGCCTAAAGCACCCTTCCTTCCCATCTGTGAGGCTGCATATGTCTAAGGTCAGCTAAGGGAATTCTGTTCCTTATTAATGAAAGCTGTTTTAAAATAAACCCATCATGTGGAAAAAAAAAAAAGAAAGTGTTAAGAAAGGCAAAAAAATCTGAAAATGGATATCCATCCTATTTTTCACCCTAAATTCAAAATAAAACCATTTTGTAAAGAGAATATTTCCCTCCTGGGACTTTGTTCCTCCCATCATAAAGCCCAAATTATGACTGCACTTTGCTGTATAGGTGAAAAGCTGTATCTTCAAATGACGCAGATTACAGAGCAACTCAGCACTCTCCAGATATAATTCTGACAGGCAGTAGCAGGTGTATGCCATGAAGTGTAACCTTGGAAAGATGACCCCACATGACTATTAATTTACATTTGATAGTTGTAAGATAAAGTAAGGGTTAATTAAGGAACTTCCAGAAGAGGCACAGGATGTTCAAGTGAAAGGTGGAGCAAGGAATATGTGCTGATCCAGAAATAGGCCAGCTGGTTTATGTTATTATTTTATTTTTCCCTGAGACCCCTAAATAATTGTAAAGCTCTACAGGGAAATGTGCTCTGTGATGACCTATAATTTCAAAGGCCTGAGAGGCTGAGGCACTGGTTTACCATATCCTGCTGTCAGAGCATTCGAGGCTAGGATGGTGCCTTTGTAGACAGAGTGCAAAGCAGGCATGCTTTGCGGTATTGTGTTATGAAGCTTTCAAAAATATGCTTTTCACCACGGGCAAGCTTGAAAAAATGAACAGGACCCAAAAAAGTCTTTATTAAAACTTCTTCCATTCCTTTCTTACCATTTCCTTTCTGCTAGCCATAATCTCTTTCTATGTCTCAGTACCAGGTAAAATAGAATGAAAGTTCCTGCTTTTACTGGTTTAACTTGTCTCTCATACATCATATCTGCTCACTAATTTTGCTGTTGGCAGTAATAACGCGCAGATGAGCTACTATATCATCAGACAGAGCTCCTATTTTGGGAAAGGAAGCGTTTGCTTTGCTTTGATTCCATCTTCTTTTTTCTTTTTCTCCCCTGTCAGTAATTATTAAGTTAGTAGGAATGTAAAAAAAATCAGTAAACCCTGATGCAGAAGAGACATTTCTGTTTGCAATATTTTGTGGCTTTGTGGTTTTATTTTGCTCTGTTAAGAATCCAAAATAACTGCACCTTCTCAGGAAGTGGAAAAGACTGTTCTCATTAGCCAGGGAGCTGGATGTCTCTTTTACCAAGAACAAGCCTTGGATCCTCTAGGCTGTGGTTTCCTCCTTCCTGATAAATACCTCCTTCTCTTTCTCATTTGTTCTCAGGCATTGCAGCCCTCCACATTGCACCATCTGGGCTCCACATGCTGATTTGTATTGTGTTGGAAATAAGAGAGGTTCTTGCTGTTAAGGGGAGAAGAACATTTTATAGCCCTTTTGGTCATCTCTCAGGTGATATCTCGGCTCCCCTGTTCCACCTCTGGGGGAAGTTCATAATCAGTCCAGTAAGGGAGACTCATTAGTTGGTTTTGTAGTGATTTTCTAGTTGTGATATTGAAGGGTGCAATGCAGCTTCACATCTGGAGATTTTTGAAGGTGCTGGAAGTGGCTCAGACCCACCTGAGTCAGCATCAAAGGGAAGCTCATTATTACATTTCCTCTCATTTAAATCTACATTTTTTGACACAAGCTTATTGAGAAAGGCAGACCTCTTACTCCAGCCTCTAGGCTAGATGGAACACACTGTTCTGTTGCTTTTCTTCCTTTCTTCCCCTTTCTCCTCCTACGGGATCACTGGTTGCCACTGCATTTATTCCCACTCTGGCCACAGGTCCACCCAGCTTAGGCACTCAAATGTGCCTTTAAAGATATTAACAAAAGACAGTGGTGCTTCTGAGGTAGGGAATTTATTTTATCTTTTCCTGTCCCCTTGCTCTCCCTTTGTCAGATTGTTGATTTTACATTGCCAAAAGATTTGTGCCAAAACTAAATTCGAGTATTTGTGTGGATGTTTTCAGTATCTCCATGTTGCTCAGATTCAGGTAGTGAAGCAGGTGGATGGGCACCTGAGTATCCAGGCACTCAGATAAGACACTCCAAGGAATTTGGGGGAGCTAGAACATTAACACATCTTCGGTTCCCATGTTATCTAGATTTTCTTCCTCTCTGGGGCTCAGTGGGCAATAGCACTCATCCCTTTTATGGTGAGTACCAAAGGAAAAACACTGCTTTGGCACTTGACTGACCAATTTTTCATGTCAATGTCCTCCACAGAAAACAGTGCTTAGTACTGAAACACTGAGGATATCCAACAACTCATGTATGAAACATTTGATGTATATTGGACTTTTCCAGTTCTTTGGTAGTTCCACATTTTCTGTTATAAAGGAACTAACTGGAAAATTTCACAGCCATGAAAATTTGTCATGTGACACTTCCCTATCAGCTTTATATAGGACCAAAATTTCCTAGCATTCTTTTTGTCATCCTTAATTCATGAACGAAAAACACCTTTGTTACAAAGTGAATCAGTTCAGTCAAGTTCCTTAATGACTGTCTTTCTTCCTATGTATAAACGGTTCCCATAGTACCAGACTTAAATATTCAGGCTTGTTTAACTCAGGACCTGGGTCTAGTGCCTGCCTTTGCATCAGCTAGTGCTACAAGGGTTACACTTTTACGTTACGCTTAGTTGTTTTGGCATTATCCAAAGATTTAAAGATAGCTTTCTAATTTTTTTTTAAATAAGTAATAAATTTTAAAAATCAGTATGCCAAGACTAAGATTGAGACTATAAGGCTACTTGTCGTTTTAAGAGTAAGGCAAATTTTCTGTTGCATTAAGAGAAAGATTTGGCAGAAAATAAACCCCCTTGCATTCCAGCTGGTTCTCAGATATCAGAGGGGCTGGGGGTGGCTGGACTTAGAGCAACAGAAGTGCAGAGCCAACTGGCTCTGTAAGTCCCATCACATTCTCTGAGACTACCATGATTACAGATTCACAAATAGTGCCATCCACTCTATGTCTGGTCATGCCAAATGAACTCTCCCAGCTGGATTAGAAGTCTGGTCACATTCAACACCTCTTATGGGCAGGTGTGAAATAGCTTATTGAGCAACAGAAATGCAGGTTTTTATTGGATTGTCAGTAATAAAGACACTGTCTGCAGAAACATGTGTGAATATGAATAATACGGCCAGCAAAAAATGCTGTAAACTGAGAGGTGACGCCATGTTGCTAAAGGCATGATCACAACCACAAGGTTCCTTTCTGAATTTCCCAAGGGAGCATTCAGTATAGGTGACTGCTTGAGTCATACCCAGTGGGTGTCCTTATGAGGGAGGAGATGGGTGCAGCCCTAGTTAACCATCCCAGGATACCAAGATGAAATCTCTGATCTCGCTTTCCATTAAAACTACATTTATTTTTTTTTTAAGGGAGGGAAAAATGTAATATTACAGTTGATGTGATTTCATGTTTAGGTGGAGTTTGAATGACTTTAGTCATACATATAAAGCATGTACAAGTTGTACTTAATTAGAACGTGCCAGAGTATGAAAAGTAATATATGTTTTTAAGTCAATGGAGCAAAGTTCAGCTTTCAGTCACTGTTTGGGTGATTTCTTTGGCTCAGTTCCTGTTAGCTGCATTGTTTCAAACAGAGCATGATCACAACACCTCTGTGCCACCCCATCCTTTGTTCTATGTCTCTGTCAGGGCAGTACATCCAGTTCCCTCAGTGTTCCCACTCCTAAGGCTTGCAGTTTCTGGTGAACTGTAACCAATGCTTGCACTTCTTCTTGGGTGAACTTTGTTTTTCAGTATTTTCTCCACACTCCTATACGTTGGAGAAATTAGGTTCTGTAATAGTCTTCCAAAAAGTTCAGGAATTGAAATATGAATGCTAGCATGGAGTTCCCTGAGCTGATATGGTTGTCTGTGATATCCTGGGACTGAACAGATCCTTTCTGCTGTTGTATTTAGTGAACAGGAAAAGGAACAATGCCTTTAGTTGTGATTAACTGTCATATATAGACACCTTCAACAGGAGTTTATTTTATGCAGGAATATACAGTGATTGGTTTTAAAACATCAGTCCAACACACTGACATTTCACATAACACAACCAAAGCCTGAGAGTTCAGTCAGGTCAGAAGGAATCACCCCTGTATAAGCTACAGAAACATAAGGGACCTTGGTTGGCTTGAGGGACCTCTTGACATCCAGCTGTGCAAAGTTCAGAGGGTGGCTGTGCCCAGGCTTGAAGGAAAAAATATGCAGTTCTGCAGTCCCAGACCTTCCCCCTGTGGCCCAGGTCTGGACACTTCCTGGGGGCAGAAGGAGAGGTTCTGTGGGTGGGCAGAGAGTGCTGGTGTGTGCTGATGTCAGGTGCTCAGGTGCCAGCCCTCACCCTACCCTGTGAGAGCTTCGAGAGCTCTCTGTGCACTCTGCCAGGCCTGGGGGGGGATGTTCCTGGTATGGGTGTTCTGGAACGGAACTCTCTTCCTCATCTGCATACCACGCCTTACCCTTTGGCATGAAATCCAAGCAAGCCTCGGGAATGAAATGTAAGCATTTCCTAGACCCTGCAGAGGGAAGGGTAGGACTGGGACTGAAATTTCCATCTGTCCTTGCATCAGTATTGTACAAATGAGCATTTGCATGGTGTATTTTTAGGCAGTATCGAAAAGTCTCAGAAATTTTGATTCCATATGGAGTCAGTGATTGCCTTCAAATCTAGAGAAATAAATCAGCTTTTCTGGTCTTTGAAATGATTTTATTTTTCTTATTTCTAAGGATATTTTTTTTTGTTTGTCTTTTGAAAAAATCTAGTGTTTTTATCCTTAGCTCCTTAATCCTTTATTAATAGGATCATTAAACCTGACAAACAGCTCAACCAGAGAAGGAAATCCAATGGTAAAGCGGAATTTGATCTAAGTCTCTGAGAATGTAAACCCACAGAATAAGTGGCCTGCAGATAATTCAAAATACAGCTCTCTGGGAATATGTTCATCTTGTAGTGTATAAATGGCAATAAATTACACAGAAAAGACAGAGGCAATATTAAAATTCTTCCAGGAATATGCTTATAAGTGAATTCTAGCTGTACAAAGAAAGTGATGTATTTTCAGAATAAGGAAAGATTATACCACTACATCTTTGACTTTAGAAAGATTTTTTTTTTTAATTTACAGGTGTTAAATTTGATTCTGTGCATTGGAAGTAGTTTAAAGAAGCAGTGAAATATCACTGTTCTTCACTGTTTCAGAGGTGGCATTATAATTCCTGAAATTTAAGAATCTTTTAAAACACAGAAAAATTATAATCAGGTAATAAAATCTTTGAAATATTGCAAAATTCCTGCAAAGATGTTGAAAAAAATATAAGAATTAAGGAAGAATTTTTTCTTAGTTTTCATAATACAGTTAAAGCATAGAAAGCTCTTCCTTTTTGATCTCACATTAACAAAGAACTCAAGCATATATGAAAAAGATTAAGCTGACTATAAAATGAGCACATGAACTATAACATAAATATATTTGTATAAATACAAAACTATAAATATATAAATAAAAAATTATGCCCTGGAAAAAATCTAAAAGTGAAAATGTTATTTCAATAAGGATAAAAAACCCACAGTGACTGGAACATTCAGGGAAGCACCCAAATTAAAAAAACATAACTTTAAAAAGACCAAAAATAGTCTCATAAATTATTGTCTTGTTCCTGGGGAAAAAAAAGTATATTTAAGATTTATATTTATCAAACTGTTGCATCATAGAATCAAGGTACTTAGTGCTAGATTTTTGCTTGAAAAATATCTCTGGTGTATAGAAGAATAAGGGTTTAAATGCAGTTCCAAGTGAATTAGGAAAGCCTTGGCATGCTATTTGTTTGAGGAGCACCAGTAGTATAAGCTAGAAGTGGGCAATCAGAGCAATAGCAGAAAGTGACCCAAAGGAGATGCAATGCTTATGCCTCATAGGAAAAGAAAGAAGAAAAAGAGATTTTGATGCGCAACAGAGAAAGGAGAGCTTTTGAAAAGCTTCCTGAAAAGCAAACTTGGTCTTTCATTTCTGTGACTTCATCAGACACATGAGAGCCGGCTACCTTGAGAGGGTGAATGTCCTTCTCCCTTTTGTGCTGCCAAGTCCAGGGAATTTGGTGGCCTCTTATGCATCCCTTAATATCAGGTCACAGATGAAGGTAATTAAGGCAGTGCAGATTTATGTGGTGGGAGAAAGTAATGAAGGCAGCACTATGTGCTGCTGCATCAGGGATGGATTCCTGCAAAGCAGCTTTGGAGAAGCCGGAGCAAGCTGGTGCCAGTGGTTATTGATTTGGGGATAGGATATCTCAAGGGCAGGGTTTGTTGTTTGGGAACCGCAATGGGATAGAAAATGCACTGTCCAGCCCTGACAAAATGGGCTTAGCTAGAGAGGTCAGCATACTTTAACAAGCTTTTTGCTACTTGATGTGACTCTTTGTGGTGTTACCTCCTATAGTCCTTTAACTGTGTGTCATACTAATTTCCCTTTCTAAAATAAATGATGGTTTTACCGAGATGCTTTCTCTAGCTGAGCAGGCCATCTGTTACCCCAGGACTGACATCTCAGCCTGTCCACACCTCCCACACTTACACATCCATAGACTCACCTGGACCACAGCAAGTCACACATGACTTATGTGAGAACTTACATAGAAATGGTCATTTCATTGTCCATGAGACCTTGATTACTTTGGTCTCCTTCTCCTTAAGGTTAAATTCAATCTGGCCAGTTGAAGACAGAATCAGTGTAAAACAGCCATCACAATCTCTCACTATTTTGCACGTACATGTTTTTGAAAGTTAGTTATTACCAATGACTAGGAGAAGCCACACTGCAGTGAGTGGTGCTTTGTGAATGAAAGAGGAGCAATGCAGGACAGACTGCTAGCAGGCTCCCAGTGCCCCTTTTTTAGGATGTGTGGAGAAGCTGGAACAGCGGATCCCCTGTACCCCAGGTGTTCCACTGGCTCTGACGTGCCCTGAAGACTGGCTTTGCTGGGGAGAGATGGATGCTGGGTGCATGGGCTCTGTCATAGGGGGTCTCAGAACCAGGCAGTGTGCTGAAGGGAAAGTTGATGAAAGTGCACAAGAGATTCAGACACCAAAGTTGTCTTTGCTGCAGTTTGTCCTGCTAAGCTGAGTCAAAATTTTCACACTTAGAAAATAAACTGTTTAGGTACCTAGTGTCTTAATACAAAGCCATTTCTCTAAGGTCCAGACCTTCCAGTTGGCTAACAGGAGTTAAAAATGGGCCTGATAAACACATGGAAGGCCTGGGTCTTAGACAAATGGCTTTGCAAGGAGGACAGGTAATTGTTTTTGTATTAATTTGTAAGACTGACAGCAGATATTTTCCATCATTGTTACTGAGCTACAGGTAGAGGAATTTTCTTGGAAATGCTGGAGAACTGAGCAGTGTGATTCAGTGAGGTCTTAGACTTCCACAATCATAGACTTAGTCAAGGCATGGAAAAAAACCCTGGTTTTGGCCAGTTTGTCCAGTTTTCTTGGAAAAGAAAGAATGTAATAGAACAGAAAAGAAAGGCTGGTAGCTGTAGGAGCAGGGAATACAGGTGACCTCGCCCTGATAAGTAAAGTCTGTGTTAATTGCCCAATACAGCCTCGCTCCTGGTGAGTCATGGGTATAGCCAATAAGGAGAAGCGTGATAAAAGGGAGTGGGTTAGCTGGTGATGTGGGTCTCATGAGGAAGAAGGGCTCTGGGAAGAGAATTATTGCTCTAAGGTTGGTCTGGGTCTGCAGTCAGAGTCTAGCTAGATAAAAGCCTGCATTCAGAGTCTGCAAACTCATACCTGCAGTCAGAGTTTAGCAGGAAATAACCAGCAGTAAGAGGCTGCAAGGGTAATGTATAGCAGGAACTTGCTGCAGCCTCAGCCAGTGAACCACTGGAGTCAGGATGGCTGAGCTGCAAAGAGGAATAAATCAGGACCCTTTTCATACTGTGATTAACAAGAAGTCTGTGTCCTGGCTCATTTCTACCCTCTAACAAGAGGGCTACTGCAACAGGTGACAACTCTGCAGCTGGAGGAGATGATGGAAGAGAATGTTCATGAGGAGTGCAGCAAATCCATCCCCCTTGGCTTTACAGAGGGGATAAAGTGCCAGTAAGATGAGCTTCCAAAGTGCAAGTTCACAGTTTTTCCCACTGTCGGTATGTATTGGTTTGGCATGAATGGTAAAAACCAATTGGTGATCTGCTTTGGAACTGATGGCCGGGTTGGCCAATTGGATACAGGTGTACACCCCTGGGATACACACCTTAAATACAGGTGGAATCTTGGGAATGTCCTCTTTGCTGTGGGCCTGCCATGAGGTAACATCAAGGCGAGGCAGGGGGGCAGCAGTTGGGGCCCGGCTCAGGGCCCGCTGGGCTGGGGCAGCCATGCTGGGGCTGGGGCCGGAGCTGAGCCATGCCCCCGAGCCCAGCAGAGCCAGGGCTGCTGACATCCAGCCGATCCTACAGCCTGCACCACACTGCCGGCCGGGCCGAGGGAGATGGCCGACCCCCCCACCCCCCTCCCCAGTCCCGGGTCCTCGGAGAGCAGCTCCGAGCCCAGGCTGGGCCAAACCCATCCCATAAGNCTCACAAATGCAGATTGTCAGGCAGGCTGCTTTTGTGGGAGCTGGAAACCACAAACAGACTGTGTCTCTTGTGGAAAGTTACCAGAACAAAATCAGGAGGGACTTGTCTCTCTCACAGACTGGATGAAAGAGTATTTTATAAGTGGTACTGACTTAAGAGTTCTGATGTTCTGTCTCTTTACATTGTTTCGTAGAAAAGTAAATTGTTGGTAAGGGGGATGGGAGTGTTTTTAAAAAGGTTTCATGTTTTTTTTGTTTGTCCTTTAGCGTGTGTTAATAAATCTAACTATTTCTATCTTTAAGTTGAGCCTGTTTTGCCTTTCTTCTCATCCTATTCCATAGTAGAAAGATAGACCACTACATTTAACAAAACAAATTTGGCGAATGTGAAACTACTACATTTTTTGGTGTTTCTGCCCGGTTTTGAGCTTTAAACCATTACACAGTATTATGATACTACAGCTCCTAGAGCATGTGGAGGTTTGGGTAAGGGATTTCAAAAGCAAAGCTGGATATCCCTGTGCCCCCAAAGCTCCTGCTGCAAGACCTGTATGAGTGTATTGAGGTCTTCTGGGCATCCCTCTGCAGGCAGCTGCTTTGTCTGCTTAAAAATATTCAAAAGAAGGTTTTTTTTATTCAAAGCAAATAGGACTGTATTTCTTGATGGACTGTGAGAGCAAGTGTACTGTTTCTGTTATTGACCAGGAGCTGCAGGACTGGGCTGTGCTGGGCTCTACACCTGTTGGGAGGGGAGTTTCCACCCAGCCTGGACAATGAGAGAATGAGTGGCTTCAGGTGGAGGAGGACAAGGATGCAGCAGACAACTTCACATATTGTGGTCTGATTGTATCAGTGATTTTTCTTATACTCCCTATCCAGAGAATAAAAAGTGGAGAATTTGGATGACATTTAAGCCAGCAGTTAAACCATCCTCTCACATAAAAACAGCCTGTATTTCCTCGGGAGTTGTCACTATAGTGCCCTGATTAATTTAATTTATCATTCTTAAAGTGTAAATAAAGGTAATACAACAAGTATAACATAACATGACAGAAGTAGGAAATAAGGCAAAATAGATCACATTAATCCCAGCTCATGTGATCCTTCTGCACCATGAGTCACATGGATAGTAATGATTCATTAATTGTGAGAGACATGGCCAACGGACAGATTCTTGTCATGACATTCCCTTTGTTCGGACAAGGAGTTTTGGGAACAGATATTATTACTGGGTAAAATCACAGTTAGCTAGAAATGTTAGTTTTGTAGGAATTGAGGCCTTCTTCCACTAAAATCAATGCAGGAAACATGCCTATTTGCATGGTAGAAATGAGCAATTTAGCAACATCATGTTGGAATTAATGTGGTTTTGCTATCCCTTAACAGATGCCCATCCTATCCTATTCTATGTCTGGAGACTTACCCAGGCCGCAGCCTATGGTCCATGGCTTGTCTCCCTCCAAGAGGTCAGCCAAAGGCAACTGTCAGAAGTGAGGCTGGTGTGGGAAGCTTAAGTCTGTCAGACTAGAAACCATAACCAAACCACTGGGCACATAGAAGCACCTTGCAAATCAAAACAGAATGATCACTGCTGCTGCAAATCAAAATAACCACTCAGGTAGGCACAGGAACAAATGTTAACCACAGCTGTCAGTGGTGATTTGATGCTGCCAATGCTCTGTTGATCAGATTTTGCTCTCCTGTGCTATCTGTAGGTTGGCTTCACTTGCTTGAATCTGCAAATATTGTGACATGGAGCCTAGACTGGTTTATAATCTTCTTCCTCCTCCTTTTTCTCTGCCTTTTCTGCAGTGCCTTTTCCTGACCTGCCCAGCTATGTGAAGGTAATTGTTTTATAAAACAGTTTTTTTATAAAGTATGTTATAAAGTAAATACTTTCTATAACATGCACACTTTAAAAAATATGCACTCTATAAATATATATTCCAAGGCAGTCCTGTGGCAGCCTTCCATCACTTACAGAGGACCTACAGGAAATATGTGGAGGTACTCTTTATCGGGCAGTGCAGTGACAGGACAAAGGAGAACAGCATAGACAGTAGCAGGAAATTCTTTACTGTGAGGTTGGTGAAGCACTGGAACAGGTTGCCCAGAGAAGTTGTGGGTGCTCCATCCCTGGCAGTGTTCAAGGCCAGGCTGGATGGGGCTCGGAGCAACGTGCTTTAGTGAAAGGTATCCCTGCCCATGGCAGGGGGGCGTGGAACTGGATGAACTTTAAGGTCCATTTCAACCCAAACCATTTTGTGATTCTACTCAACAGAAATTACTATGAACTTGGCAAGCTTAACCCCTTGTTTCCCAGCCCCTTCCCCTCCTTGCCTGGTGCTGTTTGTGGGGCTCTGCTGTGTTTTTTCCTGCTGTTTTTGTTTTCCTGGCTATCATTAATGTAGTTGTCCAGGCTTCTTCTATCCGTGGCAAGATGCAAACCTGTCAAAATGTAAGTGCTTTGAATCAATATGAGAATACACTATATATTGATTTTAAGGTATTTCTTTTGACGCATATACACAAATATACACACTTTGGAACTGATAAGGTAGTCATCTCGCAGAATAGACTGAAACACCACTACTGTCTTGGAGAAGGAGCTTTCATCTTCCTAGAGCTCATTCTTTGGTTAAAACCCAAAAAATAATCACACCTCAAACAAGCCTCACATTTTGTCTTTCTTGTCACTGTACTTTTTATTAAACCACTGTTAGGCATATATTTTGGTTTTACTGATGATCATTTTATAAGTGATATAATATCTCTGTTATCTATCAGGATCTATTATATCACTTTATAGTTGATATAATAAATCCTGATGTATAACATAGCACAGTTTCCTTTATTTTAAATACAATCAATAACAAATGTTAGTATCTGGTTTAAGTTAGAATTTTCAGGAGTGGGTGTTAACTAACATGTGCTGACATATGACCAGCCCTCTCAGTGTGACTGCATTCAACCCAGCAAAAGAATTTTGCTCTTGGAAATAACGGGCTTTGAAATAAACTAAATAGGAAGCACAGGCCTGATAATGTGGGCAAAGATGATGTGCTCAGGAACCAGCTCTAGAAGCTCTGTGCTCGGGGAAGATCTCCAAATGGCCCAAATTAGTGCTTTTGAACATATAAACAGCAAAATTGACTTTTGGAAGAGGCACCTCTTAGAAAATACTTTTCCTTACTACTCTTTCCTCATCTCTTTTTTTTTTTTTTAAATGAAAAAAAAAAAAAGGCCAAACCAACCCAGCACCCACATTTTTTTTTTAAATGTCAATTTTAAAGTATCAGACATGAAGTTTTAAGCTGTATTCCCTACAGACTCTTTAGAAATAGCTTTCAAGATCAGGAAATTAAAAACCTACTCCACTTCTCATAATGAAGCTTTTATGCCTGCCTTTCAAGTTTAGAAGTTGCCCTTCATGTGTCTGGGATTTGTGGGTTAAAGCTTGATGGCTGCTGTTCCAGAGGACAAACAATCTCTTACGAAAAAATCCCCAAACCCTACGGAGTGTGGCACTGCCTGTCAGTCACCTGTAATTTCCTTTGTTGGCAATCTAAAAAGATAACAGCAGAACAGCCTCAGCCCAGCAACTGTTCCCAAGCAAAGGACCCTGAGAAAGCTGGGTGATGGGAGGAGGTTTGTTGTGACTAATGCAAACTGATAGTCCTTGCAAGGGGATGGCAGCGCCTGGGGGCCCTTCGCCTCCTGTTGTTTCACGGGAGCCTGTGGAAAGCAGCCGGGGTCAGGAGGAGCTCTTAGTATTCCCTCTCTGGAAGAGAAAATGTGCGCTGGCACTAATGAGCATGGAAAAATTCCGTGATAGAGTTCCTGCATATTTCAAAGGCATAAATCAGGGTTGAAAATAATGTGTTGTGGTTTTTTTCCTATTTTATTTTTGAAATTAAGGTAGCTAAATAACAAATGTACAGACAGAAGAGATTTGTGTTTGGACATACAGGGAGCTTTAAGTGACACTGCTTACTAGCGGGGGCTGAAATAGGGGAAACTTCCTTCTTGTTGCATGAGTTGTATTTTTTAAGGTGATTATTTATTTATCCTCTGCTGCTGTATTTCCCTAGCTTTTCCTCCGACTGTCTCTTGATATCCTTTCTGACACATTTTTTCTCTCTCTTTATACTGGTTCTCTAAAAGAACCTCTAATGCCATAAACAGACCATTACCAATTGTATTACCTTCTTCTGAATTAATAACCTCTTCATCAGATGCTACCCACAGTTTTCAGGGCCTTTGTCCTGCTTTGTTTTGAATGCCTGAGACTGCCAGCTGGGAAGAGAAGACAGAGCTTTCCCTCCCTTTGCTTTCTCCCCTGCCCACTCCTCCTTCTCGGGTTGTCAGATGTGATTACGCTGTCCTAAGGAGGGGGATCCTTGCTCTGGCACCGTGAGAACCCGTGGAACTGGCTGTGCTGTGGAGGTGGTGGGAAGCAGGATCAGCCAGACTTGAGCACGAGCAATAAAGTAGCCAGGCTTTACGCACCGAGAGCCTTGGCCAGGCTCACAGTCTGACCTGCAAATGATGGTGGTAAAAGGATGATAATAACAATAATATGTCATTGTGGGTGATGCCGTTCCTGCTGTGAGCGGTCAGGAAGCTGGCGGCACTTCCTGAAGGCAGGAGTGACCTCAGGTTCCCTTCTGCATCAGGATGCTCTGATGGCAGTGCAAAGCTGGCCCTTCATGAACCTGCCAGCATTGACTCAGAGAAAAAAAGGATGTGTGAACTTAAGGAAGAAGAGGAGGAAGCACCAGGGAATATTTTATCCTCCTTGTAATAAAGCTTTGCAGGAATAATTACGAATAAGAACAGTTAATAAAAACATGGTACAAAGCATGGGGTTTTTTAATCAGAGTGGGAAAACTATAGGGTACTGAAAGGTCTCTGTTGTGTTTCTACAACAGATTGGTAATAAACATGCAGGTACCTAGAGAATACTTCTATGAAGTCTGTATAGGAAACCCACCGCCAATTAAAGTCCCAGCATGATGGACATCAAATCCTTGTGCAAAAAGGGGAACTGGGGTTCAAACAATTTCCAATTGTGCAGAAAGCAGGTGGATGGGGAAAGGTAAATTGCTACACCAGGTTATTGCCAGGTCAGATTTAGTGGCTAGATGGAAAATGTGATGTCCTGGCTGTAGCTGGGGTGTTTGACACTGCCTGGGGCTTGGCAGCAATTGGGAGCAGCCTGTGAAAAGGAACATGGGAGAAGAGTGAGATATGAAACCCCATGTCCTTATGCTGCTGTTCTGCCAGGGAACTTGGGTTGCTGCAGCTTTTGTATTTGCCACTACTTCTGCTCAAGAATACACGTGTGAATGAAGGGGTCTGGGAGATTAGGCCATGCTGAAATGGCTAAAATGGCTCTTAAATCGAGGAGTTTAAATTTGGTAATCTAAATGCGTTTATTTGAATGCAAATAGGAAGCCAATATAAACTAAATCTGCAGCCAAAATGGTGGCTGTTTGGAAAATGTTATACAAAACCAACCTCAACTCTCCAATAAATCAAACCAGCATCTCTTCATATCCAAATTCCTTCAAAAAATAGTCTAGTTTCAAAATTATTTTTTTCATGAATGTCAGTAAAATTGGTGAAAGAGGGAGGTACTTAGTGCTTTTGGAAACAGATCTGCATGGATATAGCAAAATGTATGTTCAGTGCATAATGATAATTTACATCCTTTGTCACGCTCTAACTACCCTTGCTGTTCAGACTTCTCTGTTGTTTTGCATGATGCGAGCTATCCCAAACCCCACAGGCCTTAATCTCTGCAAGAGAAGCTGAGTTGATGATTTGGAAAGCCTGAAGTCACAGAAAAATGGAATAATAATATGTGATTAGAGGTTGGCTAGTCTAGGAGACAAAAGTACAGATGGAATATCTTAGGTTAGAATGATTTGTGTATATAAAAAGATGACTTCTTTAGACAGCTTAGAAAACTCATTCATCAATTACAATTACTGAACAGATCTAGCTAATGCCTGGCTTTGTTTTAAAGTGACTCACTATGTTAGTGACCACACTGAAAGCGGGACTTTGTAACTAATTTAAAAAAAAGATTGTGGATTAAAAGGTTTTGGCTAGAGAAAGGTATATAGCTGATTAGTTCATTGTTTAAAAGCAAGAATAGCAATATCTATTTTATATAAGTGTTTTTAAAATCTCTGTTAAATGGCTGCAGAGATAAGCAGCGCTATTCAGAAATGCGTATCTGAAATTGTCAGTGGGAAAGTTGGTGTCTTAGGAGAAAAAAAAGAGAGCCCAA
This sequence comes from Donacobius atricapilla, assembly GCA_013397315.1. NCBI lineage: Eukaryota > Metazoa > Chordata > Aves > Passeriformes > Mimidae > Donacobius > Donacobius atricapilla. Next base: position 396,703 of record WBMY01007395.1, on the reverse strand, counting down.
AATCTTTAGATACAGAGAAGATCTGGCAACACTGCCACGGTTATGGCACACTCGTCATCTCCATGATGAATCACTGGCTTCCTATATTTTCCTTCTAGAAAAGTTTCACCGTGTGTTTTTGAATCTCATATACTGGGGTTTCTGGTGCTTTTTAAAAAGATACATAATTTGGAATTTATTAAAAAAGTATTTAGCAGGTATGTATCAAAACTCTTTTGGTAAGATTGTATACCACTCAAATGCTAAAAATAAAAGTAACTCAAGTTGATCAAATTGTAAAATTATTGCTTCCATACTGTAAATGTCACTGTGACAGAGCAAAAAATTTCAAAATTCTGAGCCATAGACATCTGTTAGTTTCTCAACTGCTACCATTATTTTGCTGCAGTGAATATGATTCTCCTTTTTCTGTACTATTTTTAGGTTGTTTTGGTGCCATATGGGCATCTTTTGATATTTGGAAAAAACTTAAAATAGAGTTACTTTGATGCACAAAACTTGATATTGAATGCATTCTTTGTTTTCCCTTTATTTCTAATTTGCATGGAGTGTGATCCATGCATGCAGAAGGAGGAGAGAAAATGGGCAGTGTTTTGTTTATTCTATATAAGGCACTGGATTCTGTTGTACCTTGTACCCTTATGAAATAGTTTAGGATCTCCCTCCAACTGTTTGAAAACAGCAGTTCCAAAAAATAGCTAAGAATCTCTGCCACTCTGGCAGTTGGGTGAGCAGGACTTGATCCAAGCTGTACTGCCTTGAGGGGTGTTCCTCCTGCTCTTGGCATCTCCAGTGCCCAGCAGCACACCAGCACTGGTTTAAATATTACTTCTCTCATGCTGGGAAGTGATGAGTACAAAAGCTCCTCTTTCCTGACTGATAGAAAATATTAGGCCAGGGTGCTGCAAGCCAGATCCTGGGCTGGTATTAGTAGGCACATGTACACCAGCTCAGCTCTTCCTTCTTGTCCTCATCAATTAGCTCTTGCAGAAATGTCCTACCATGAAGACAAATGACTGTTTGTTTCTCTGCTGACAGAATGGGCTGAAGGAGAGAAGGGGCTTGACTCCCAAGGTGTTCTCTGTGCACCTATTCCGTTCAGTGTCAGCCCATGTGAACGAGGGGCATCAAGTTTTGGGGACTCATTGGTCCCCCAGCTCTTTTGAGGAGGTCAAACTGGCAGCCTGGTGGACACGGAGGCCGGGCACTTCTGCCAGGGCTGGAGGAGAGGGGTAGGACTCTTGCACACAGAGGTGCCTGGGTCCTGCTCTGGCCCTGCAGCCCCTGGTCCCAGCTTTCCTGCCTGCTCTGTGCCTGTCCCATGTCACACAGGGCAGGCTCATGGCTGGGTCCTTGTGGTTGGTGGGCCATGAGCCAAACCTTCTGATAACTGTTAAATTACAGAGTTTACTTTGTAAAAGAGCGGTAACATTCAGAAGTGACTGAAAGGTCAAATTTTCTTTTCTTCTAAAGAGTTTTTGTTTAAATCTAGGGTGTTTTGTTTCTCAAATCTATAGTGTTAAATTCTCAGAAACACATGTTCTCCTATATTCTAAACCTAACTAGAGAGCATTGGCTTATTTTTTTTTTCACACAGAAACGTGCTTATTAGAATGTTAATTTAACACACTCTGTTCATCAATGATTTCCAGTCCTCTGATTCATATGATGGAATCAAATTCCACTGGAGCAAGTGAACTGCAAAGCATAGCCTTCTTCCTACTACATGTATCTCCAGGCATTAGAAATGTCCTCGTACTGAAACAAAAGTATATGCAAGTTCCTGCCATGAACAGGGGAGAAGCCAAGCATGTTTTTGCTTAACTGACAAGCTTGGGAAGTCAAGAGACAACTTAATTGATTCATCGACTGGATAAAGTTTTAAGTTACATGAATGACAAAACCATCAATTATTTTTTAAAAAACATATCATATTTCTTGTGGCAGAGGCAGCATGTAGTAATTAGGGGTTGGGTTTTCTTGCTTTCACAGCTCAAGAGCTCCAATTCCAACTGACACAGCATAAATGAAGTGTACTTTTTCATAATGTAACTTTAGAAATCCTTTGCATCTTACATGTCACTTTATATTTTTCATGAGTTGTAAAGAACAGTTAGGGAAGAATAGCTATCTTACCTCAGACAAAAAAAAATTCTTAGTCCTACTCTCCATCTCAGCTTTTTTCCTTAGAGTTGTTTTTCTTCTTTGCTTGGTTTTCTCTGTTGTTGACAGGCAGGATGCTGGTGAACGGACAAGGTAAGTTCCCAGCAGAGATATCAGGCAGCAACTGAAGCTCGGGAATGCATTATTCCAAAAGTGATGCCTCCTGAGTTCCTGTGTGCTGGGTTCCTTTGGTGCTGCCTTGAAAAACAAGACTCCCAGGCTGCAGGAAAACCCAGAAAATGAGGGCCTGGGAAGAATGGTGTCTCCTCTCAGTTCTGTCATTGATCTGAGCTTTTGCCAGTTCCTGCAGAGCTCCATCCCTCCCTCATGTAGGTTAGCTTGTCTCTAGTGCTGCTTCTGACAGCTTGAGCAGTGNTTTTTTTCGGACCAGTTGTGGGGGGAGGGGTTGTTGGGGTCCTGTTCGGAGGTTCCCTCCCAGAATTTGCCCTAAACCAGGACAACACCAGAGCTGAGTCTTCAGCAGAATGAAGTCCATGGGTTTCTCCTTATCTACATTAAACCTGTCTGCTCAGTGCTACCTCTAATTATTTCTAAGGGTGACTAGAAGCCCTAGGCCTTTACTCTGCCTATCTTCTGCTTTATTCTGTACAAGGGCCTCTAGGTCTATAGTACTTAGGTTTGTATCCCCTTGAAATTTCCCAGTGTTGACTTCCGGCTCCATAGAGTAAACACTACTGAAAATAAACCTTTCAGACCCCTTGGCAACAGTCTTTGAGCTCTCTGTGGGCAGCAAGCTAAAATACTCATATGCTCAGTGAGATCTTGGGCTTGGTAATGTTATGAGCTCAATGGTAAAGAAGATTCCAAGATTTTTCTCTGTAGATCTTGTCATAAATACAGGGAGAGCTGTCTTATGTCTCTTTGCAAACTCTATACTGGTGGTAATATCTAAACAAAAGTATTTGCTAGTTCATGCATATAAGTGAGACAGATTAGGAAAGTTTTTTTTTTGTGAACAGGAAAAATCCTGAAATTTTGAGCAACATCCCCATCAGCTTTCTGGATATACGCTCTTCTTAGTTTCAAAATTTAACCAGTTGTAGTGGGTTGACCGTGGCTAGACAGCATCTGCCCACCACAGCCACTTTTTCACTGCCCTCCTCAGCTAGGCAGGGAAGAGAAAACGAAAATGTCAAGATCAGGACAGGGAGAGATCATTCACCAACCACTGAAATGGGCAAAGCACTCAACATGTGGAAATTACTTAATTTACTGCTAATGAAATCAGAGCAGGAAACTGAGAAATAAACCCAAATCTTAAAACACCTTGACCCCTTCTTCACAGGCTTAACTTTTGTTATAAAATCTCTACAGTCTCTCCTGCAGTTTTGCAGAGGGACAGGGAATGGAGGTTACAGACACAATTCATCCCACGTTGTCTCTGCCTCTCCCTAAGGCGGACTCCTCATACTCTCCCTCTGCTACAGTATGGGATTCCTCCCAAAGGAGACAGTCCTCCACCAGTTTCTGCAGCATGAGTCCTTCAAGGGCCACTAGCAAAACTGTTTCCAAGTGGACTGCTGTCTCCGTGGGGCCATAGGTCCTGCCAGGAGCCTGCTCCACACTGGGCTTCCCACAGGGTCACAGCCTCCTCTCAGGCATCCACCTGCTCCAGTGTGGAATCTTTCATGAGCTGCAGGAGGATCTCTGCTCCACTGTGGTCCTCCATGGGCTGCAGGGGCAGAGCTGCTTCACCATGGCCATCACCATGGGTTGCAGAGGAATCCCTGCTCTGGTGCCTGGAGCACCTCCTGCCCCTCCTTCTGCACTGACCTTGGTGTCTGCAGAGCTTCTGCTCCTCTCACATGTTCTCACTCCTCTCTTCTCTTGCTGCAACTGCTTCTGTGCAATAGCTTTTTCCTCACCTTCAGTTTGTACCCCAGTGGTGCTAACACAGTTGCTGGTGGGCTCAAGCTTGGCTGGCAGCGGATCTGTCCTGGAGCCAGCTGGCCTTGGCTCTGTCAGATACTGGGAGAGCTTCTGGCAGCTTTTCAGAGCAGCCATCCCTGTGGCTCCCCTCCACCAAAACCTCGCCATGGAAACCCAATATGCCAGTTACCATGGATTTGGGAAACTGACAGGCAGAGCAAAGAGAGCACCACAATTTTAGCAGTTTATTTTTAAGGAATTTGTGAGAATTGGGATGCAGAGATTATGTACACAACCAGTTTAAACAGTGAAGGCTGCTAACCAGTGGAACATCACTAGGATCTTAGTATACTCTTATATTTACAAGATAATGGAGAGAACAACAGTGAAAATTTTCAAAAAAACAAAACAAAATTATCCAGAATATTCTAAATTAATTGATTGTGAAGAGCCACAGTGAGATCTCCAGACCTCACAGTAACATGTCAAGAAGGGCAAATGATATTCAATGCTGACAAGGACAAAATATGCACATGGGGAAAAGGAAGTTCAATTATATTCATGCATCAAACTTGCATACTCTACTAAAAAGAGGTTTTTGGGAAGCTGCTGTGATCTTACAGAATGTCAGCTCAGGACTCAGTGGTGATGCAAAAGATACACAGATTATCAAGGGTCTTGAAAGCACTATCAAGAGACAGGCTTGTTTTCATTACTATTATTGCTAAGCTGCAGAACTCTGTTTTATAGTACTGGTGATGCAAATAAAATGCAGGACATTTGTGCATTATGAAGCTCATGAGTTCTGAAGTGAGAAAATAAAGTCCTCTGAAATGTTATTAGAAATCTGATTTTGTAAGCATATTGACTCTGAAATCTCCAGTTTAAATACAAATTTAATTCAATGCTTGGGGAAATTGTGTTACAGGAAATAATGTCTATTTTTGGGATAAAGAGGTAGGGCCTTTTAGTGTCTGAACTAGATCATAAACTTTCTCAAGATAGACTGTAGATTTCTTTCCTATTTAAAAGAAAAAAAAAAGGAAAAGGGGAAATTTAAACACTTGAGCCCAGTTGTAAAACCATTTGGGTTTTTGCTGGTCTTACTGACATCCATGGGAGTTCTACTTCAGCCTCAAAATCAATAAACCAGTGGGATAAAGAAATAAATACAGTATTTCACACTTTAATTATTGGTAAGAAGTTATGAGACATGAGCATAATGCATGAAGAAGCAAAACCTGAACTCAGGGTATCGTCGTTGTTGTTTATGTCAGAGTTGACAGCAAAATATGAACTGAGACACTGTTTCTACATTTTTTAAAGAAACATATTAAGTGTTCCTTAGGCTGATTAAACTGGTTTCCTTTTAGACATACAGCTGGTGAGCTAAAAGTCTGTATTTACGTTATAGAGTTGCCAGCCCTAGACATTCAAAATGCATTAATCAGAACATTTAAATTATGATATTTTGAAATAGACTACAGTCCTGGTTCTCTTTTTCTTTCTGGATTTTGAGCTTAAGAATAGCATGCTTTCTGTCTTTTCTTTGTAACCACAAGAGAGCAACACTTTTTTTTTTTTTTTTTAAATAAAGTGCAATTGAGAGGCTTCAGGAGTTAAGTCTCACTGTCTGGTCCTAGCAGATATGAATGAAATTAGCTATGAATATGAAATATCCAAAGACTCGCAGTAGGAAAATGAGATCTGACAGCTGGATGGTTGACATATAGGTAGCGTAAAAAGAAAGCAGGAGTCCAAAGCCTGAGAGGCTGATGTGGGGTTTGACAGCTGGACTTCTCCAGGCAAGGCTCAGGTAGCTCCCAAGAACAAGGTGTTCTGCTACAAACTTCTGAAAGTTCATATTTAACTCCAGAAAAATGTGCCTACAATAGTAATTAAAGATGAGGATTTGTATCCTCAAGTACCAGTCTCTTCACTATCGTTACCAGTGACAGGGCTGGAGGAAAGGGCATGAAGCTGAGCTGGGGGAGGATTGGATCAGGAAAAGGATCTTCACCAGGGGGTGTTTGGGCACTGGGGCAGGCTCCTTAGGAAAGTGGTCAAGCACTAAGCCTGACAGAGTTCAAGAAGTGTTTGGACAATGCTCTCAGGCACATGGTTGTGACTCTTGAAGCCTCCTGTATGGGGTCAAGAGTTGGGCTCCATGATCCTGACAGGTCCCTTCCAACACAGCATATTTTGTGATTCTGGGATTCTATGATTCTAAATGCTGTAGTTTTTTCAACTTGTGCAGTCAGGAGAAAATCATGGTTTATATTTCACTGTGGATGGACATTTTGAGAGATAGGCGCATTTAAGTACCAACAGATGTCCAGAGAATGTTTCACTGCATCCAGAAAAATGTGATTTGAATTCTTAGAATGAGATGCCTGATGAAGAATCTTCTCTCTTCTCCTTTGTGTCTGTGAAAGGACAACTGACACCTCACTTGGCCTCAGCTGCTTGGAGTGTGGTGTTGCAGGCAGCTGACCAGACCTTGAGAAGTTAAGTGCTGCTTTTCCCCCCAATTCCTCACACTTTTCCCCAAGTCTAAAATAAAGGTGGTACCTTCTCTTCCCTAGTTTTCGGGATTCAAAGATAAGCACATTGTGCTGTGTCTGGGAGATTGTGCCTCACAGAATTAGTTTGAGGAAAAGTTCCCATTCCTGTTAGCTTCCAGAAAGCCAGTAATGTAGACTTCTGTAGGAAGCTGGCAGTGCGCACTGGGAAATCAACCTGACATTGATTTACTTTCCCAAAAAACATTTATTCTCTATTTCTTTCTGTTTGGTGGGTATTACCTTTGTGTTATTTCACGAGAGCTATGAAAATCCCACTGTATGATCCCGCAAGTCCCCACAGGAGCCAATGTCCCTGAGCACTGCAGCTCTGATCACAGTGCTCTAAAGCAAGAGCATGCTCATATGCTGCCCAACTCAGACTGTTAATTTGGCTCAGCAACATAACTTTCAAAGCCTGGCAATACCAGGATTTTGATTCCTTGTGGATGTTTGGTGATTAACTGCTTGTGTCCTCAAGTGTGTCGTTGAACAATGACTGCACGTTTTATTCCAGGACAGTTAAAAAGAGATACAGCTGGTTTTGGCTGAGGTAGAGATAATTTTCTTCACAGTAGCTGGTATGGAGCTGCTTTAGATTTGTGCTGGAAACAGTGTTGATAACACAAGGATGTTTTTTGTTATTGCCGAGCAGGGCTTACACAGAGCCAAGGCCTTTTCTGCTCCTCACCCCATCCCACCAGCAAGGAGACTGGGGGTGCACAAGGAGCTGTGAGAGGGCACAGCCAGAACAGCTGACCCTAACGGACCAAAGAGATCTTCCAGACCATATGGCATCATGCTCAGCATATAGAGATGGGGGAAGAAGGAAGGGAAGAGAGAGATTGGGAGCGATGGTATTTGCCTTCCCTAGTCCCCATTATGTGTGATGGAGCTCTGCTTTCCTGGAGGTGGTTGAACACCTGCCTGCCTGTGGGAAGACATAAATTAATTCCTTGTTTTTCTTTGCTTGTGTGCAAGTTTTCTTGCTTTACCTATTAAACTGTCTTCATCTCAACCCACAAGATGTCTCTACTTTTACTCTACTGATCCCTCCCTGATCCCACTGGTGGGGGTGTGAACAAATTGCAGTGTGAGGCTTAGTTGCTGGCTTGGGTTAAACAACAATGCCACATTTTAACAACATTTAAACACATTTAAACAAGGTGCCATATTTTGTGGGAAGAGCATGCCTGTGATTCAGGGGTACATAAAGACTCCCCACTGGGCATACAGCAGTACCCAATTATGAGATGGAATTATTCAGATTTCTGCCTCTGTTTGTCTATCCCTTACACTTACCACTAAAATACACCCACTTCCAGAAAGTAACGCATCAACAGATTGAAAGCTTACTGCATCCTACATAACAAGCTTTGTCAGAAAGTACCAAATATCACATTAAGTCAAAACTTCTGCAAGACTAACATTACTGTTATGTACAGAAAAATTTTGGCTAACATTCTCCATTTTTGGGAGCAGCGTCATGAGATCTATATTGACGACAACTGCCAGACCTCAGCTCAGAGTGATTGAGATTTTTTATCTTCAGCATCTGTTCCCCTTTCTTCCTAAGCAGTACTTTCATTCAAAGTAAGACATGCAGATTTGAAATATTTTATTAAGTAGCTTGATTTTTGCATTATATAGGAGGAATATAGAAAGAAAATTCAGAATTTCACAAGTTCAGAAGTTGAACACCTTGGAGGAAAGTAAAATTCTCAAATCACAAGCCCAGAATAAACCTTGATCAATGGTTTGCCAGATTTCTTTATCAGAGGCTCTGTCACAAGGTACAGAAGGGGCAGGACAAGTGACATTTTAATAAGAACCTCCTGCTCACTGGACCTGCTGAAAAGCATCATCATAAGACAGAGCTTTTAAACCCATCTTTAGCACAGGCCTGCTTAAGAGTATGTATTTAAACAATCTTCCATCTTGGACTGGTCATGAGTTTTCTAAAACTTACTCTGCTTGAGTGTTCATTCCAGTGAATTTAAAGCAATCTCATCTGAAATGTGCGAACATCAATGAGTTTAGACATTAAATTTTCTTTTTTTTTTTTTTTTTTTCCCCTGTGTGGACTTTCTGCACAGCCTGTCAAATGAAGTAGGGGAATTTATGTCCCTGGGGAGGTTTGGGACCAGGCTGGGCAGATGCCCTGGAAGCAGTGTAGGTGCTGCCGGCGCAGTGTGGTTGTAGCTGCGAGAAATGGGCATGAACCTCCTGAGCTTACTCCAAGAGATCCTTCGCAAACCAATTTTCCGTGAGGCACCCTGATGGCAGCACTTTGATGAGCTTAGAGATAGTGGCTTTCAGCTGAACCTGTTCTGGGTTGCCGGCACTAATCTCCATGTTTGTAAGTGGGAGCTGAGGGTAAAGGCACCTGTGCTGGCTGGAAGTCTAATTACATTCCATCCTAGAGTGATTTGCAGGAGAGTTCAAACTCCAAAACTCATAATTCTTTGTGACAATGCCATCTGCCATGGGTGAACCATATAATCAGGGAGAGTTCTCTTAGGACCCAGTTATTTCTATGGCTAGAATGAAAATTTTCTCTTTTCTTCATATTGCAGTTCTTTTATTTACTTCAGGCCAATACACATGGCTTCTAAAAAAATTAAATGTGTAGAGAGATTGTGGTTTTTGAGATACTGAAGAGCTTTCTAAATTATGTTCAAGTATGATTGATTAGCTGACCCTCATTTAGGAGGAGATCAAATAGATAGTAACTTAAATGTAAATAAATGCTTGATGAAATGGTCAAAATTATAAGTTTTTACATTCCTCTGGTCTTAGGATGTCGATTAATGTCCATACAATCAAGAGGAATGATTTTGTAAGTCTTGAAGGGACTGAAAATGTATGCAGCTGTTGGAAAGTGGTTCTCTGCAATTTTTGCTTTCATGACAAACAATTTACTAAATATTATATTTAAAATGAGCTGATATCCTTTCTCTTTTCTGCTAGCAGCATGAGCTATGTGCTTCCTTCCTGCTGAGTACATATGTATACATGTTTTTTGCATATCTTATTTTAAATTGTGTTAGAACCATATAAGTCAGAGACACCAGAAAAGAGCCAGTATTTTAACACTTGTATAGTCATTGGCAGGACTACTCAAAACTATGCAGGTATACTTAAAAATCCAGAATGTACAACACATAATTTGGTCTTAGAATGATAAACTTTGCTTTTTTAATGATAAAGAAGTACTTACAGTGCTGTTATAGACTCTAAAGCTTTTATTGTTAATTTGAAGATCTCTTAGGATTTGCTTTTTATAGCTAAATGCAGACTTGCTATGAGAAGAAGAGACCATGTCCAATCACATCATCCAGATCAGCTGATGATCCAATTTCTCATCTCAGTGATGGGGATGCCACTTCTCTGAAGTCTTTAATAGCCTTGAGATGAAAAACTGGCTTAACAGAGCTGCCTGTGGTTCGTTCATTTTCCTGAACAGTGCTACACTGTGCCTGACCTCAGAATGTCTTGAGGTTAACAAAGAGTATCAATGAAGTTATGATAATTGAAATAGTGATTTAAATTCACTTATTATTCCTAGTACTAGACAGCTAGTTTGCTGAATATATGCAAGCCAGAATGCAACCAGACAATGCTAATTTTTTTTTCCTTCCTACCATAGCTGTCTTGATGCTGATGTAACTCTGCAGTGATGACTCTGAACAAGCAGAACCAAAAAGCAGTGAACTTACAGCTCTGGTCTGGAAATTGAAATTGTGTCATCCCAAGGGGCCTCAGCTACAAGATAATCTTCATGTTCCTTCTGTGTCTGCAGAAGAATTGAATTCAAATCAAACAAGTCCTCAAACGGGAGCAGATTGTTTCTGAGCTGGATGTCCGCGGTACAGCACCCTCATGGGGAACCCGGGAAGCTGCAGGCAGGGGAACCACCAGGGAGACATGTCTGGCCCCAGCCAGCAGCTCCTGCAGGGTGTTCTGTGTATGCTAAGTAGATTTTTTTTCAGACAGATAAATCTAATGGCAAAATTACCCTCCCGATTCCGTTATTTCTAAGAAGGGAGGCTGTGCTTCCAGATCCCTCAATGGGACCCCTGAGTACAGTGATTTCAGGACACCAAAGAGCTTGGATGCTAATTTCAACCTGTAATCTTTCCGGTAGAAGAACTTCTTAGGTTTGGGAACAATGGTGCCCGTTTGCTTAGCTCACCAGATTTACACCCTGCCCTCTCCCTGTCTCACGGCTCCATCTGTTTCCCTGATTTCCTGCTTGCGTGCTCTTCTGGGCCAGGCCTTGGCCTGCCCCAGCCATCCCCACTGGGGACAGCTCCTTCAGATGTGTTTTCTACAGCTCAGCCTGCCTCGCTTTGCAGTTTGGGGTTCTTTCCTGACAGCTGCCCATCCTTCTTGATCTTGACATGTTTTTACAAGTAGGGTGGACTGGAAGTCTGGTAAAAAAACCCATGGATCCTTTGTTTCTCAACTGGAAAATTGAGAGTAAAATTACTAAAATAAACTTTCTAAATTTAAAATAAATTTAAATCTAAAGTAAATTTACACTGGAAAGAAAACAAATCTGCTTCTCCTAATAGATGTTAAGTGATGAGAACAAAGAAACACACATTATGTACTTGTCAGATCTACAAGTGAAGTATGCACTGTACAAAATAAAAGCATTGAGTCACTCCCATCTAGTCCCTTCCTAGAGAACTTCTGCCTCTACTTCTGCTCTGCACATAATTCTGCTTAGCAGGGCCTCCAATAATGACAAAATCGTCAGTGAGGTCTCTCCATTGTCAAATATAAAACCCCCTCAGCACTCTGTACCTGAAAATCCATTGTGTGTGTGCCAACTTATTAAGCACCCAGGTTTTGTTGCTAGTGTTTAATAATTTTTTTAAATTGTGGTGCTGGTTGTGAGAATGTAGCCTGTCATATTTCAAGGGAACTGCACCCTTTTATAAGTTATGCATTCTAGCAATCATTACTTTGCATATTTATTTGTCCTGTTCAAATAAATAAAAGTAGCTATACTCCAAAAACAACAAAGGGAGCTAAAGTACAAAATAATGTGAATTTCTATATTTCAGTATTCATCCTTCTCTTTTTAAAATTTATTTTACAGCACAAGGCGAAAAAATTACTGTTGTTTAGCTGGTTGGTAACAGGTGGTGATACTTTATTTCAGTCTTATCATTATTAACATAGCAGATAGTCACCATAATAACATTCATCAATAAATTCATTAAATGTTCCCATCTTATGTGCTTCAACTGGAACTTCTTTGTAGTTTAGCACAACTGAAATGTTCATTTGAGACAAAGTACTGTTAATACCTGAGTTAAACAAAATAATTCTCTTTACGCCTGAGCTCTGGGATATTATTTGCACTGTTGCTTTAAAGCTGCAGGTCCTGAACTAAAGACTCAAAAATGCTGAGGAACTTCAAAGGGTTCATAATACTCAAGTAATCCAACAAGTATTAACAGTCTCTCCTCCCTAAAAAGAGAATAATTACATAACTAATTAATTTGCCATAGTACATAATCTGCTGACATTTACAATAAGTACCCCTATTGGAGGTCGAAGTAAATATTAAGTTGCACATGAAACTATAAATAGCAAGAATTCTGATGCCAGGCTGTTTCAAAATACTGTGGAAAATAGATGAGCACTGGCTGGGTGAAGGAAACTTGAAAGTCTCAGCACCCTGACCATGGAAGTGCACAACCATCTGTGAATGGAACCACAGAGCAGACACGCCCAGTGCCCTCTGGCCGTGCTGGCAGGAAGCTCTGGTCAGGATGTCCTATGAGTGACTAAAGTGAAGGATCTTGCTGGAGTCCAGGGCATGTGGAAAATCGCTCAAACTGCCCTGGGGGGGTCCAAGACCCTGGCTGGGACTCCAGGAAAGCACTGTCTTTGACCTTAGTCCATGAGAAAAACTTCCAACACTCATAGATGAATTGAAAACAACAAAGATTTAAAATAAACAGTAACTTAGTATGTCACTGGGGTGAAAATTCGTAGTTTTGGGTTTTTAGTATGGAAGTAGATCAGAGCAAGATGGAGAATTTTGGGCAGTGTCTCATCTTCTTCTTCTTCTACTCCATTTTCTGCTGTGATGGTGGCACGGACACATTGGTAGAATGGATTTGATGTAGAAATTGCGTGTTTAGAATAGGTGATAGTTATTGTACAAAACTGTAAATATAGTATGCTTTAAGAGTTAATTGGATTAGAAATCTTTAAAATGATCTTGGACCCTCTGTTTGTGTTCCTGTAGCTGCATTTTCTTTAGCGTGCTGAGACTGCTGTAAGGCCTTGAGATAAGAAATAGAATAAACACCTTTGAAGACCAAGCCACAGGTTCCATCTCATCTTTTAAACCCTGGTACAGGACTTTGAAAACAGAAAACACCTAATTAGGGGGTTGATAGGGTAAAAATCCCATCAGGCTTGAAGTTTGGTTTTGATAGCTTCAGCTTGTCTCAGCTGGAGGGAGTCTCAGCAGGAAGTCTCCATTTAAAGGCTGAAACACAGTTGTGTGTGCGATGGGGTCTCTCATTGACTGCCATGGATGGCAGGGACAACCCCTCGTAGGATGGAGGCAGAGTAGTTGTGGTGTGAGATGTTTTGGGCAGGGATTTCATGCAGTTTTGGTTGCTGTCCCAGCTGCTGATCTTAGCAGACGTCTGACGTTGCTGGCCAAAGCTGCCCACTGTGCCCCCTTCCCTCCATGGAGGTTATGGAACCCTTTGGTTCCATTGCTTGGACGGGCTTGTTCTGTTACTATGCTCTGAGTGCTGGAAGCAGGAGCCTCTTGGCTCAGCTTCAGGGCAGGTGGCAGGGCTCGCAAAGTGATTTAAAGTGCCAAGGATGGAAGCTGCAAGCAGAGACTGCTCCTGAGTGTGGGATATGCTGCACAAACTCCAGTGCATTGAAGTGCTGGCGCAGTATTACACTTTGACCACCAATTACTGCAGGTCTGGCACAGGTCATGTAAAAGCTCACATCTCTCTCCTTTCAGTGAAGTGAAGCTCCCTTTGCAAATGCTGTCTCAAATTTGTTAGCAGAAAGGCTTCACTTTCTATGTCAAGGATGAACATCCCAAAATTTACCACAGTGTATGGGCTCCTCAGTACAAGAAAGACAAGGAACTACCAGAGGGGGTCCAGCAGAGGCCAAAAGGAGGCTGGAGCATCTCTCTTATGACAGACTGCAGGAGCTGACCCTGCTTAGTCTGGAGAAGAGAAGACTGAGAAGGGATCTCATCAATACATATAAATACCTCAAAGGTGGATGAGAAGGGGATGGTGTCAGACTCTTTCAAGTGCTGCCCAGTGACAGGATGAGGAGCAATGGCCATAAACTTAAACACAACAAATTCCACCTTAACATGAGGGAGAACTTTGCAGTGAAGGTGGCAGAGCACTGGAACAGGCTGCTCAGGGAGATTGTGGAGTCTCCCTGTCTGAAGACATTCAAAACCCACCTGGACACATTTCTATGCCATCTGTTTTAGGTAACTCTGCCTTGACAGGGAGGTTGGACTAGATGACCTCTAGAGATCCCTTCCAATCCCAAAGATTCTGTGATATGCCCAGAGTCTTGGGTTCTGCAAAGCTTTACTTAATTTTGCTGAATGTTTAGAAGCAGATTTATTAAGGATTTATTTTACAAGGGTGGTAAAAATTAAATAAAAGATAGATTAATTTTATTTCATTGTTTCATCCTGATTTAGAAGATCAAGATGAAACAACATCCCGTGTCCTGCAAATGTCCCTTCCTCCTGAAAAGACAGCGTTCCTGCATTTGGATGACTGTTTAGTTATTCACTCATAACAGTAACTCTATAATTAAGCAATGTTAATTACATCCTTAATGAAATTAAATTAATGTAATAAATGATCATATTTTTATTAGATTCCAAGTAATTATTTATGTGCTTGTGATATTCTGACGTTGTTTAAATGGTATAAAAGCTTCCTAAATTTCTTATTCTTCTTGGTGAAAACAGTAAATTGTCAGTGGGAGAAGGTAAATCACCTAATGTGTTGGTCTGCCTGAGCTTTTCCAGCGGGTGGTATTCATTCTGAAGTCAGACAATCCTGACAAGAATTGTGTATGTGAAGCCAAAGAGAAACAACATGCAGCATCTCTCTGTCCTTAAACAAACAGTAAACAAACAGACACTTCAGTAAATATCAATGATTTACTGGTAAGCCAGAGGGAGCAGAAGGAAAGGCTAAGGTTAAGACTACCATTTGTAAATTTTAAATCACTAATTTGAAAGCAGGATGACAATTTAGACCTTTGAAGTCTCCTAGGCTGAATGGTGTGAATGTTCACTATCAAACCCTTCTGCTGCCTCTCTTTGGAGCTGTGACAGTGCAGCACATTTTGCACCCATGTCCTGACTGAAATTTGCTTCTCAGTATTAAAAAGGAAAATCAGTGTAAACTCTTACATATTCGTTATTAAAATATTACAATTAGGATTGCTGATTCCCCTTTGTTTCAAAGACCAAAGGGCCAAATTGTGTGAATCTCTGAAGAATATGGAAAAACTCAGGAGAGTAAGGCAGACCTTAGCATGTCAGGAGGAAATAGGTAGCTCATGTTTCTGGCCCGGCTTTTCTACTTGCATGATTCATCTAAAGTTGCCAGTCAAAATTCTTTCAAGACCAACTATTTTTTCTTGTTAGAAGGCAAATCAGCTTTTAAGACCTTCTCTCCAGCTATACAGTAACTTTGTTAATTGCCACTGAATTTTCTACAGTTTATGAAAGATACAAATTAACCATCTTTACCACTGAATCAGTATATGAACTTTCTACCTTATGTGACCCGAGCAATGCAACAAAGGCAGGTTAAAATGCTCTCTCTATACCACAGACTTGCCATGAGCAGCACCTGTGGCTTCCAGGAACAAAGCGTCTTCTTTAAGACATACAGATCACTAAGGATTCAAAGGTTGTTCTGGAGCAATGTGTGACAGACTGCTCTATCAGATCTGATTTACGTTTGACTTCGATTACCTCTGGTATGGTAAGTATTAAAGTTAGTTGGAGTGGCATTTAAAAAAAAACAAACAAAACACAAAAGGGAAAAATCAAGGGCGGCAGAGAGCAGGGTTTACCCTGTTCCTAGTTAAAGCATGTCTACAAGAAACAGTGGTAGCTCAGGTCTGCAAAATTCATTCACCTTTTTCATAAATCTTGGAAATAACAGAGTTATTTTCACATTTTCTTACCTTGACTTTTCCCAGAATTTCCCAGTGTCTCCACAGCATGCATTCCAGATCCATTTCAGGACTCCACTGCTGTTATTATTTGGGATAATATCCCATATGCAATCCTACTCTAGTTAAACATCTTAATAAAATTAATACATTGCAAATATATCTGTAACCATCCCCTTGGAATATTTGATGCCCTCTGAAATGGGTTCCTCTTCAGTCCCTTGATACAATGGGAAGGTCTAGAAGAAAAGGAAATAAAACACTGCCTACAAACTCATATGCCAGCTATTTCATGCCAAATGTTGTTCTCAAGCACCTGGCAAGTACAATTCATTCATTTTCCAAATGTCAGTGGCCAGCCAGCTCCTCAGGACATTCCCTCCCAACACAGGGACACTTGATAGGCACAATCGGGCAGTTCTGGCTGCCAGCCTTATTCCTCAGTCATGTGCACAAACTGTAAGGACAGAAACACCTCTTGTTTCAGTTTTTGTCTTGCAAGTGGCAACTTTTTGTGCTCCTCTTCCAATTTTTTTTTTTACTCTGCCACCAGTATTTTCACAGCAGTTCAGTAGGGCTTTGACAGAGGCATATCTGGAATACTGAAAATACCCCGTAGGTGCCTAGACGCAACAACTGGTTCCTGCTGTGACATTCAAACCATTAATGGCACGCTGCAAGCACTGAGCTCTGGGGGGCTGTAGGAGGCAGGCATGTGTGCAGGTCTCCTGCAGCAGCATCATTCACCACTGCCCTCTCCAGGACACAGGGAGCGCTCCAGACCCACTGCTGGTGGGGCAGGTGGGGCGGTCAGGAGGCTCTGCCTCAGCCCAGGCTGCTCCAGCTTCCCAGTCCTAGGTCACATCACCAGGGCTCTGCCCTAAAGCTTGTACCTACAGCTGGCTGGCAGCTGGAATGCCATCCGAAGAGGGAACTGAAAGAAGCCTTGTGCCCACACAGAGGGTGTCCTCAGTAGGGTGTTTGTGTGCAGCCCGTCTCGCCGGCCTTTGAGACACAGGCTTGGCCTCTGTGTACATAATACCACTGTACACAAATGGGCTTTGAGCTTCTCTGACTCATAAATATGACCAAAAAGCACTTTTCATTTCCATCCAAAATAAATTCAAGTGATGCTTCTTCCTATGCCTGAAAATACCTTTTCTTCAGTGTTTTCAGTCTCTCTCATTTCATGTGAAGAATGTGAGATGTGCGAACACAGGGTTTTGAAATGTCAGCCAATTAGCTACTAGTCATAAGGTGAATTGAAAATATTGTTCTTTCTGCTTTTTTTTTCTTCACAAGATGACATCTCACCTATCTGAACACTTAGCAGCCCCTATTTCTGGCAGCCAAAGCCTGTGATTGGCGTTTTTTATGCCAATCACTAAAGACCTGCTATTTATGCAACCAAAGAAACTGCCCTGATGCTTAAAATAATTTAAAAAGAAGTTTGTACAAGTGGCCAGAAGCATTAATGATAGACTTTACAGCTGTCTATATGCTCTATACATCCTGTATTTTTACCTATCTGGCAGCAATGCACTACAGAAGTGCTCAGTCTCCAGGGTAAAGGATGAAGTCCACGTGTCCACACTGAGTTTCTGAAATGTCTCTGTTGCCTTCAGGCTACTTAACGGGGAGAAACAACAAATCACTGGCAGAAAACAGCAGAACTGCTGTTTCTTGTTGCCTGAGTAGGATGGACACCAGACAACAAGTGCATGCACGTGCGTGTGTGCAAAAGCCCCAACAAAACTCCAACCCCCTGCCACCCGACCCCACCTTCCCTGAAAGAAGTGGGGCTTGATGAAGCCCTAAACCCTTCAAGGTGTGCAGGTGCCCACACAGCCTTTTAAGGACCTGGCATAAATTAGCACTCAGGTACATCAGAGGAGATGGAATGGTCTGGTTTACTAGAATGGCTCTGTGCTAAAAGTTGTCCTTGATCCTACATTTGTTCACCTTCAGGGAAAAGCCCGTCTTTTCTCACAGTGTGGTCAGGCAGCAGACATGCCCAAAGGTGTGTGGTCAGGAGGCCATGCTGATGCTGCAGAGAACTGTTTTTGTTTGGAAGGAGGGCTGCATTACTGATTGTGCCTTTCAACGGTTATGTTCTCACCCTGTTCCTGGTGACATTTGCACTAGCATGTAGTATGGAATAGCACTCTGGATACAATTAAACCCCATTGCCCCTGCTAGCTGTATCAAGGAGAAGGGAATGGCAGCACCTGATTACCAGCACATAGGGCCACTGGTGTCAATGGAGCATTACAGTTTACTCTCTTTGCTGACTCATCTCCCCTTGAGGAAGTTGCATGAAAACAACATTTAACAAGGGTGATAAAGACTGTAGAGATAAACGAGAGTGAAGAATCTGTTAGCAATATTTCTGTAGCAAGCAGATGACTGAATGTATTTCCAAATGTTACATAATTTGTGTGACTCACAACACCACAGTCTATAGAGCCTATGCAACATTTGGTACAGCAGCGGATCACTGTAAATACCAATATTTCTGTAGTCTGAGATGTTTAGAGACATAAGCCTGCAAACTTGCATTAAGATTCCTTTCAAATAGGGAGCTAGTACAATTATGTGGTGGTTAAATTTTTTGTTTGGTTGGTTTATTACATCTTTATGAACAGCAGGAAACTCCCACTATATAAAGTATTCTCCTTGGCGAAATTTTACACAAGGAGTTAATAAAATGCACTGCTACCATGTCTGCATAACTGACTCTTTTCAGTGGAACTCAAGTCAGCCTGCTGTACCAACAACAAGGTGTTGTTTTTTTCATATTTTGGACACAGATGTTTCCCTGACATTCAATTAATAAAAGACCTCCTGATAACTTCAATTATTCCCACAATTTAAAAATTCTGTCAAAGTCCACTGAGTATCTTCAGCTGAGAAAATGACTAAGACAGACATCTGTGGTGTTGCTGAACACCTGATGCTTCCTTGGTGTTGCTTTATGTCTTTGTCTCCAAAGCTGTCTTTGCTGCGCTTCAGTGTGCTGCTCTTGCAGGACTGCCTAAGGCTTCCCAGCCCACTCCTTATCTGCATTCCTACCTGCATTGCAATCCTGCATTTGTGGGCTTTACCCATTTATTCCCTTTGCTCTTGTGTGCCTTCTGTCAACCCTGACACTCTTCCTCACTCTCTATGGCTCACGTTTTCTTGTTCCTCTCATCTGCCTTGTCCAAACATCCTCCTACTTTATTCCTGCAGTACACTCATTTAAGTTTCTTCTCTAAGTAAAGAAGAACTCATTCTCTTGTCCCCCAATTCCTTCCCACCATACCTCTGTCTAATTTTCACATTCCATAATAATTATCACAGAATCACAGAAAATAGGCCATTAATGGACATTCAGCAATCTTTCAATCTGTAATCTTGTTCAGAGTAAACATTAAATATTCTCATTCCTGTGGTAATCTAACTCAAAGATATTATTCTTGCAATTAGAGACTTTTTCTTTATGTCTAACTTGGATTGCAATTTTCATGCCATTTAAGTCCATCTGTTTTTTTCTTAATCCCCGTAGGCTTGGAAAGCAGCTTTCTAGAGCAGCTGTTTGAGTGCTGAGGATGGTGACTTTTCAGTCTTCTATCCCATTCATATTCCTATCTAACAGATGCCACTTTCTTCTGCATCCAATATTGTCCATTTCCTTAGTATTTTTTTCCTATAAGCAATCTCTTCCCCTCCCTTTTAACATATATAGGTTCCTTATAGTTTCTCCTTCCCCCTTTCTTCCTTTCCCCCATGCTTTCCTCTTTCTTTTGTTTTAGATTTCAACATGTCTGTACTTCCTTGTTCCTAAAGATTCATTTCCAGTCTTTCTGACAATGCCTGTTCTGCTGTGTATCATTGGTGCATGTGGAGGCTTGTTGCAGTGGATGCCAGGAATGTGTTGTCTTGGAATGGCAGGAATGCATGGAAGCCATCCGCTGTGATGTAAATGTCTTTCAATTACCTTCTCAATGCAGAATGTCTTTTTTAGTCCTAGCCCCTGTGAAATGCTGCTGGTGCTCTTCTGTCTTCACTGTTTCCATGGTAGCCGATCCCATCCTTCAGTGACTTTCTCATCAGTGGCCTAAACAAAATCTAGAACTGAGCTGTCATAATTAAACGGAAGGCAGTTTACAGTATTTCTGAAGACTTGGTGGTATTACATGATAAAAGTACTTTGCAGCTAAAACTGGGTAAGTAATTAAGTACCATTACCTTGAATGATGATACTTTCTGAGGTATTCTGTGGAACATGCCCTGAATATAGTAAAATTGCCATGTTAAATAAAGTTAATGACACTGCTCCGAAAGTACAGAGTGTAATGGTTTAATTAACCCAGAGTTACAGCAGCCTGATTTTAAGTAACTCCCTCTCCCTCCAGCCCCTTCCTTAACAGTGCTCCTGGTTCAAGTATTTCACTTGTATGCCTTTGGAATCAGATCCAGATTTGGATTCTGACTGAAATCCCCAAATCAGAGCCTGTAGCTCCAATGACTGATTCAAAACCCAGATATATATGCTTTCAAACTTTGGTGTATTTTGTAGGCCAGATTTAACATTTTCATAGACGGCAGTTTTCAGTGTATTATCTGACTTCCCCCTTATCCCCTTCCCAAAATATCTCTGAATATTCATCATGGGATGTTCAGAAGTTGGGAAATTTTAAAATTTAGACCATTTAGTGTAGATGAAGAAATGTAATTATAGGCAGCCATTCTCAAAGCTCTTGGTCAGTATGTGTGTTTTGTGGTCTAAGTGTCTCTGTCAAGCTGCTATTCAGTCAATCAGACTGTAAAGCTGAGAAAGATGTCTCTTTCTCAAATTAATGTATGATCTCAAAGGAATTCAGGTACTGATGTGGATTTACATACCTATTATTGTGAAAGACAGCATCTGAAATTCTACTCTTTGACTGTATTCTGTATTTTCTTCCAGCTTGGAGAAATCAACATAAAAAAAGCAGAATTCAAAGCCCATGGCTTAAAGCCCATGATTCACCTGTCATTTATTGCTCTTTACTTAATTAGTATTGAAGGCACTTATGAATGTAAAATCTAGTCTTTGTCTAAATGTATGTGACCCAACTTCCACAGAGCTGCCTGATTAATCCGTACAAGACATGGAGGAAGACATATGTAAACTCAAGCAGGAGAGCAACCCCAGATTTCCAACACAGGATGCATTTTATTCTCTCTAAAAAATTCACATGTATCTATATCAGGTTCAGAAATCATCCTACTGCACCATCCCATAAATCACAATCCTCAGACTCCTTGCTCTTCTGATTTGAGAATCAGCTTCAGCTGCCCAGCCAATCTTTTCCCCAATCTTAGTGCTGGAATTTGTAGAGGAGTTCCTAATCCAGCTGATACCAGATTTTTTCCTACTAATGTCAGCATTACCTTGGATTCTATGAATTCTGAAGAGCCATCAGAAATCTCTGTGCATGGCATCACTTTCAGTATTTTTCTTCTTAGTTCCCACACACTGTATTTAAATCACTGTCCTGACACTGGAGACAATGAGAGTAGATTTGAAATTATAATTCAGTTGCATAAACCAGTGTTGACAGTATGCACAGAATGGACCCAATTAAACCTGCGATATGACATGTGCAGTTTGCTGTGGGGCAATCTGCAGGAGAGACAGGCTCCACTGCCACAGAGAGCAAAAAACACTGAACAAGTGGCCCAAAGAAAACAAAAGTTTCTGCAGTGAGCGGCTGAAGTCGGGGCAATGTCCACATGCAGGGCAAAACTGGTTAAGATGAATTTGTCAGAACTGGGAGGTGGGTGGGAAGTGAAGGACAGAAGATAATTAGAAAAGGAGTGATGGTACAGTAAAAGTACCACCAAACCCAGTTTTGCCGGTGGTAAGGGAAATCATGGGTTTTTTTTGCATTACTGAGAAAAATTCAAAACCCTCTTGAAGAAATGATACTCAATATACTGCCAGTTTGCACCTAAAATCTCCTAGATAACCAGTCCCAAGGGATTGTGAATAGCATTAGCTGAAGCAAGCACATACTGACATGATGAAATTTAGATTATTGGGTTAAAAAAAATTGTTCCCTGTTCTCCTCCCCATCCTGTCTTCGTAGCAAATAAAAGGAAGAAACATGAGAGATTGATATCAAATTCTCCTACCAGCTTTACTTTGCTATTGGTTTTAGGGGAGTGAGGGATTTGTTCTGCTGTTACAGTCATGGTCAAAACAAAAACTGTTCATAGAGAAAATGTTTTTTTTTCCTTCTAGTTTATAGCCATAGACATTATAGACTGTTTTTCTTAAAGATGTTGAGTATGGAAATAATATTTACCTCCTGCAAGGGTGGGAAGTGTAATGTCTCGTAGTTTGCAGTTTCTGTGTGGAGTAAAAAAACGGAGACAGATACTGTAGATGGCTCAGCTATAGCATGCTGGCATACACAGCTTCTTGCTCAGACTTAACATAATTTCTATTTTTGGCTGTTTCTGTGAATATTAAATGAGAGAATGAGAAGACCACTTCATTTGAAAGGCTTATTTAATCTCCCTTCTCTTGATTTGCTTTGTTTACTGAATTACATTTCCATAGGAGAATGGCCTGTAGAACCGTCTCCCCTGACTAAACAGT
The DNA here is from genome assembly GCA_013397315.1 of Donacobius atricapilla. NCBI lineage: Eukaryota > Metazoa > Chordata > Aves > Passeriformes > Mimidae > Donacobius > Donacobius atricapilla. Next base: position 374,230 of record WBMY01007395.1, on the reverse strand, counting down.
TCAAATGAACTATGAGTAAAACCATTCAGATACAATTCACAACCATGTTTTATTAATAACAACTAAGAATGTTAGTGAGGCTCAGCATGTGCTGAATTCTCCAGGCTTTTATCCTTGCATCTACGTTGTTGTCAGAATCTTTTCATACTAAGTATCTTAACAGAGAATTTAATAAATATGTAATCACAGAACATCATTAAAAGTCATGTAAATAATTATTTCAGGGTTTTTAATTTAACTCTCATAAAGAGGTGTTTACTTCTTTTAAAGTCAGCACTAGGCTGTATTTATTTTTTTTAAATTCGTCTGTATCTGAAAGGCAAGTTGTAGCCATATGTCTCAAAATTTCTACTTTCAAAGTGAACCCCTCCTTCTGGAAAGCAAATGTCAACAATTCCTTGCTCTTCATGTTCCTTATTGCTTTTCTGATGGAAAGACAAATATATATATATATATACATACACGCAAAGTAAAGAAGGGCCTTAAAAGCTATGACAGATGATTCTTTTTTTTCTTTAGCCTGTGGCACCTCACCCTTGTTCCCTTCGTGTCTGTGTACACTGTACATATGGTTTAACCGGATAAATGGAGCTGTCCAAGAAACCAGGCCTGAGATTCAAGGGTGAGAAAGCTCCCTGCTTACTGGCACCTGTGGGCAAACACACAACTGAGCCAGGAGAAACTACTTTGCCTGAGAAAAGCTTTCCTTGCTGGAAGTGGGGTGAAATTTTTCATGCTGGAACAGACCTTGAAGCATTAGATAGTACTGTGTGTCCATGGAATTTTTTTCCTTTAGGCACAGCAGACACATGGCCATGTAACACCATTTGTAATACAGACCACTGGTAAAAATATCTCAGATGGGAAATGACTTGAAAATTACAAGAACTTTTGTCTTCTAATTCCGTGCACATCTTCTGCTTGTTGCTGTTCATGTTTTTATATGCCTGAGTATATTACCACATTCATACACCCTAAGAAATATTTAATCGACACTTTAATTCCTGAACATATACACTGTGGATCACAAATGTCAGAGAAGAATCATCTCACTGAAATTGACTTTAAAATTTTTTGGCATGAAAGTTATTTCTGTTGAATTTTCTTGAGAGTGCATTTTTCTCCCCTTAAAAAGCCAAAGATTTTCTTTAGGGAGCAGGTATTGTGCAGAAAATAAAAATTCTTAAAGGTAAGCTTCATGCTCATAGAATTATTTCAAACAAGACAGTAATGACTACTTCCTAAAAATATGTTTCCATTAAATAGGAACTACTAATAAAAATTGCACTCCTCTTCAACTAAACATTAGGATTTCAGTGCAGTTGGCCACTAGTATGAACTGGAATAATGGAAAATGAATTTTTCAGCTGATTGAGTAGTTTAGCGAATATGGTGGATTTAAGACAGTTGTAATGGCAAGTTTTCTCTGTGTAAATATTGGGTCACAAACTTGATGTTGATTTTGAACCTATGAAGATCTCAAGGAGCAGCGAAGCCCAAAAAATTAATTCCCTTACAAGAGCAGCTGTTAATGGACCAGTCACTTACCAATTAAAACAAAATTGATCAAACCATCTTGTATTGGGAGTGTAATTTAAGATTCTGAATTTATAGAGACACAAAATCCTGTATCGGAAGATAAAAGAAGACACAAAGGGAAGCTTGACTTTTTTTTTTTTTTTTTAAATTTATTTTTAATTGTTTCCCAGAATCACTTTTGTTGAAAACAGTAACTCACAATTATTTCAAAGGGACTAGAATTTCACCCATTTTCCTGCTTCACTCCTGTTTGATTAGTTAGAAAAAATTGCTTCCAAAGAGTGAACAAAGTAATTCACAAACAGGAAAAAGTAGTCTGAAACTCTATTAATAACCAACTCATTTTTATTAGAGCAAATACAGTTGTGAAAACTGTACATTGTACATTTTGGGTCAAGAATTATAAATAGAGAAACTCATAGATAAAGAGTTCATTCTTTGACAGCAAGAAACTTTAAATAGACAAAATGACATTTTTAAGTACATTGGCAGGCTTAATTGTGCTGTCCAAAATGTAGTGTACAGTATAACAACCAATTATAAATAGCCTTTCATGTAAAATACAACTGTGCACATTTTAGAAAAATACCAACAATTTGTTTGAGCTTTGTTTTAAAAAAGCTTATAAATCATACATATTTATAAATGGTACTAACATGCTTACTTAAATTTATAAACATTTTTCATAAGCTTTGTTACCCATTATTTCCAGAGCATAAAGTATTTTAAATAAACATTTAATAGGAATTAAATATGTCAGTTACAAAATTACCTCTCCATGTAAGGAGACAGGGGGTGATTTAACAGTGGGATGGAACATTTCATCCATTAATTCAAGGCTTACACAGTAACTTTTAAAATTTTGTTCTTATTTAAAAATTATTTTCCTAAATTTAAAACACAATTTAAACTTTTTTTTTTTAAATAAATATACAAGTTTTATTTTCATTTGCTCTCTTTCTGCTTTCTTCTTTATCCACACTGGTCAAAACACAGGATTCTCAACATACTTCTGTAAAAAACACCACGGTGTTACTGCCCTGCTCGGAGCTGCTTCGCTGCACAATATTCAGTCCATACCTACAGTACTTTACTACGCTGCATCAAAAAATAGCTAATGTATTTTGTAAGAATGTTGCCCATTAAATCATGCAAAAACTTAGAAAGTTTACAAACAGGTTCAAAAACTATACTGTATGAAAGATTTTCTAATAGAGGTAAAATAAACCGTAATACAAGCCCTTTGCTTTTTGCAGCTTTAAATTAAAATGTTTGCTTGCCAAATGATCACACCACATATCTTCAATAAATAAGCATGCATTTGATTAATATAGGGTACAATAATTACAGTATAATGGCACATAAAAAGAAATGTGATCACATTGTTTGAAAAAAGGGCTATGAAACTACTTAAGACAAACATTCCAAATGAAAAATTTTGAGGTTTTTTTTTTAATGCTGAGGTAAAATTATAAATGGACTTTAAAGACACTGAAGGCATCAAATGAATAAACAATCACTTAACATTTTAAAATGCTCTACCTGAATGTATTCAACACAAATCTAGCATTTTAAAGTTATTATTTATTATGAGCATTAACTAGCTTTACTGTCATTGGCATTAATGTGCACCCAGAAAAAACTGTATTTTATCTGCTGTCAAAATACCTCAGTGTTGCAACATAATAATTCAAATCACCAATTACCACAGCACCAGAATTAAGAAAAAAAGAAAAAAAATTCAACATGCAAACCCTATATCTCACCTTTCTTGGCTTATTTTAATATCCTATTTCCTGTTTAGAATGTGCATGTACCAATGTAAGATTCTCTTTTTTTTTTTATTATGAAACATTTTGCTTGGTATTGGCATAAGTATTTGAGCGTTTTAAGGAAGATAGCAGTATCTTTAAGTTTTGCAGTACTGGTGTATTATTTACTGAACCTTTATGCAAAATGACTCTTCAGGTTTAAGAAAATGAACTTAAGAATTTTTTCCCTGGACTAGGAAAATATATTTGATTTTCTGCTTCTGCTGCTAGGCAGAACTGGTAGCTTTCTCCAGGCTGGACTAAACACTACTTATGGCTATACATCAAATTTCATAAACAACAAATGAACAGAATCATGCACAGGCAAATGAAATTTGATCTCCCGGAACATGGCAGGAGATGTTAAAAGCAGCAGGTAATGGAATAAGACTGGTGACTGATGTTGCTAACTATTTCTTCTAATGAGATAGGAGTGAACGCTGGAATCACTTCCACAGCAACAGAATCCTCTGACCACATTCCTCTGGCAGTCGTTTTCCCATCTCCCCACTAAAAACATCAGACGGTAAAATAGTAAGGCAGCTGTTAACTTCCATCAACAAAAAGTGCAGCTCCGTGCATTTCCAGTTTAGTTACACTCTGCTGGAACAGATGGAGAAGCCAACGCACTTCACTGGCGGGGCTGCTTCAGCAGATTATTTTGTTTGTTTTCCAACATGGCTGCTTGCTTCAGCTTTCAGAGGACCCCAAAGCCACGAGCCACCAGCAGAGAAACTGATCTGGGCCCCTGGCTGAATTTTCCAAGTTTCATCTCTCTTGCGTCCCATCCTAATTCCAAGCCTCCTTCCCTGTGTCTGAGTATGACAGGTGCCATTTAAAAGGCTGATGACACAACTGCAGAGAACTGTGGGCTAACACCACTAGTTGTCATGACTTCACTGAAGGGTCAAAACAGTTACAATATTAAATAACTATGTTGAATCACATTCAGGCATAGCTAAAATTAAAGTGGGGAACATTAAAAGTATGTGAAGAAATTAAATCTTTATCATTTAAGGTGGGGTGGATATGGTGATTTTATATGAAAGTAAGACCTTTCTTACCTTTCCTAATTCCAATCAAGTTAGAAAATGGACAAAAAGAATGGCTAAACCAATATTCAACAGCATTACCAGGGCGATCATGACTGAGTTAGGGCCCTGAAAATAAAATAAAGGTATCAGAATTAATACAACGCCCCCATATGCACAGCAATGACGAGACCCGACCTCACAAATTTTATAGGTTTTGACCTTGCTCTGAAGGAAACAGACACTGCTGAAACACAGCCACTACCCTTGATATTCAGGTGAGATAAATACAGGTGAGAGTATATTATTCTACTGTTCTTAATCACACTGAGATTAAGCCACCTGACAAATACAACTGCATCAACAAATGAAAACATACTCATCAACACAAAACCAATGTCATCTTAAAGCAAAACAAAGAATGTGAACAGGGTGCTGCTCTTCATCCTTACACAGAGGGTTCCCCTTCCAGTTCCAACCGCTTTCAAAACAGACATAACAAAGATGCTTTATGAAAAGAATACACTTTCTGATAATCCAAATAGAAAAAAAAAATTACTTACCATTGCACTAATGAGCCCGTTTCCATTACAGATTAAAATGCATTTTACAGCTGCAAAATTAAACTTGTTTTGGTTTACTCAGAAACTTATCCTAAAGACTGACGTATTGAAGAAATAAAAAATCAAAAAACACCTTCCATTCCTAGCTTGAGCTAAAATTGGTTAGAAAATTTAAACTGTTACACAATTTTAGTATTTCTGTGAAGCCAGAGAACAGTTTTTAATTATTTTTATCAATTTTGGATTTTTTTTTGAAATGGATGCTTTCTAATAATCAGCTTGAAAAAATGTCTCAACAGATGAAAATTCTCAGTTCTCTTCCCTATTATATTATCTATTATAATACTATATATTATCTACCCTTAACATATTTGGTTTATTACAACGTAATTTTATGAAGATTTTTATACTCTTCCACTGTAAGCAGAAACAGAGAAACTTTTAATTTAGACAATACTTTCCTAAATCACAAATCACAAAGCCCACCAGAAAATCTGTGCAGAAAACTATCTTCTGAGCTACACAAGAATCACTGGTTTGCAAGAAAAGGTGTATATTGAATGAGAAATGATACTCTGTTTGCACTTTTCCCATGAGGCATGCCTTGGAGAAGAAGTTCATTATGCTTCATTACAACATAATGCTAACATCAGCTATATAATTTCTGGAATGCTAAGGTGTAAGAACTTGTTATTAGTAATTTGCTGCAGCACTCTAACTAGGAAGCTATGGAATAGTACTTATGTTGTTATTTTATCACATGCTCTCGTGAGACAGTCTCATTAAACACCTTCATCAGAACACAACTTTACACAGTAGTTCAAATGGCAGGCCAGCTGTGGGCTGCTAAGTTTTTGACTAAGTCACAAAATATGTTATGTCAGGTACTGCTTAAATCTCTGGTGAGACTAAACCTCATCAGCCCCTCCATCATAACAGCCATCAAGTTCCCTTTGTACCAACTCAGAGGTGTCTGTTCACAGGCTGAGATGCATGTATTCAAGTTCAAACACTGATTGAGACTATCAGAGTGCCAATTAAATGATGCTGTGGGGATAATGGCATTGGCAGTAGCACTCCCATTTTGCTTAATGGCAGAATGTCTAAAATATTCACTAGGAAATTGAAGACCAAGTTTATTGACATCTTAGTCAAAGTGATTTTGAGTAACAAGCTCCCACTCACCAGTGGTATGTTTCTACCATCAGGTCACAGAACAGAAGTGGAACCATGTTCCATCCTCCTTAGTGGAAGTGACTCACCATGTGCCAAAGCATACGAGACACTTGGGGACAGGGAACAGGCACAAAAGGAAAGCACAGCTCCAGACATGGTTACCACAGCACTGTGAACAGCCTTGCTCTCCGCAGAAGTGTGATTCGATTACACTATTCATTTCCACTCAGACGTGGGTTCAGCATCTTTCTTTCTGGTGTTATGCACTGGAACAGGTTGCCTAGAGAAGCTGTGGATGCCCCACGACTGGAAGTGTTGAACGGGGTTTTGAGCAACCTGGTCTAGTGGAAGGTGTCTCTGCCCATGGCACAGGGGTTGGAACCAGATGGTCTTTAAACGTTACTTCCAACCCAAACACTCCATGGTTTCGTAATCCAATCATTCTAATACGGACTGCCCATGCGATTCAAATCAGGCCAATGGTTCCTTTATAGGATGGAATCCCACCTGGAGATTTTACAGTTATACTGCACTGTATATTTATACTGCACCAGGAATTGCAAGGAATTGTGAAGATCATTCCCAAGTACCATTAAAATTTTTGGGATTTGGCCACCTAGTACTTTGCATATTTGAAAAGAACATCTATGAAAATCACATTGATTTATTGCAACTGAAAAAAAAAAATGGAACCTATGGTGTCTTCACAGGAGCCAAGAACTTGTTCATTACCTGAAATACATAATGGAACAGCATTCCGGTAGCTGCAAGACAGATTTTTGCTGATTGCCAAGTTGGGACTGCAGCTCTAATGGCAGCTCGGTATCATTAGTGCAGAGTCTTAGGTAACTAAGCTTGTTGGAGGGGAAGGGGACTTCTATTTAGATGCATCTGTCCGTCAGGTTAGGTATAACAATCTCACCACAGTAACATTGGATAAATTAGGCTAAAAACCCCAGGGGCTATGCTCTGAATCAAGAAGTCTTGTCTACAAAGACAGAAGCAAGTGAAACCTCAAGAACTGGGCTGTTGAGTTCACATGAAGATCACAGGAAAATATGTTATCTCTACGATAATGAAATATCATAAAGATATCTCTTTATACAAAGAAGTAAAGCTCATATTCTTTGGCCTGCTACACACATTGTGTTTTACGTTCTGATAACTATATCTTTCAGCCCAAAGCAGGATTTCCTGATACACTAAAAAATGATCAAACAACATTTATGGAGCACACAGTTATTATGCAATGAACTACCACCTGTTTTGTAAACACCTATGAAATACACATTTAATGCTTTAAGACAAATACCACTAGTAAGGCTTTAGTGTCCCACAAGGGCTGAAAATAGCAAAAGCCAAAATTAGTTTGAACAGTCCTAGAGTGACTAGAACAGGTGCACTAAAGAAGCTGTAGTAGAAAACCTTCAGTCTTGCTTAAATTTACCCTTTCAGCTTCTTGTAAGTTAGACATTTATGTAGTTCAAAATACAGCCATATGATTAGTTTCCATTTGGGGAAGAAAGACAGAAAGTTATTTTCCTAAAATGTAGTGCCAGGAAATAAAAGACTAGGCTTGTAATTCAATTGCATTAGGAATATCTATTAAATTTATCCTACAGTTCTTGCTCAGAGGGTTTTTTCGGGATCCAGCATAAACAGATCCATTTTTCAAACTTCATGGTATTTACAGCCTTACTAAATGGATGTTCGGTGCTAACAAAAAGATGCAAATTAAACAAAAAGATGGGAGTAGAATGACTGTGTAATATTCAGGCAAAAACCAGGCTAAACACTGTGTGTTTAAAAATCTTTACCTGCCAAGTGAAAATAAATTACAATTTAGTAAAACACTTGTGCCTGGGCTTGCTATCTGTCCTAGGGCAGCACATGGACACATAACAGGCAAAAAAAAGGTGTATTCATGAATGTACACTACAATAGTGTTTTGTGAAATTCAATCCTATTTTTCATTCAAATCCAAGTGAATCTCCAGTCAGCTCATATTCAAGGTGGGACAGCAGTGCGCATGCTGAAACTGGGGCTGGAGACTGCTAATGACCAGCTAGAAACAATAGTATTGGTTTGTGGTAAAGCATCTATGTGAACACTTCACACCGTGGGAAATGTAAGGTAATGTGAAGGAGCCTCGTTCTCAGTGAAAGAGGGGCGATTTATCTCTCATAAATGACAGGTGACTTTGTCATTGTCCTTTATTCAGGATTTCACCTTAATAAAACTGTGACTCTTTCTCACGACTTCTGGAATAATTTCAAACTTGGATTTTTGAACATCAGGGAGTAAGTACACAGAGAAACACACTTATATGTGGGGCATAAGAAGTATGTGCTGACATTTTTCGAGTATAATGCCAGAAATGGGGATATTTAGAAAATCAAGACTGTTCCTATAACTAACTTATCGCATAGATGATACTCAAAGATATTCTTAAGGATGTAACATTTACAGAAAATATGAAGCATGAATTTGATAACTAGAACAGCTGCTACAAGCTTTGCTGCAAATAAAGTAGTTTAAAGTTCTTAATCCAAATTAAAGCTGATGTTCCATTCAGGTATGAGAAATGGCTTTGATTTAGACACATAGAAGGAAAAATTGAAAATCTTCCCTTCTGTATTGTGTTCTTAATATGTTATCACTGGAAATCTGCAAAAAGCACAGCACAATTTTATACAGTGCTTTCAGATAATCTAACAAAAGTGCTCAATAAATGTTAATAGAGAATTTTTTTGCATTCCCCAACCATGTTTTATCATTCTGTTTTCATGAGAGTGAGAGTTCTTTTCTATTTATATTCCTTAACAAATATATTTTAGAACTTTTATGGAGGATCTAAGGCAGACTTACTTTCAAAGCATTGAATAATAATTTGTCAGAATGACTAAAAAGCAATTGCAATTTCTTACTGAAATAAAATAATTCCGCAATGCAACTCTAGAATTCTTAAGTCTCTCAACATTCATAAGCATCTGAGATAAGGAGAAGTACATTAATTAGGAAAAGGGAGAATGGATTTAAACTAGAAGAGATTAAGTTCAGATTAAATATTATGAAGAAATTCTTTACTGTGATGGTGGAGAGGCACTGGCCTGTGATGGTGGAGGTGGCACAGAGAAGCTGTGGGTCCCTCACCCCTGAAAATGTGCAAGATCAGGCTGGATGGGGCTCTGGGCAACCTGGTCTAGTGGAAGGTGACCCTGACCATGGCAGGAGAGTTGAAACTAGATGATCTTTTAAGGTCCCTTCCAACCCAAACTATTCCATGATTCTATGAATCTGGCTTCTCCTCAATAACTGTGCTCTCTTAGCTTAGTCACTGCTTAATCCAACACACTGTTGAGCTCAGTCCAGGAGCACTGCAGACTAGGCGACTGTTCTTCTGAAGCTGAAAGGGGATCCTGAAAATTAAAAGTCTCCAGCAAAGCTAATAGTCATTCTGTACTGTTTCTCCCTCAGACTGCTAGGCCAGTAGGCTACTCTTTTTTGCTTTAATTAGTTTAGCATTTTTACTCTCAGCACTTCGATGAAATAAGCACATAGGAAATTTAGTCTATAAGGGCAAATTTACAGACACATATAGAAGACTAGAATTTTTGAAAAACACCCACATCCATCTACATACATCTTAAGATAATAATGAATTCCTAAAATCTACTTTCCTTCCTTCCATACTGGAATGCAGGTCGTACGATTGGAATGCTCCAAATGAAGTAGAGCGACCTAGAGTAGAGTTCCCAGATATCACCGCAGTATCAATGAACAAACAGTAGCTAATGCATAATAACTCATCATTTTTACACCTTTTGTGATAGCAGGCTGTACGTTCATGGTCCTTATCCTGAATATTCTAGAAGGTCAATAAACTGCCGCTCAGGTACCCTGCTTGTTAAGATGAAGCCTACCTCAGCTCCAAAATATTATTTGGAATGAAGGAAAAATAAGGACTATTTCTAGTGACTTGTTTTCACCAGAGCTAAAAAACAATTCCAGTTCAGCCTAAAATTTGTACATGCTCACTCAACATTTACAAGCCTGTCAGCTTTGTGTTACCCTACATAGGAGTAATATCTGTGAGATTTGAAAGGTTAAAGGGCTGATATCAGCTGTAATACAGATTTGCAGATTACAAAACCTCTGTGAACATCTACTTTGATCTGCACAAAACAGAATAAAAGCTTCCTGAAGCACTAGAGAATATCATCTTGGCAAAGCGCTCATTATCAAACTACTCAGTGATGACTCCAAAATCCTGGCATCTGAAAATTGATGGCACATTTAATTAAGATCATTATAATCAACTTAAAACAAGACTTTTTTCTGAACCTTTCTAGCTGTTGGATCTTCTTACACATTTGCTTGTTAGCCTGGGAAACTGTTCTATAAAGCACGCTTACAGAAAGTGATTTAGTACATCAGGGGTTTTTTATACCTTGAATCTTTCATTGTAAGATATGTTTTAATTATCCTTGCAGCTCTTTGTGTGACTTCCCCTCAAAGTTTTTTTTTCATTTTAAATCCCCGATTTACGGACACTATTTTATCCCAGAAGTGGTTGCACCCGTGCCAAAAGCAGACAGAACAGACTCCCATGTACTCTTGCTTAATCTTTTCTGTTGATAAATCTAAGGATTATATTAACATCTCTGAACAGCAGCAGCAGACTGGGAGCTCATGTTCAGTTGCCTCTCTTGCTCCTGATCCACCAACCTTTTCCAGTTCTGATCCTGCATGGCCAGGCTCTATGAATTGTCTTTAATATACAATATTATATTTTGCTGTGCTGCCACGGATAATTACATTTTCAGCCTTCTTAGCAGTTGATTTGCATGAGCTTGTATTTGCCCTTATTACAGACCACTCTCCTGGTCTTTATGTCCTCTATAAACCTCATGGACAATATTCTCATGTCCTCTTGTATGTCATTAACAAGACTGTGATTAGAATAACAGAATTAATGTAATAATGACCTCCCCAGAATAATATCAAATAACTGATGGTTATTCTAGTTACTTTTTCAGAACTATCAGTCAGTTTTAAAAAATTCTTTTAATGTGATATTCAGCCTTTGCATTACTTTGGTTTCCTTATCAGAATACATGACCATGTAAAAGCCAATCAAGTGACCTTCTTGATTGAGATTATGACTCTTCTGTCACACCTGAAGATGTCAAACTTGTTCATCAAGACCCCTTACAATTCATGTTGGCTGGAAATTACTCCCCTCTTTATTTCTAAATTCTTTATTACTGAAGTCTGGTGTCAATTATTCAAGTGCTTTGCCTGCAATGAGTACTAGGCTATCTGGATCTCTTTAAATGGGTCATTCTGTTTATCCTATCAATAATGACACATGGTTTGTTTTGTAGAATACCACCAAAAATGACTCAAAGAAACAATGCTTATAAAAAAGAAACATCGTGACAATTATCTAGAACTCTACATTCACTAAAGGTTAACTTTAGGATGTAAAACTAATGCCTTCCGGAGTTTCTCTTGGCTGAAAAAGAGAATCATCATCAGAGATTTTCAATTTCCTACCCTGGATTTTTCTTCTAACATGAAATAGAAACGCTACTAGTCATCACTCCTTTTCTGCATAGGTATTGATAATTTTATTATTTTTAAATAATAATGAAATTAAGATTCACACTGATCTGAAAGGGTAGTTTTAAAACTCCTCTGCTCATTCCACACTGAAATATTTCTTCCTCACTCCAGGTGTAGTGGATTTTAGCTAGTGGACTGTATCCAGATGAAGATTTCACAGAAGTTAGCTTTGCCTGTGCTTAGGTTGCAAAGCTTAGCACTTGGAGGCAAAAGGGCAATGAGAGTAAAAATGTTTCTTGCAGTACTTACCGAGCCGTTTCCTACTTCTTTCTCCATTGCTGAATGTGACTCATTATTAGCTGGGTTCTTTGGTGCAGCAAATTCTGGTTTCTTAATTTTTATGTCAGGCTTGTTTTCTTTGGCATCTGGCTTACCCCCAGATCTAGCAGGACTTGGCTTCTGAGAGGGCAGTATCCGTGCAAGTGTTGATGGTGAAGGGTTGGCATATTCATCTTCTTCCCTGAGCTCCTGTGGAAGCGCTGTTGGATTCATTTTTACATAATAGCCATGGTAGTGACCATGCAGCTCCCCATTCTCTGTGCTGCTGGGATTGTGCTGGGCTGAAAACTTTGGCTGGTGTTTCCCAGCTACTTCCTCCTTCACTGGTGCTTTTGAATATAAAGGCTTGTTAGTTGTGGGTGTTATATTCTCAGTGGCTAAAAGCTTTTTTTCTTGACTGAGTCTTGCCCCAGAAGTGGAGCTTTGCCTTTTCAGTTGTTTTGAAGGAGAAGTCTCAGAAGAAAGAGGAGGACTATTTCTTGGGCTTGCTTCTGGGGTTCGAGGGGGTGTAGTACCTTTTCGATAAAAGTGAGGTGACTCTTTTGGGGTGGGTGGTTTCTCCTGACCTTTTTCTTCAGATTTTTCTTTTGCATCCATTCCCTCTTGAAATTTTTGTTTGATATAATCAGGGCCTGAAAAATAATGTAATAGAAATACTAAGATCAAAAAAAGTTGACAGTAAAATTACTGCATTGGGATGTCAGACTGTACTGCTTTGCTAAAATGCAGGCACGTGTATATGTTACCAAAAATTCATTGACATCCATCGTGATTTACTCCAAACTGCTCAGGCGCTGGAGTTACTGTAGTTTTTGATAACTGTTGGAACTCCTTATTAACTTGGCTCAGCCACTCTACATCTTCAGCTTTTCAAAGGGCCACGGTAGATAAATTGCTCCTGAGTGAAGTCTGAGTGACTCAAGATTGACTAACCTTACATCACCTGTCATTCCTTTTCTGAGAGACAACTCTGAGGTATGTTTTGCTTGATTACCTGAACTGATTTAACTTCTCATGATCAGAGTACTTGTTTGATGTGTACATAGTTAACCATCAGAATGAAATGTCTCTCCTGTTCTTATAAGCTACAGGAAAAAGGGCTTCTATCATGTTTTTTCCCCTTTGGGTGAAGGTCAGCTTGTCTTATATACACACATATATATATATATGTCTTGAACTCTCCATGCTGGCTTTGTCTTCCACAACCAATCACTCCCACCTGAAGACCCAGGCTAACCATTCTAGTTGCTAATACAATTCCTGTGTAGAAGACAGGAATAGAAATTCTCTTACATTCACCAGGAAAATACTTACAGAGCAGTAAGTGTGAAGAACATCCTCTCCCCAAATTCTAGCTAAACACCCACATGCACATTCACTCCTAGGACCCACTTACCAAAGTGCACGATACTACAGCTGTTAACATAAACAGAAACTGGCTGACATGCTATGCCCCAAGTTTTGGTTCTCAGATTTAATTGCTTAATGGTAAGAGTTGCGCAAACACTGCTGAAGAAACAAAACTGCTCTGAATCCATATGCATTGTAGGCAATGTTTTCTGTTTTACTTCCTAGAGGTCCCATCTCAGATTCTAGGATCAGTTTCCCTAAGAAGTCAGAAGTTGGGGCGCTCTGTGAACAAAGAACTGCCAACAATCTTCCTGTATTTTCAAAAATGGCTTCTGAAAAATATATTGCAACTGTTTCTCCACTTCAATCTTTGCTAGCACCACAACTTTCCTTTAAATTTTTTTACCCTTCTCTAAGTGAGGCTTATCTATGCTTTAAGTCATACAGAAATTCTGTGCCCAGAGAAGAATGTCTGCACACATTTTTCTGCTTTTGAGTTTAAAGGAGGCTCTAACTGTGCTAGGCAGATACAGTGTTTCTACAGATGCCAGAAGCATATGCATATCTACGCAGTGCGAAGATGAGAGGAAGGAAGAGCAGCATGAGGCTTTTGGAAGTTACTGAGTCATCTGGTAAGTAAGCATTGCTGAGAAGAAGAATTACTCGACATGCAAGGTCTTTTGAGCAGAAAAATCACAACATTTTTGGCATCTCTGAAAACCAGGGGTGGAAATAGGGAGCTGTTAAGAAAGAAGGCTAGACACAGACAAGCCAGGATTTGTTCTCAAATGACATTGAGGAGGAAGTTTTGAGGAGTTAAGCCTGCACAGAGAGAGAGAACTGGAGGCTTGATTCACAGCATTTATAATCTTCCTGGTAAAGGGGAAAGGCAGCACAATGCAAATTAAGAGTTTCCATATATAAAGTTACAGGTATGATTGCCATTCAAAAAATTCTCTGTCATGTTGGGGATTTCCTTCCATCTTTGCTGAGATACATAAGGTAGTGCTGAGAATTTAACATGCATAAACTTTGTTTTTCATATCTTTTCACATTATATATAATTAGGGGTGTAAAGAGAAAAGGAGAGCTAAAAGAGCTCTGACTAATCTTTAAGGTCAAGCCATGGAGCTCTCAAATTGCAATGATTATTTATTATGGACAGATCCATATTCACATTAGCCTGCTCTTTATGACTGCTGTGGTTAGGGCATCCAATTGGAATACTATCTCTTCAGTCTTACAATGCTGCCTAAATTCTGAAAATTCACTTACTGTGACAGCTCTGCACTGTCTCATACATGTAAAGATTTGACTTTTACTAATATCTGACAGCATTTGACCAACTGAAGACACTTTCATAAGGAAAACATCAGAAAATGACACCAGAAATGACCTCAGAAATGTCATCCCTCTCCACCCTTTCCTACAATCAACTAAAAGCCTCCCAAAGTTGGCCAGAGAAAATCCCCCTCATCAAGGGACCTCCAACCTGTTGGAATTTCTGGAAATAGAAGGGAACCCATGGTCTCAGCTGCCCATGTCTCCCCAAGAGACTGGTGGAGTGAAAAGTAAAAAACTTAAAAGCAAAACAGAAATATAATCTGGAGCTTCCCCAAGAAGTTAAGTTTCAACAGGCTAACAATGCCACACTTTTACTGGGTATTTGGCAATATTTGATGCTATGTGACACTGAGCTCCACCAGAGAATGCTGCATCCAAGTAACATCAGAGGGTGTCTGACCAGACACTCAGCCATTGCCTTAACACAGCACAACCGCCCTCCCTCCCACCGCCAGTGCATCACATATGGGTATTAGAGATACATCCCTTGCCTCCAATCTTGTCAGGCAAGTCTTTCCAACACTGAAATTCTTGGCCCCATGCTGAAGTTAGCTTTGGAGATTGTCCAAATACTTTTTAAACATTTGTTCACTGTATCCAGTACAATCGGATTATGCACCTGTCCAAATCACTGACTCCAAGCACCAAGAACTCATCTCCCACTCCCTTCTAAGGACTAGGAGCTGTCAGGATTTACCTTGTCCCCTTTTTTAAAGATGCGACTCTACAGACATGGTTAAGAGCAATCATCTTAAGAGCAATCTACAGCACAAGGTCAAAGAAACAAGGGCCAAGGGAATTTGTAAAGAGACTGACTAACATCCTTTCTTGTAACATTTCTTAGCTGGCTGATCTTAATGAGGAAGAGGATAGAATTTGCGGGTGGGGAGAAGGTAAAGTGGGATTATCTGACCAGGAAATAAACACAGCACTCTGGTTCTTCACCTTGCAGTTCAAGCAAGCTGGAGATCTAGACATGATACTAGATGTGAGCTCCTAAGGAGAACCTGGAAAGCAGAACCAAGAAATATTATCTAACCAAGTAAAGATAAGATGAACGTGTGTGTTTTTTTACATGCTGGCTGTACTGCCATTGGATCAAGAGTGATGCATCTTCACTTGATAAAGGTCGGCCATGGGGTAGTTTTGGCCCACACACCTGTTGTGATGCCAGCAACTGGATGGATGGTGCCATTGAAGTGTGAGTCAGCCAGTCTTCGGGGAGAATAGCCTCTGAAAGCCAAAGGATTGTGTGGATGTGTGCAATGCATGCACATAGAGCCTCATACAGTCTGATGGGCAGCTTGAACAGCATTTTATTGATGGCTGTGGGGGTGAGGGAAGCTTTGATTTGGTTGAAGATGCACTCACGGTTGCTCTAAATCTAGAATTTCTTGTGAAGTTCTTGTGTAATGTGTCCTTCCTCCTGGAAGGGCTTCAGTAAGCGATGTGACAGCATGGCCAGCCCTGTAAATGAGAAGAGAAGGATGCCCTGGTTCTGCCACACCATTTTTAAAGAGGTGACAGGCACATGCTTTCCCCCACGGCCTAGAGAGGCACACATACTGGCAACATAGGGCTGTTGCAGGACCGTGGTTCAAGGAGCATCTGAAGATGTCATCTTGCAGGATACTGTAAATGCAGCCACTGTTTCCCAAGAAGGCTAAGAAGAGACCTCATGCCTTATCAGATCAAAATGAAGTTTGAAGCTTGAGAGGGATGGCAGAATACATCTAGGATAGTGAGGGAAAAGGCATACATGCAATTGCATCAGTGATTTTATAAACATCTCACCATTCTTACAATTCAGGAAAAATAAGCATTTCATATTACAATTTTTTTTTGTCTACTGAAAGCAAAAAAAAGATTGTAATGCCACTTATGCAGGCTCAAGAACATCATCTTTTAAGAATACAATATTTAAAGTACTATTGACGCTGAGTGATGTGATTCAATTTCCAGGTATATTAGAAGTACTTATTAGATAAACACATGCTTATTTCTGCTTTTTAAACAAAAGTACATTTTATGTGATGTAACCTATCTTTGCTGCTACACTGAGAGTTAACAAAACGATAGGGCTATAAAGAGAAACCCAAATAAGAAACAGTATTATCATATATCATTATGAAAAAAATTATGTTGTGCTTATAGATAAATTCCAAATGTGAAGCACATACTTTACTTCCTAATTTTGTTTACATGTATGAACTGTCAGTGGAAGAATGCTCCATTTTCACTACAATGTTTAACAACTGTCTGTGGGGAAATGGTGACACAATCAAAGTTACTTCCTCAACCAGAACACTGCAGTCTATATGCAAACCTTCTAAGATTAGAGGCCTCTTTTTACTAGCTACTCAACGCTTCTACAAAAAAAGGGGGAGAGTCTGAAAAGTTCAGAATGTGTAAGTACAAAACTAAAGCTTATACCAACAGCCCATTTTAGTGATGGGGAAGCTAACCCAAAAGGAAATAACGACCCAAAGCATGTTTCACCTGAATAACCTTTCTGAATTTAGTGCTCAGCTGTGAATAAAGTACCAGCATGCTCAAAGCTTTGCTAAATCTTTGACAAATCTAAAGATACACAGAAGTACTTTGTCAAAACTAGGAATTGAGTGTAAGTCTCTTGTGTAATCAGAGACTTTGGCCATAAGTTTGTTGCCTACCATAAATGTCCTCTTGCAAAAAAATCTGAGAGCTGATCTACCAAACCTAAATTCAAAGAGAGAAGGAAATAGTAAATGATGAGTAAGTTTCTTACTGCAGATTATACCCTAATACAAATCCAGAGTGTGACCTGGTTGAAGCACAAGCTTAAGACTTTTGTATTAAAACCAACTGTACTAAAAAAGGAAAATGTATACTTTAGTGTTGGTACTGCAGGTTGATATATACTGTTTATAAAATAAGCCAGTGAAAACAATTTGGTTTATCTTCTGATGTTTTTGATGGTTTTCTAATGTGCCACTGTCAGCAACAATATGTATGCTCTCACAATAAGATTTCTTTGCTATTCTGGTGAACTTAATGAAACTTTGAGAAGTCAAGTAATCGATCCAAGGATCAATTAATATAGGATCTTTCTTCCTTATGTTAGGATTTTTCAGGATAGAATAACCAGTAGAGAAAAATTTCTCAGGATGGTAACTGTAGGTGAAGAAATATAAATAATCAATTATCAGTCTCTTAAAAGAAGTGATTCAGTGAGTCATTGTGGAAGGGCAAATAACTATATTCAGTAAATTTCAGAAAGAGAGGGTTTATTATTATTATTTCTTCATTGTGGAGATATGAAGGGAGGGGGAAGAACTATAATTAATATCATTAGTACTTCTGTTTTGTTCTTAATTTTCTGATGGTTATACTGGTAACAGGGAACAAAAAAAACCTCTCAAGTGTTAGGCTGCTGGCTTGAATTCAGCCCAACTGAATGGAGGGCTGTGCAATGCCATGTGCAAAATGTGTTGATGAACCCACTGGAGCAGAGATATGGTTACAGTTTTAGTAATGCTTGGCAGACTGAACTGCGACTGAATAGGTCTGGAAATTAGGGCTAAAGATTATTGCCATAGAGAAATTAAAGGATATAAGGCAAGGTGCTTCAAGAGCCATGGGGCTCTGAGAGAACACTTCTGTCTGACTTAGGTATGAGTAGAATAACATTTCAGTCAAAAGGGACTTAGAACAATCATCTTGTCCAAGTCACTGACTAATTCAGTGCTGAGCAAAAGTTAAAGCCTGTTATTAAGGGCATTGTCCAAATGCCTCAAGAACACTGACAACCCTCAGGCATCAATCACCTCCCTAGAAAACCCTGTTCCAGTGTTTGACCACTCTCCTGGCAGAGAAAGACTTCCTAATGGTATTTTAAGAGGTTATCACTCCATGCATCTGCAGTACCCTTCTGATGGATGCAGCTAACCAGCAATAGGGCATGGAATAGTGCAGCTCCTTCATGGTTGAGTTAATGTGCAGCGACATAAGAAATGTCTCACTTCTAGTGATGCATCGATAAGTTATTTAAGAATTCCTTAATTCAAAAACACGTATGTAGGTCTGGCTGCCCTGCATCTGAAGTTGGTTATGCCACCTGGAATAACGACTTTCTTTAACTGTACTTGAGAACGCTTTAGAGATTAAAAAACCACATTAGCTAAGGCTTAAAAATAAAGCATGTCACAAAAGAGAAAAGAAATTGAAATGGAGGGGATTGTTGACACTGCCTTGTGAGATGTAGAAGAAACACGAGTCTGGATGGCTGATTTAACTTTTAGCCTCTGATGGCAACCGCATTTTGGTGAGGTATGATCAGCATTTTAAATGCTATTAAGCAGCTTCCCTAGCCAAGGGCAAATAAAAAATCTTTCCTGGATCAATTTTAAAATTCCATTTGGCTGCCTTAAAATGCCTTTTGTTTTTTTTTCCCCCTGGACTTAATACCACCAGCATGGAAGTATCATAGCTGCCTATGAACACAAACTACAATGTAAATAAGAGGGGGAGGAGTCCAGGTTATTATTTTTGTACAATCCCCAAAATACTCCAAAATATAATGTTTACTATTTAGAATCTTTCTTAATTCACTCTTAATTGCAAATCCTCATTTCCTACTCCTCCCTCTTTGATGATATCTTCCTTTTGCAAAAGTTTTCTCCAGCCTTTCAGGGCTTCTCAATCTGTTGTTAGCATTGCTGCTTCCTTAAGCAGTATTCCTGGTAGCCTTTTTTCTCATGCTGGACTGGAGTCGAGACTGAACCTAGCATGTGCTACTCACTAAATCCATGAGTGTTGTGGAGATTGATGCCTATGTGTGTTTAGTTTACAGACCTGTTCTGATTTGATCTGGCAGCCCATTGTCTCTGAAACCATGACTACCAACATGACCTAAAAATATGATGAAGAGATAGAATATAAGGGGATATTTTACTATTGCCACAACCTGATAAAGCCATATCATCCATCATTCAGCGATGTAAAAGTCAGAATACACATATCTCCCCAAGGAGCCCTAATTTACCTAGGACTAACTTTAAAAGGTACTATCACTGAATACAAGCAGGCTTCAAAGCAACTTGAAATGCAACCTTCCCTTCTTGCTAAGTAAAGATAAGGACCTATAGAAAGTATTCACTGGTAGAAATTGCTTATTAAGTGTCTTGTTCAGAAGAACCCCAAACACGTAAATTCTTGCATATCACGGTTGCTACTTTACACTTACTCAGGAAACAGTTTCGTGCAGTATCCTAAACAACTTCTGCATAATTTTGCTCGAATATGTATCTACCATATTTAAAATAGCCATCAGTGCTTTATTTTCCTGACCTTGACATCAATGAAAGCGATGCAGCCTTCTCAAAACCCCCATCAAATGCTTCTTGACACGGACTCGACTGAGATCAAAAGCCTTGAGTTACTCATTTACTAGCCCCACATACAGAGACACACACACCTTGGCCTAATCCAAGGCTAGTTTTTACGCCTCTGTGTTTAATCTGCTGTGATATTTACACAGCACAATACTTGGTGTGACCTCACTACTGCTAGTGTCTCTGCATCTCGCACAGGTATTTGTTGCAGAGCATATGACATCATGTTATCTCACAATACTTTTGGAATATATCAAAATGTCTACTCAAGCACACTTGAGCTGCCAGCACCAGCAATGGCAACAGAAAAGGAAATGGACTTCAGCCAAACAATTCACATCACAGGTAACGCCACTAATTTGTGAGTCTAGCAGTAAGATGATGAAACAGATTTTAATGCAATTTCTGGTACAAAAACCAGACTGCCTCTTCTCTCCCTGTCAGTTCCTCCAAATCTGAAATTAATTTGAGTTACCCTATCATTAATACACCTGCATACAGAACCTAAACAGTATTTTTGTAATTTGCATTTTTGTATTATCAAAAAACTAAAAAGTCATTAAGGATAAAAGAATCCCCAGAAGTAAGATTTTCTTCCTCTAAGGATTTATAAATGCATGAATGAAGTGCAGACATACACACTGAATGACCTGAAGTCAGGAAAGACTACACTAATGAATTTCAAAAACTGCCTGGGGTCAGCACCAAGGACAATGAATTTATTCTGGCTGTGTATCCAATCTCTGCTCCATTCCTGTAACTGCTTTAGCGGGTGACTGAAGTAGCTGTGGCATTTCCAAAACAGGGCAACATTTCCTAACTGTATCTGCAAAGCAGTGTGTAAGCCTTTATACTTCTGGATTCAATACCATCTAACAAATTTAAATTTAACTTCTGAACAAATTTAATTTAATTTAGAAAAATCTAATGAATTTATCTTACCTGGTAGAGGGCACTATGAATGGTGCACAACTATCTCTTAACACCTCACTGGGACCATCAGCTTAGGGACATAGAAACTGCTTGTGACCAGCAACCTTAATTATGGCTTGCTTTGCTTACCCTACCTTTCTGTTGATGAATACTGACAGAACTTCAAAAAAATATCTGTCAGGATTACATGGTGATGCATATGACTCCTGTATCTAGGACAGGCTTCATCTTTCCAGGGTAGATAACATAAACACATTGTATTTAATGTGAATGATCCCAGCTAAATAACGCATGCACTATAATCTACTTGAATGCCTCTAAGCCTGCAGGCTGCTTAACAGGCGATAACCGTGAAGGTAAATTTTTAGCTTTTTCACAGAAAACCTAGAGACTACTTTACTTCATCTGAACTGCACTGGGTTAGCTGTTAACTGCAAAAGTAGTGTTTTTTAAGCTCCTAAAGGATGGGCAGAAGGGAAAGGCCATAATCCTATTCTCATTGCAACTGCAATGTTCTCTGAGAAGATGAATTTTAAATATAGAGAGAGACTGTTAATGTGGCATAATAGCTGTCTCTAGTCATTAGAATTCACACTTCTTTACAATTCTCCCAGCATGTCCAGATCTTTCTGACGTGATGATCCCCGAAGTTCTACAGAGTATTTCAGACTCAGTGTCACTGGGATCATGCAGAGAAGGGACCATTCTCCATGATGTGCTTCTGTATATACAGCCTGGAAGGGTATTAGCTACTTCTCTTACTTCTCTTATCACATTTCAAGTGCACGGCTATCATCCTGCTCCATGGGAGTTTGGCAACTGACCTCCACAGGAGCAGGTTCATATCTGCTCTCCAACTGGCTGAGTCTGCCAGCCTGTCTTAAGAACTGTTTTTCAGTAAATTCAATAACCAATGAATTTTTTGCCAAAGACCTTCTAACTTTTTCCTCTTTTAAAATCTGTATTACATAAAGACAGAGTGCCTGTTTTTCTGAGGACACCCTTCTGTTCTTCCTCTACAGAAAAAAGCAGAGCCTAGGATATGCACTCGGGGCTTGCGTTGTAGATGCCAGCACTTCCTATGCCCGTGGAATATGTTCCAAAAAGGCTCAAAACCAGGAAGACAGTAAAGACATGTATGTCAGCAAACAAAGAACATTACTTTTGGATATATAGGCATAGATATAGATAGGCAAAATAACATGGAAATAACTAGACAGTTTCAGACTCCACTGATTCTACAGATCTAGAGATGCATTACTGCCTTTAATTAAACTCCAGATACTTCTAAGGGATTCATGATTATATGATATGATGTCAGATTTAGTTTTTTAGAAGTCTCTGTTATCGCCTTATGTTTATAGAAAATACACTTGAAATTATGAACGTGAAAGATGCAAAATCAGGAGTAAAATAAAGAGACTTGAAATATACTGCTTTTGAAATATATGGCTTTATGAATTTTCTTGGAAGGTTGAGGGTTAATCCCAGTATTTTTAAAAAACAGTACTCATTAAGCTGTACCACACTTCCAGCAAAATTAATTTATTGTATCTAGCATTGAAATTATTTATAAAGCGTAAGAGCCTGAAGTGACTGCTGTACTGCAAATGCCAGAAGAGGAGAAATACAACTATCAATTTAATTCTGGTAAAACTAGGGTATGTGGAGCTGCTTAGTCTTGCATCCAAATCTGGCTTCTTTCCAATATGTTCTTGCTCTTTTGTTTTTAAGAGAAACCCCACTCACCATGCCACTTGCCATTCTGACCTCACACAGTTTCATTTCTTCCCTTTCACATTAGTGCTCTAAGTTTTCATTTCTAAAGTCTAAGTTTGCAATATATCCATTTACTACTTCTCTCCTCCAAATCTATCCCATACTCTTTGGTTTGGCAACTGCCTCTGACAAAATACTTTCTGCTCTTCATCTGATACTTCCTGAGAAGCCTTTCAATTTTCGAAGTCACATTTCAGTATCAGTACTCCACTCTTACCCTCCTTTGACATAGGCAACCATTCTCCTCTTCTGGAACAATTCTCATCTGTTAACATCTATGATTGTCCTTTTAATCCACCCATATTTTTCTTTCATTTTTGAACCATGCTTTCAAGGAAAATAATCTTCGATTATTCTGTTCTTGGACTCTCTACCTTTCTTTTACAATCTTCATCCTGTTTAATTTCACCATACAAAAACTACCAATTCCATGCTGGCTGTGTTTCAGTTCCAGGTTTTACTCTTGCTCAGAAACTGATCTAAACGAACAACTATTATTGAATTAATAGGCAGAAATCTTCATCTTCTCCAAATTCTCAACATGGTCTTCCACATCATACTGAATACTACTCTGCATTACTCAGGTCTATAATATGAATTAGATTTTTCTTTTTTGGATATCTCCCTAGAGTCTCTCTAATTTTAAGTAAGTCTTAAATTTTGCACACTTTCGTGGAATAAAAGGTCATGTATATTAGCCATCTATTTCTGTGGCCTTGACAAACACAGAATGCACCTGCAAAGATTATTTTCCTCTAATAGTCCACATCACATGTTACAAGTGTAACAGGAGAAACCTAACCTTTTAAACATAATTTAAATCTCCACTAGAATAATAAAATCCTTTCAAAATAGATCACCATACTTGATTGAAAATGAGCACTCTAAGGCAAGTTCTCAGTTCCTTGTTAGCTGAATTTCAACACGGAACAAATATTTTTGATGCGGTTATAAATAGGATTTATAATGGAAATTTTGACACTGTGATAATACTCCCATGTGATAGACCCTACTTCATCTTGTCCTTGGCTGGACACCATGACAGACCAATATAGAAATTCACTGGAGCAGGCCAACAGTGTCCTGGAAGGAATGTTTTTTTTTTTTCAGAGCAAATGAATGTTTTTTAACAGGAGAAGGGAACCACTGACCTCTTTCTCTCAGACTATACCAGAAATCAACACTTCCATAGTGCCAGGTTAGATATGTACACCTAGGCTAGAATTTGAAAAGTTACTTCAAGATAGCAACACTGCTGAGACAACACTGAAGTTAGTCCAGGCTTCCACCTGGTTTCATGGTCAGATCCTATGGCCCTTACTAAGGAACCACAAATTTCATCTGGATGCAAATTAACTAACTCACTACTTATGCAAGTCTGTGAAAATTACAGTGGTTGTAACAGCTTTATCTCTCTACAGGAAACTGGTTCTCTGTTATTAGTTTTAAAAGTTAATTTGCTCAAAACTAATTAGGCATATTTTTTCCTAAGCAAATAATTTGATTATGTGACTCAAAAGTCTCTTGGAGAGATTGAGAAAGGATCCTGAAGAATTAAGGCTACACCTTTGCAAACTCTCTTTGCTTTGCCCTCTCCCAAGCATGCTCTCTTGTCTCAGATGCACTGCAGGAACACAGGAGTGGGTTGAGCCAGCAGGTGTGTTAGGCAGTGCAGCAGGATGGACGCAGACTCCCAGCAAGCTGGAGAGCCCTCACACTGGACAAGAGGAAAGATGTGGAAGGGTGGGGGCATCTTTACCTTGGGCTTGGTGAGACAGGTGATAAATCTGGAAGTCATGTTGCGAAGACTGGTATGACATGACTTAAAAAAAGAAAGCGGAGAACAAGAATAAAGCTTGAAATGGGCACCTTTTCTTTTAATGCCCCTTCTTTTTTGGATTACTGGATGCAACAGAAGTGTATTAGGATATGTCTATAGGCTCTGGCTTCTCCAGAGTTCTGTAGAAAGAGGATAGAAGCAATAAATTTTAGAGAAAAAATGGCATAGCAGGAAACCCAATAACAGACCTGTGAGGATGATGAAGTCATGTGTAGAATAAATTCCGAAAATGAACAGGCTCTTGTATGACTAAGAATAATGAGCGAGCTTCCGTATGCTTTAAGGCACAAACTGATGGCATGGCTGGTAACTTTAATCAGGTGAAATGCTCGTTGTCATTGGCTTTTTAAATAAAACTATCTGGTCTGGCCCACATGCATTTAGCCAGGACATTCCAGTTAATTAGCATCAGCCAGAAATCTCTCTTTCCTGTCCATATGGAGTTTGCATTTTGAGAACTCGAGGAGGTGGTGATGGCAGAGAGGAGGAAGATGGGAAGAATGTTTTTTTTTCTTAAGCTACAGACATCTACCACTGGTCAAAAGAGAATGTTAACCACAGTTTCTCTTTAAGTCATTAAAGGTCATTACAAATTAAACTTAAAATTGCTTATTTCTCAAACTAGTAATGTTCAGCATGTTAATACTGAAGCTTTAATAGTAACCAAATCTTACAGTAAAAAATACTACTAAACCCTGCCAATTCTTATTCTTATAATTAGAAAGTCTTTGCTTATATATTTCAAAGAAATTATGTCCACCTCTAAACTTGAACAGCTTTAATTTATAAACTGCTCCTTGATTTCTCTCGTGCCTTGTTTAAGTCAAAGGGTGGATGAATTTTTTTGGTGATCCATGTATGTTCATCTGGCAGCTGGTTGGCCTGACAAATAATCTGCCAGAAAACAATTCAGATCTGAAATTCCAGGCCTTAACTGCTCTATGGTTAAGTGCACAGACTGCTCTTACCCTGCAGCAAAGTAGTTGTACTTTTTCATTTAATCAAATGTTATTCATTCAAACTGAATGAAAGAGCAGTATCCATTTGCTGCAGGATATATATGCACACAGACAATTATGGCTTAGCTGTCCAGTCTATGCAAGTCCATATGTGAATTTACCTCCTGATAGTGTGTTTACATGACCACATCCTAAAGATTGTCTGTGAATTTAGAATAAATGTGTCAGTCAAAGCATTCACTAAGGTTGTGCAAGACTACAACATTATTCCCCCTTTTTACTGTGTCAAAAAAAATTCTTTTCTGTTTTACCTTTGATACAGTATTCCCATCAGTAATTTGTTCTTCCCTAGGTTCTAACAAGAGGTACAAAACAGCACTTATTTTTTTTTTATCCAAGCAAAGACAAATCTCAAACTGTCCCTGGATGACTCCCTTGAATGAGGCTATGACTCAGGTTTCATTTGTTTCCTGTCCTGGTGTGCTCTCTTTTGACGCATCCACAAGTTTAGTGATGCCTGGAAGAAACAAACAGGTCAGAGCTGGGATTTCTCAAAATTTGTTTTATTTGTTGATAAAAAGGCCAGTAAAGTATGGTCTCTATAAAGTGTATAACATTTGTTAAATCTACAAAATGTAGAGCCTAGTGGGTAGGGCTCTGCAAAGACACACATCCTCATAATTATTAATCACTAGCCAAATACCTGCTACAGCAAAAGTAGAATATGGGTCTTACCAGAGAATAGCGTGAACAAACTCGGGGAAAACAGCTCTCTGCAACCTTCTAAGTCCTTACACAATGGCTCTGACCTTTTCAATCATACTTGGCTTTCCTTCTATGCAAATACTAAGGCAATCAATCACTGGGAGATCTGAATCTCTAGATTTCTACGGTACCTCATTATTACTCTTACCTGCTGGATGCTACTTTACTTCCTACTGCTTTGTTCTCCTTTTTGTCTCCTTTTAAACAACATTACAAAGGCAGAACCTCTTGGCAGCTTCTGATGCCTTAATGAACATAAAGGTGAAACATGAGAGAAAACATTTGGGATATGAACTGCCATGGTAGAATGAATGATGAATATTCACTGTAATTATAATTTGTGTGTAACACCAGGCTATATGGCACAGAAAGTTGCTTTTTAGGAACCTGAAATTTAAGAGCTTTATCAAAAGGTTTTCAAATATTGAAATGGTTTAAGGCTACAAGTAATTCAGAGATCACTCATTAAGACAGAAGAGAATGCTTCTGTTATTTAGTGAAAAGTACTTTTATTTCACTTATTTTTGTCTCTGTTTCAAGAGGCTTGTTGATATGCTACATACATTTACTGCTGACAGCATGCTTGCCTACCATACTAAGCAGTTAAGGAAATAAGAAAAAAAGATATACTTTATCATCATAACTTATTTTCAAGACAATTTAGTACAATGGAAAGCTTTCACTTAACTATTGTTACAGAGAATGAGACAGAACACTTTTAGCAGCATTTACAGATACTGTAAAAGTAAAAAGCTCAAGCAACAGAAGAAACCCAAGAATTTGCTATTAGGAAGCAGTAACAGTTACCTTTTTTCATTCAAATACATTAAAAAAGCTATTTGAAAAGCAGATATTTACTTCTGTTTGTGTGAGTGAATGTAAATACTTGGAAATATTTATCTCTTTTATTACCATAAATGATAAAAGCTAACAGTAACTCTGTCCAATTACTCTTGGCATGACTCTTGAGAAATGCTTAAACAAACAAGTATGTGCGCAAGTGGGTTAACTGATACCACACAGAAAAAGTGTATCGGAAAAGGGCATCATGTACACTGAGCCTAGAAAACATCTTAGACATGATAATACTTGAAATCATCACAATGATGTGTGAACCCGGTGGTTTGCAGGAGTTTATTTAGGATAACTGGGATTAAGTTAACATCTTGGCATTTAAAAATTGTTTACATAATGGGAATAGATTTTTTTTTTTCAAATATATGCAAATATGCTCTATTTGACTATTTTGGAAACAATTAGAGAATTCAAAATTTAGAGGCCAGAAATGATATTTTATCTTTTGCTAGGAGCTAGCTGAGGGATGTTTCCACACAGAGAACAGAGTAACCAAACTTTGAGAAATGCTCTGCTGTGTCATTCCACACATATCCAGCTGCACTTGGGGAAGGGATACAAACTCTCCTCTTCTGTAAATAGAATAAAAGTTTCAAATGAGAGGACAATAAGATCCCACACCTTCTCTCCCATATCTCAGCTGATTTGTCAGCAATGCCACTTAAATTCCTGTGGCAAGAAGTAAAAAGAAACCTGAGAAATTCTTGATCTGGGTGATTTCTTGGTGTCAAATGTCATACTGTCAGATGTTGGCATTTTCACTTGAGTACTCTAGTAATTTCTTTATTTGAAGGGTTTGGCAGCTTTCAAATAGTTTCTTTCCAAATGTTGCAGTTCTTTGCATGGCTAAGCATCACTTGTTAACTTAGGAATGGCAAGATGGCCTGTTGCTGTAAATGGGGATTTCTTCAGCTGGCAGAGAATGAAATAATGAAAAATGAAAAAGACTCCAGTATGATAGCAGTAACTCTGGGCCAATAACATAAATCCACAGGAGAGGTAGTACTGAGGTAATTCCCAACAGTGAAAAGTACATATTTATACTGTTTTAAAGCTAGTACAGTCTTACTACTGGGAACAGTTCTGTTGACTTTTACCAACAGTTCTGGACTGCTATGTTGAAAAAAGATGAATTTATATCCGGATGCGTACAAAGAAAGTCTTCAAGACTGGTAAAGGGAATGAAAATTCCAACCAGGTGAACAATCCTTGACTTAGGCACCAAATGAATACAAAAAGAGGTCCCCAATTCCCTCAACCCCAAAACACATTCTCCATCTACAACCAAATACTTAGGAATAAAGAAAGAAACATGCATTCTAGAAGGTGACTGACAGTAATGATTTAGTTACAAGTTATATATAGTGACCACTTGAACTAAAAATTGAAGTAAATTGTTGTGTTTTTAGAAAATGTTGCAGAATGTTGCTCTTTGCTTTTGTGGGTCATTATAGCCTGGATACATTTAAATCAGTAAGTTTGTGTCTGAAACAAGGATAACCAGAAAATGACAGTAAGTGAAAATTAATCTCAGAGCTGTAACCTGTATTAGCATGCGAGTACAGGCAGATCCTTGAAAAGCAATAACAAGATATGACTCAACTCAATTTGACAGGTGAAAGAAAGGGCAGACATGAAAAGACATTAAACTGGCAAATGGAGTTCCATTTTATCTATCCAATTTTAAGCTAAAGAGCAGTACACAGAAATATGAACCTAATGGAAAGACAGCAGAAAGACAAAGCAAAACCAACTTTGCTTCTTCCTATAGCAACTTTCCAAACCCTGTGACAGATGAAAATGGGCTGCAGTGCTGATGTGAGACAGACTTAAATCTATGCCATTGTGAATATGAGACTAATGTTCTACAGAGCACCCCAGGCGTAACAGAGGAAGATTCCCTTACAGCTTATGTATGTCTAATGGTAAAGCATTCTCCAAAATTCAGACCTTAGGCTAACCAAGACTGTCAGGAATTCCACGGGACAGTAAAAAACTATAGATCTTCCCACTTCCCACATTCTTGAATTAATCCAAATTTCTGTTGATTTATGATTGCTAAAGTCTGTCTTCAATACTGTGCTGTATAAACTATTAATCTGAGGCAAAGTTATACACTTGATACTGACTTTCCAATACTCAACTGTTTTCACACAAAGAAATAGTCATCAAATGATTAAAAATGGAAAATGAAACCTCCTTGAGCAATGCACTCCTCATGACAACACAGGATTACTTCTGTATAAAAGACAACATTCAAGATGGAATCAACACTTTACTTAACACAAAATCTTTTCACTGCAAAAAAACAAATAGCTACATAAGACCCCAGTCTACAATTACCTGGTTGGTAGAAATTTGGTGAAAGTTCTCTGGCAACTGCTCTTGCAATATCACACTCCTGGCGAGCAGCCTGAGCAGCCTGATCCGCAGCATCAGCTTTAGCTCTTGCATGTGCGGTTCTGTACAAAGCAGAAAACAGTTTATATGCAGAGGAGTCTTTTATCAGTTGCATAAGCATGTGAGAGCAAAGGACCTCAGCTATCATACACTATCCTGTGCAGTGCACTCTTAGGACAAATTGTGAGGAACTGCAAATCAGTGAAGTATTTCAGGACCCAATCACTATCCTTTTCAGCTCTTCAGTTCTGTTCATCCTTGGATCATATTGACTTGGAGGAACACAATTTACAGCCCAAGCTTGTAATTAAAATTTCTACACAGAACGGAAGAATATTATCTGACAGAAACATGGGATTATGATTTTTTCCATGTTACCAGAATGTGTACAGAAGTGTACAGAAGGTCAGACTAGTCCACCACACTGACTCCTAAACAGACTTCTGGGATTTCAGGACACATATAGGGACTCAAAGGGACTGAGGAATGCTACTACCTTTACCACATTTCAAAGTTAATGCTGGGTCAATGCTATGTAAAAATTTAGGAAGGGCAAAATTCAAGTATATTGGCTCAAAAACCAGGAAATGTCTTCCACAATCAGATCATGTTGGTAAGGAATAGCCTGGAAAATGTGTTTAACATTTCAATAGCCATTTGTAGAAATGGGGACTTAACTGTCCTAAATTCTTGTAACTCACTGAAATTTCAAATCCAAAGACAGTCTGAAAAGGCAAATTTTCTGAAGTCAAGACAACAATACATTGGTAATCTGCATTCTGCTTCCACTTTTTTCCTCTTGCTATTTCTCAAAAGCCCCCACAAACAGCTTGTGCAAAGGCCTCTGATTCCAGACTGCAAACCGATAATTGTGTTACTGCAAGTTTGCATCACTGCTTGTCCCATCGTCCCTCACAACTTCATTTTCCAAACAGTCATCTGTTTGAAAATTTGTGATGGCAGTGATCTCTCTGTGCCTCTACAGCATTAGCACATAGCCTAGAGCTATGAAATGGCTTGTTAGAACAGAGGGGAAGCTAAACATGGCAAACCAGCAGAATATTTTGAGACTCTAAAGATATCACTAACATTTCTAAACAAAATACATTAAATTTTGTGATCTCATAACTTTTCTCATAACATTCTAGTGGAAAACTGACACAGAATTAAGAAAAGAATTAGTTAAGAGGACAACAATAGCACCAAATTTTATCCCATGTGCCTGGTAATGGCAATGAATACCAATTAAATAAATGAAAATTTCTAACAACTTCACTGTAAAAATTCAGTTTTATTTTCAAGACATAAAGAAGGGTTCTATGTGTTTTAGACAAAGGAAGAATTAAATGTTAGCATAAACCAGAATGAGTATCAAGAGATTAACAGTATGGCAGACTTTGCATTTCTAAAAGGATGGTTAATCCCGTAGGGTACTAGTATAAACACAGACATAAAAAAACCCCACATAGACAGTTTCATCTGTGGTGCCTGGAGAAGATTTATTTAAGTCACATCCTCCCTAAAATGTGTGTGGGGATAAATGTTGAATGTTCTTTCAAAGCTTAGCTTGTCATAATTTACTGGATAAATATTAGCTTACGCTGCCTTCTTGCAGGTCCCCCTAGGTCTGTGAGAAAAAAGACAAGGAGCAAATGAGTTGTAACACCTTCACTCAGGATGGGGGAAAGAAACTGTTCATAAAAACAAATACACCATATAATCCTATATGTGTTCTGTGTGGTTCATGAATGGGTGTATGGTGTGTGCTTGCTTAGTAACAGTAATCAAATCTGTTCTTTCTTCATAATCATTATTTTCAATTAGATGAGCTATTCTTAGCTCCTGCATAATTATGTCTATGTAGCGTAAACTTAATGAAGCAATTCTAGCACTGGGACATTGTTTTGTGAGACAATAATGTAGTCTGGTCACAGATAAACTAGACACTGGTCATCTTTTTGTGATGAAAGAACAACCAGACTACTCCCATATAAAAATTGTCTAATACTATTGCTTCTGCTAAGACAGACATTTTAAAAGCTAATATACTAAATAACCAGCACCATGAAGACATACTGCCACGATAATACATTTATTTATTGATGTCTATGAATTTTCTGTATTATTACATGCAAAAAGCAAAACAGACATTCTGTTAAGGAATTATATGGTGACATGAGTAAGAAGCCAGTGCAACTTTGTCACATGAAGCTGGGCAGAGCAGGTCACAACAGGAAGAAGCCAAAGGAACAGAAGGTAAATGAGCACAGCTTTCCTTGGCTGCCTTATCTCACCCCTCTTTTTTCAACTCACACTTCCTGCTATTCCGTCCCTTTTGTACTCTCAGTGAGGAGTTCCAACAGACCAGAACAGGAGTGAGCACTGCCAAGGCACGTCCTAGCAGGGACACACAAGAGCAGAGCCTCAGCGCTGAGAGGCGATGCAGCAAGAGGAACTATCCAGCCCTGGAGGGCAAGGCACAAGAACATGTTTATGATGCTCCTGAGCAGGCCTTCGGCAGCCAGACTGAGGTGTGTGCACATGCCTGTGCTGAGACACTTTCCTGACGGCCTCTTCTCTGCTGACGAGTGGCAACAAAAGTGACAGGAACAGGAGAAAGAGGCAGAGCTGATCCTTCTGCACAGAACAGCAGCTCTGTGCCCTGCCTGGGAACGGAGGCTCCTTGCTATGTGCAATCGTCTGCTATTTGTCACCTTGGCATTTGGATGCTTCACTGGCTAACTTCAGCAATTTGTATTTTATCATCTCCATTTGCAACTGCATACTTAGATAATTTTTTAACTTCTTGCACACGTAATTCTAAGTGTCACACAAATAATTTTTCTGTTGCTATTTATTTTCCTGGGTTCTTTTTTACTCTGACGTTGACACTTGATCCACCTGTGTGTTTTCCAGATAACTTGCTTTCAATTACTGCTGCTTGATACTACATTTTGTCTGCACTTGTTTTCTTCTGCCTTGAACTGACCCACACACTATCAGACTAATATTATCAGAAACTATGAGGAAATATTTTAGTTTTGAATGACACTGTTTGTAAAGGAGAACTATCGAAGCAGAAATAGAATCCATTTGCTCCATTTATGCTTCACACAGTTTTGGAAAGCTTTTTTTACCTTTCATTTCGGGGATAAATTTGTCACTGTAAGGTCTTCAAGTTTTGTTTGCTATCAGCAAGTATTTATAGAAATTCAAGTCTAAGACATATCACATCAAAATGACCCACATCCGAATGACCACCATCTACTTGAGAGCTGGTTTTTTTTCTCCAGGGAACTTTATGTCCTTTGCTATGACAAGAGATCTTTATGAGAACTCTTGAAAGCAGAACTCGAAAAAAGTCTCCTTTCCTCTCCCCAGCCAAGCAAAAGACTGCGGTAGGTTCCTTCCAGGAAGGATTGATCTCATATTTCAGCAGCAAAATAAAAATTATATGGGAAAGAAAGCAGCAATCCACAGATTGCAAAACAGTACAGGAAGATAAGTAACCTGCTTTGCAATGCTGCATTCAGGTTCTAATCCATAGCAAAGGACCTTTAACGATTTTAAGTGAATAGGCGGTTCTTTGTAAAAATTATTTTTCAGCAACTGTAATACCTAATTCACACTAGTAACTTTTGAATTACTGTGTGGTTATATATGTATTTCTCTTGGAAAGTACAAGGACTATCATTAGTATTCCACATGATGTGTCAAATACATCCTTGAAATCTTTCAAATGAATATAAAAATTTAAGTATTTACCAAAATCAGTTCATATTTAGAGGGACAATCTACCACTTCACAAATGAATGCACAGAGGTGGTCAATTCAATGAAATCAGGGGCTTCAGATTAAGTTCTATCTGTGGCAGGAATCAAACTGTACTTACATTAAAAAGGAATTTGTAGCTATAGCTCATGGGGAGTCCTGGTACCACATGGCAGCATGTGGAGTGCCTATAGACACCTGGTAGATACCAGTCTCTATGACCAGTGACTGAGGGCTAGGGGACCAATGCCTGACTGAAAACCTGAGAAACTGCATAGCAGGGTCTGATTTTTTAGAGCAGCCTCTATTTTCTGGACTGTGGGACAACTGCTATCACTACCGGTATCTTTCTTTTGTGTGTTTCACTGGGTAGGTAAACAGAAACACATCATATTAACTACACTCAAAAATTATAAACACAGAGCCAGAGGCTTCTTACAAGTAGCTCCTCTTTCAGCAGTACTATGGTCAGATTTCTATCTATTTATGTATGAAAAATAACTTGAAGGAGTGCTGAGGCTTGAAGAGCTTAAACAATATTATCTCCCTTTCTGCTGCAACAATGCTTATATATAATGCCATGCGCCTGGAATGCATTATGTAAGGTTTAGCTAAATTTAAAACCCATTTAGAACTATCTATTACCCTGCAGATTATTTTGTATTTCCATGGTATCCTTCAACACACTTGTAATGCTGCCTCACTCAGAGTCAACTAAAAATGTAAGCAGCATATGTTTACTTTGTTTCATTTTGCAGATTTTATTTAACACAGTGAATCCAGAATCCTGCCTAAAGCTTTCCAGGAGCTTGCTTTCTATTTCTTAAAATTATAAAAATAATTTTGCATTCCATTTGCCAAATATGACACAGAATTATGATCCCATCACATTATCCTAAACTAATAATATTTACAATGTTAAATTAACAGTTTTCTGTATTGTAAGAAAAAAAATATCAGTAATGGCCAAACCTCCATGAAGTTCTCAAGAGATATTTTTTATCAGGTTTATCTGTGTAACAGTATATATTGTGTATGTAATGTTACCAAGTACCATCCCTCTTGAAACTGGAATTCTCAAAAAAAATCCTTCCTTCCTAAATTCTAAAATGCAGTGATTGTTCTAGGAAGCAGAGAGTATTGTGTTGAGGTTTTTTTTCAGGTACAAAACTTCCCAACATTTTTACATTTGTTTCTATCTGTCACAGAAAACCTTTGCAATCTGCAAAATCAAGTTCTGGTAAAATTGGTACAGAGACCCCTAGCATTTCCAGGTAAATGAGCTGAAGAGAAAGGCTTTAAGGGAAGTTCTCTGGTAGACAATTTTTTTCCTTGCCCCCATTTTCTTTCTATATTCTCCTGGTACTATATATCAGTAATGAATGCTTAACATATATAGAACATCTATGTATTTTTTAACACTGCAAGTGAGAGACTGGCATTTATCAAGTGTGCTAGTCATTCTTCTCAGCTCCTTTCAGTGATAATACTGGGTGAAAACCAATATTCTGCTATGGCAGAATTAAGAATGACTCGCATGACTGTGTACAGCTACCTAAGAACTCTTGGCTTCATAACTCTCAGCAACTCATTGCTGTAATAGCTTAGAAGTGAGGGTAGGTCACTGAATACCAGCAAGAAATTGTGGTCTCTGAGAGAAATAGAAAGAGGAAAAAGACTGACTAATAGATAATGCAATACAAGAGCTTCACGTCAGTAAAGAACTTAAATCGACCCTAAACTCCATGCTGAATTAACAAAATGAGACATGTCCTCAGCTAAACTTTACTTTATCAATCTCCTTTGTGCTTTACTAATTTTTAATCTCAACCAGCCACTCCTTCTTTATGAACTGACTTCACTCAGTAACTGGACTAGTTTGGTACTAGCAGCAAAGTCTGATGTAGTAAAGCATGAGCAGGTCTATTATGCAAACATTGCTGGCACATCAATTTGTATCATCTTACCAATGGATTTTGCTTCTGAAAACTCCTCCTTCTCAGCCTAAATGAGTTTCTCATATTTTTTAGTCCTTACTCATATTAGAGGAACTTAAAAAAATACTAGGTTTTAGTTAATAACACCTGAAAAACTGAGGAAAGTCCTTACACTTGGCAAAGAGCCAATCTGGTTTCAGTACTTGAAAACATAACCTGGGGCTAATGACTGGTAACCCAGATGTCAGGTTTAGGCATAAATAAATGGAGTCTACTTCCACATATATTTGTAGGCTAACAGTGTATTGTGCCAGACATCATACTTGAACAAAGTATTTTGACAAACACTTCACACACGTGTAAAGATTATGGGTGTTGTACCTTATCTTGTTTGCCTTGATTTAACATACTTGGATTATTTTTTTAAGGTTTCTGATTTTGTACCCTATGGCAATGTATTTAAACATTAGCATAAATTACATGGAATTAATAAAGGCCATAGAAATAGATTAAAAGCTAAACGTGACGCATTTCAAAGCTTAATGCAGCAGACATCAAAGGAAACGGTTGACATGTGCATTTTACCTTAGGAGTTAGCTTTTTGTTCCAAAGTTGTCTAATATTTCACTTTTAGAATGTCTCAATACAAGCTAAAACATACTGTGGTAGAGCTGGCAAGTTACACAACTTCTGAATTCTGAACAACCCCAAGGAAAACTTACTGTAACCTAAAGTTGTGGTAATCTACAGTTCACTGCAACATGAAGTTCAATCATAGCAACTCCAAACCCCACTGTGTTTAAGTGTACCAAGACAAAACACTGGGAAACCAAAATCTAGCCAGTACTGGAGATGGTCATGGAAAGCAGCACAAAGGCAGGAGACACCCTGCTGGCTAGTCCCACATGCAAAAGGAAGGGTTAATGTGCTCTTGATACACTAAGAGACAAAAACCCAGTATAAACTAAGGAATTTTTTTTTGCTGTACTACATAATCCAGCATCCATAGAACCACTAAGGGAACAATGCCCAGCTCATCCACATCCCAAGAAAGAAAAAGGAATGTCAGGACCACAGATTAACTGTTGATCTAAAAAGACAAGCTTTTTGACTTACACTTCTTGAGCCTTCTAGTTACTCATTATTGAAAAATCTCACTCAGAAGCCACTTATCAAGGTGTACACACAGGAATCTGACAGTGGAATATGGGGGAGACATAATGGGGAAGAGAAGTGTTTCAGATAAAGACATAACTGCTCCAACGATTAGAAGCTGTACTTAGGCACAGTCAACCTTGAAATCTTATGGGTGTGAGAAAAAGATGGATATTTCTAAGCCTTTGCAATGATAATAGGCACTGTAATAGAAGTGCTCTTTAATCCATTTTCTGAGAAAAGAATAACATTGTCTTTTGTTTACAGGAAGTGAGATTGGTTGATTTTGGGACTGTTTACATTAGGTATTTCAGACAGATGACATAAGGGCTCTGATCATCTCATTGGAGACACCCATCTTACTCCATTAAAATAAGAGAACTTTTTTCAGTTTGGAGCTCTGAACTGTACAAATGTCAGACTCCTGCAGTAGTCAGCATGAACGTGCCCTGCTGTGCACAAGCAAACACCAATCTATGTGCTTGTTGAGGAATCAGCTGCCTTCTTATGCCAAGATTTAGAACATGTTTGTATTCTCCTTTAGATCTCTAGAGTCCATATCAATAAACTCAGAACAGCTCAGCAATTCAGGACTGCCAAGGTACTAATTTCTGTAATACCAGTCACATACACACAGGAGTTCAGAAAGATTTTAGGTGAATGAAGGACAGCATCCTCAAAAGAATCTATTTCTGAAAATCCACTTTCAACAGTTGACATAAATTAGTTCAATCACCCTGGTCTGTCTTTCGGGCCCTCAGTCTTGCTCACCTGTTTGGAAAAAGACTCACATGCAGATGTCTGAATTTACGAAGTTTTTTTTAATTGCTGCTAGCATCACCTGAGAGGCTGCTTTACATGGCACTCTCCTTAACTTTAGGTGTCCCACTAGCCTAGCATTACTTGTATGCATGCCAGATACTCTGCCCCTGTATAAGGGAGCTGGCTCTTCATGTGATGGTACTCAGTTTTAACTACCACTCTGTCAGTAGTTTGAATGAATGAGTTTTGCTTTCATATCGATTTACTTGACTATAGCACTGGCACAGAAATCACAGAATCATGTAGGCTGGAAAAGACATTTAAGATCATCAGCTCCAACCATTGACCAAGGACTTCCAAGTCTGCCCTTAAACCACATCTCGGAGTGCCACACATCCACAAGTCTTTTCATACCACCAGGGATGGTAACTAAACCACTTCCCTGAGCAGCCTGTTCCAATGGTTGGCAACCTTTAGGTGAGGAAATTTTTCCTAATATCCAATCTAAACCTCCCCTGTCACATCCTGAGGTTGTTTCCTCTTGTCTTACTCTTTGTAAACTGTGAGAAAAGATCGACACCCACCTCGCTGTATGTTAAAGATGGTATAGTCTTCGATTTTATCAAGATCAGCACCATCACTTCAAGCAAAATGCAAGTTTTCCTGTGGGAAAATGTACACTCTTGTATACCGTGCTCATTGGGGGTTTTCCCCCATTTCTGCCTATGGTGAGTCATTCACAGTATTTTTTCTGTCACATAAATCTTGATGTGTATTTCTCTATCCTACTTTATAGGACAGATTGTAGTCTATTCTATTTTATTACCAAGCCTCCTTAGTGAGCAGTATTTTTTTCCAGTTCCCTGACCCCATAATATTAATTCCTGCAGACAGGAAGGGACTTTTTTTTCGAAAGGGATAAGAGAATAGCTGCAAACAATTTGTTGATTCCAATCACTAAAGCAAATTGTATTGTTTGGCTGAAGAGAGCTTCTGAATCTAGCTGGAAGCATGAAAAAAAGATACACACTTGAGCTTCAGCTGCTCCTGATGACACAATTAAGTGAAGAAAAACCAAAGGAGATACATCTGTTTCTCCTCCCTTCATCATAGCATATAAGCTTCATGAAAAGAAGAACTTATTGTAATAACATTTCAGCACAGTGAAGACAATCCTACTCAAGCAAATGCGTGGACCACTGTGCTCGCTTGCCTAGATAATTTTTAAGGTATGTTTAGTGCATTGCACTTCCCCCACCAGAGATTTTTGTTTTAAAAAAATGCTCTCCATCTGGGACAAATAAAATAAAATGGTAGGTATAATGACTACTATCATCAGCACCAATATCTGGAAGCTATTCTACACTCTTAAGAAAGCAGTAATATTGTTCCAGGGATACAGCTAGATGAAAAATAAGAAAAATTTACAAGAAGAGATCATGAATTTTTTTTTTTTTTTGTATCCAAATGGACTGGTTTTTCTATTCAAAACATTATCTTTTTTAGTGTTCTACTGATTTTTACCACTTCTAATTACTTTAAAAATAACAGAAAACACGATATCAAATGTCATTATTTAGAATTTTTTTTGTTAGAATAGTTCTAGTTAGAAAACTTTTGGAAGCTCTATTAATCAGTAAACTTATTCAAAAAAACTATGTCAAATGTCATCCATGACAATGTCTGTATTCTCTAATCTCTCCCTTATACAGTTGTCGTGGGTTTTTTAAAATGTTTTTTCAAAGTTTCAAGGAAAAAGAAGTCCACAGTGTTAAGAGATATTTTAGCAAAGAATACCAAAGCTTTTGGAGAGCAATATGTGTAATGTAAGACCAACAGCTGATCTCTCTGAACATCAAAATATACGTAACTTGCAACACACTGGTTGCATGAAAACGACATTCCCATGAAAGTAAAAAATTAGTTAAAATTCTGTGGGTTTTACTGGCTTCAAAAAGTGCAAGATAAACTCCCCCGTCATGAGTACTTCTAGGAGCACACTTCATGCTTTTTTTAAGTGACTTTGGCAGTCTGTACTTACTATATCACAGTTTTTGTACATGCTTAGTGTCTTGGCGCTTATTTGCTTTTCTCTATTACAAAAGCTTTAGCACACACATTTGCTTACATTTTCTCAAAATAAAGTAATATTGTGAAACTAAAATTTTCATAACAAATGAGAACAAAAAGGATACACTGACCACAGAATAAACATAGAAGAGCTTCGTGCACTGCACAAAAAGGTCTAGAAAATAATACAATATGAAAATACTGCCTAGAACGTAGTGACGAGCAAAATAAATTTTTATGAGATATAATAGTGGCATTTGTGCACTTATAACTAAAAAAAAAAAAAGTGATGTAATTAAACTATTTAAATGACAAACACATTTCCATGAATTCAAATAATATGTGGCAATGTTACAGGGGTTTTTTAACAGCCTTTAAAAATCTTTGGGCATTAAAATCTAGTGCAATACTCTCAGCCTTTTAAAGGCATTAACTGTGCTTAAATTTACTTTTTGTGTCCTTAGCAATCTAAGAGCCAAAACTAAACTGGGCTTATCTTTCTTCGCATGGTTCATTTCTGCTCCCTGATTAGGAGCCAGATGCCCAGAAAAAAAAGTATTGATACAGAAATGTCTAGCAAACCTCTCCAGAATAAGTTCTTCCTTTTTTGGTTATTTAAAGGTAACTGTTACAAAATTGACAGGAATATGTCAATAACAGAAGACACTCACACATTAGAATTGAGCAGCTTAATTAAAAAGGGCCTAAGCTCTCCCTGAAAGACAAGTACTCAAGTGTAGGGATGGTTGTAAGTAATTTGCCTTTTCTCCAGGCTGACAGATACAAATCAGGATGTTCTTATTATATATTAAACATCAAGAAACCAAACAGGTTAAACAAGCAGAGGAAAGACTTGGATGATCCTTCCATCTGTAAACATGTAATTCCTCTTAACTAAAGCGCACTGCAGATTGAAAATAACACCAGATCATTTCAGACATAGGGCAGCTGACAGCTATTTCACAGGTTTTGCTATCTCCAGCATGAAGGAAATGCAAAACCTGAGTTTCTGACAAATGAAGTTAACAGCTTTAAAATAATCTTCTCTCCTATACCCCGCTCCAATAAACATCTACGCATCTAGAGGCATAAGCCTCTGTTATCTATAATGCTGCCAATATAGCTTTGAATAGACATCCACCATGTCCTGTCGGCTACCAGAAAAACTGAAAACCTAGGAATATTGCTCTGTTCTGGTTCACATAGGGCTGATGATCTTGCCTAGATGCCCAGAAGGCTTTTGTGGCATCCAGAGACTGCTGAGAGAGAGTTCACAGCAGCTTATTTGTTCCTCCCTAGAGCACTCCTTGACTGCTTTGTTCAGCTGAAGTCATGCAGATCTGCACAGTAAAGTTGAGGATTTGTTCTTTCATTACTTATTTAGCAGTAACCATTCATGAGAGCAACAACTTACTGCAGACTCATGCAAGTCTACTGTTTTAGACCCTCTGAACAGAGCTGGTCATGGTCTATTTGCTTTTTTTATTTTTTTTTTTTCCCTTCTTCTTCTTACCACAGGCCTTGTCTGGAGCCCTGACATTCTCTCCCAGTCTCCTCTAAAAAGCAAGCGCTTTCTTTTCTGAGTCACTGATAGCAGAATATTAGTGTAAACTCTACTGCATGCCATGAAAAAAAAGGCAAATCCCCAAATAATCAGTCCTAATGTCTCCTTGCCCTCTCTTCACACAAACATGGATTTATCAGTCTTTCCAAGACTCTATAAAGGTTGTTGGGTTTTACTGACACAGCTGTGACACTGGAACAGCTGGTAAGACTGAATTTTCTGTTAGGTGATACCATACGCTCCCTTTCCCACCAAAAAGCTGTTCCTACTGAGGCCCAATCTTGAGATCTGATGCCTGAGATCAGGATTGGCAAGCAATTCCTGTGCCTCAAAAGAGAGTCTCCCAGTAAAGTTACCTTTCTAAACTGCAGATATTTGAGCTTTTAAGAGTATCAGAAAAGGGCCACTGTTAATATTTCTGATCCTTAACATTCCCCCTAAATAGGGGTGTTCTGTCTCTCAGAGTCCCGTACCAGGGTTGAAAGATGAGACGGATCTTGCAGCTCGGTCTTCAAAGATGTTTATTCTATTTCTTATCTCAAGGTCTTACAAGAGTGTCCGCGCGTAGGAAAAGCTTTGTTCAAAGAACATGGAAGCATGACCAAAAGGTTGTTTTAAAGATTTCTAATCCAATTAACTCTAAAAACGTGCTATATTCATGGTTTTGTGCCGATTACTATCACCTATTCTGGACACGTAATTTCTACCCTTGATTTCATTCTACCAATGTCTTTGTGCCACCGTCACTGCAGAAGATGGAGTAGACGAAGAAGAAGGACATGAGACAACACCCCAAATTCTCCATCTTGCTTCAATCTACTTCCATACTAAAAACCCAAAACTACAATTTTTCACCCTGTGACAAACTAAACTAACTCTATTTTAAATCTTTATTATTTCTTAACTCATCTGTAAGTGTTGGAAGCTTTTCCCATGGACTAAGGTCAAAGACTGTGCTTTCCTGGGGTCTCTGCCAGGGTCTCTGCCAGGGTTTCAGACCCTCCAGGGCAGTTTGAGGTGTTTTCCACCTGCCCTGGACTCCAACAGGCCACTTGTTGCTCCCCTTTGCATAGCAGGGCTACCAATGCTTGCCAAAAGCACTGGATCTGCACTATCTGCACTGAATAATGGTGCTGCACATACATGGCAGTGTTTTCCAGAAGTGCTGGGCATGACTAAAAACGCAACCACCTAAGTCCTGCACTCGTCGTGGCTTCAATAAATAACACTACAGCAGTAAGTGCTGCCACTACAGCAATTCATGTTGTTGACAGCCAGTGGTAACTGCAAGGGTCTGAACACCAGGGAGTGACAGGAAAATATTTGCACCTGCTACTTTTCTTGAGGACATTAAACGAGCCTCACCATGTCAAGGGCATGCATCTTGGCAGGGAAAGGGCTGATAAATCCTGGGAAACCAGTGTCCTGGAATAACCCTGTGCTCTGGATGAATTCTCCTACGATCACAGAATCATAGAGTGGTTTGCATTGGAAGAGACCTTAAAAATCATCCAACTTCAACACCCTGCCATGGCCAGGGTCGCCTTCCACCAGACCAGATTGCCCAAAGCTCCATTCAGCCTGGCCTTGGACCTTTCCAGGGATGGGGCATCCATAACTTCTCTAAGCCACCTGTTCCATCATCTGACCACCCTCACAATAAAGAAGTTCTTTTTAATATGTAATCTAAATCTACCCTAAATATACCCCACATCAGTCTTCTGTTTGAAAGCCTCTGCCTTAGCACTATACTCACTGATAAAAGAGTTCCCCCCACCTTGCCTGTAGGCCCCTTCTGGGTACTGGAAAGGTGCTTTAAGATTTTCCTGGACCCTTGTTTTCCCTGGACTAAATCATCCAAACAACAACTTATTTTGTCAGGTTGTATACCAAGATGGTCCTCCCTAGAGTCTGTACTGATCCACCTTCACCTGAATATGTATCTTATTTTATGAATCCCATGGGGAAATATGAAGGTCATCAACTGGGAAGGCTTCAGTCATGCCTCAGTTCCTCTGCTGAAGCCTGCATTGCTGGGGCACTAAAGGAGGACATACATGAAGAGCCACTGGAAGAACAGGGAAAGTGAATACATGCTTTCTTGGAGAATTTGGTAATTCAATATGATCAGTGCAAAGTAATTCAAAGAATAACCCATTTTATGTAAATAGAAAAATAATAACAGTAATAAAAATCTCTCCCTCAACAGATGACAGAAATCCAGCTACATCTATTGATGCAGTGCATATCTACTGAACGTGGAATATGACCTCATATTATACTTAGCTGACACTATTTAACAAAATGTGAGGGTCTGTTCCATGTAGCAGTCTTGCTGCTCTGGCACAAGCACGCTCCAGCAGCAAGAGTGTGCACATGGAATACAATCTCTCATTAGAAAGGTGAAATAATTTCATAACAAGTAGAGACTTACTCTGCAATCTTATTAAAGAAACAAGATTTTCGCTCTTTGTGATATAGATGTGCAGTGGAAGTCCTCCTGAAATGAATCAAACTTTTGCTACAAAGTCCAGTGCTTAGAAAACTTGCAAAACTACTGCAGTGGGTTAGTTCGCCAGCAGGTATGAGATCCTTTAGCAGAGGTTGAAATTTGCTTTTGGCAGTTTCTTTTTCTACCTCTT
Source organism: Donacobius atricapilla (assembly GCA_013397315.1). NCBI lineage: Eukaryota > Metazoa > Chordata > Aves > Passeriformes > Mimidae > Donacobius > Donacobius atricapilla. Next base: position 330,705 of record WBMY01007395.1, on the reverse strand, counting down.
ATGCAAGTGAGTCTAGCTACAAAAACCTGCAAACTATTTTTGTTTTATGATTGACCTGCCTAGTAGCAAAGCCCTGTTTTGAGTATTTTAATACTGAGAAAATAAGATACAAATGACCTCTTTTTGAAGAGTCAGTATGGGGGCTAGATCTCTACCTGACAATCAAGCTTGGCACTCCACAGAATGGGCAGACATACAAAGAAAGCTTTTAGGAGTTCTAATGTATAGGATCTTCATGCACTTCGATCAGAGTTTATATGTGCAGAAACCCAACCTCTCTGTAAGTTTGTTAGGAAAGTCCTCACTGCAGAGAAAAACAGTATCTCTTATTCATGTTTAATAGATTTGAATAACAATTTACATGGCAGTGCTGTTCAACTCTGTATAATACCTGGACAGAAGGCATACAGGTCACACTGTATCATGTTTCACTGCACTGTATTTCTCTCTTATCACCTAGCTGACTGGGCAAAACCAGATGTGAGTTCCTTATTTTAAACACATCATACGTTTTATAGAGAGTGAGAGCATCATGGAAAAGTTCCATATGCAGCATCCTTTATTAATAATTTCAGATATATCCTGCACTATCTCTGTAAAAACGCCAGAAAAAAATGCACGAATCTTACACTTTAAACACATGATAAAATTAAGTATTACCAGCCTACAAGTGAGACAGCATGGGGAGAACTTTGGATTTTTTTTCTGGAGAGGAAAGAAATTGCCTTTCTTATCTACCTTGAGAAAATACAGATTCCAGTGCCAAGAAAGCATTACCCTCATCTAAAGATCTTACATGAAACAAGAGGGTCAATTTTGTTTGAAAAAGACTTCACAAAGAAAAAAGTCTTTGGAGAAGGAAAAGAAATAAAATTCTCTGGCATGAAAGATCGAAACTGAACGGACTAGTCAGGAAAAATGGCATTAAAAGACCCAGCCACCTGCAAGCCTAACAATTAGTCCTGAGGGAACAGGGCAAGGTAGGGTCTGAGAGACAGTATTATCTAATGCTGGTTAAAAAGAGTTACCTGATTTTTTACTAAATCTCTCAGGTTACCCCAGAAACAAGAATAGTGCCAAAGAACAAGGAAGGCTGACTGCCACAGGAGCAATGCAGAAACATTTGTAATAAGACTCCGTTTGCAATGCTGGGACCATTGTTTTGGTAATTATACAGTCTATATTAGGGAGCATGTGTGTTGCTCCCCCACTGCCCATGGTAAGAGATCCCAGTTCTTTTAGACAGTCTGTGTTATCAGATCCCCATGCTCTAGAAAAGTCCCACTTCATCCAGAGCACCTGAAGCTACACAGTTATATGATAAATGGTCAGGATATTCAATGTGTCCATTTTTTCCTGAAAAGTTACTTGGCTAACGCTGGACACTTTTGTTTCACCAAAACTGAGCTCTTTGCTGTCATGTGAACATGGTGTCTTCCCACCCTACATGAAGTGATTTCTTGCCTGCAAGACTTAACAGTCAGCCAAAGAACTGTAGCAAAGCTTAAGTACAGTTTCCACACAGAAAGATCAAGTTATTTGGGGTCCTTAGGTGCTTCCGCTTGTCTGAATGCCTCTAACACCACTTAGAGGAGGCTCAACTGGAGTCATTCTAAAAATATTCAAGCTTTTTTTTTTATTGCCTTGCTCTACAGATCTCATTTCTTTGTCTTGTGCTTACCACACTATTTTCACTGAATCTAGCAGTGGTCCATTAATATGGAAGACAACCCTGCACGAATAAGAAGTTGACATGACTTCTCTCATGTTAAATATCCATGAATGCCTCAGACTTCTGAATCTCCACACTCATTAATGATGTGTCATGAGACCCAAATCCCCAACATACACATTCCTCAACAGTAAAGCCCTCAGAGAATGACAGGGTAAAACTATTTTTTCTCATTGGTGCAGACCAATTCTCAAAAGACAGTGCCTGAAAAAAGTGAAATAGCAGTCGACAGCTGAATTGCCTACTTTCAATCAATCCTGAGAAACACTCACAAGACAGTCTCATAAGATGCCAAATAAGCAGGGGGTGGGTAGAGAACTCAGCACAGTGGAACAGCTCCCTGTTCAGTGGGGAGGGTAAAGACCAGAGAATGTTCTTCCAGGAACACTGTATAGGCACTTGGTACATTTTTATTTGGGATGGCTGCTATCTCAAAATCAGTGATGGACCAGATTAAGTGGATCTATCTCCCTGTAACTGGGATCAGTGATGAGACCCGTGTTCGCAGTAACTACGGCTACGGCTGTCCATGTTGGGAGTATCAGCGGTGCTGTCATTCTGAAACTTTTATACCTCAGCAGGGTGTAAGAGCATCAGTATGTTGCTAACTCTTTATTATTCTGTGACGTTTTGCTCTGGCAGTTGGGTATTAGTCCTCTCAGTGGTGTACTTAATGGACAGTAATTGCTTGCAATCGAAATGCTGGAGCTTGCTTAAGGTTTGATGAGGCCATGAGCTGCTGCAGAAGACAGGTTCAGTCATCAACCTCACATTCTGTGAATTACAGCAGATAAGGGCACACATAAAGAACACCTGAAAATGCAGGTTTTCCCTAGGAGAAGAATTGTTGACTTTTTTATCTTGTGCGGGAAGTACATGTTAATTGAAAGGTGGACTAAATTTAAGGTTTATGATTATCTAGTTGGGCGCATCTGAACCAGGGATCAGGGCAGAGTCATGATTCTGTATGTTCTGGAAGGTTTTGGGAATGTTTAGGTTGTTAAACAAGTATTTTCAATATCCAACACATTCTTTCAAAGTGAGAGGGAAATAAGGCCCCTTCTATGTTATCCTTCTACTTGGAAGCTTTACACATCTTGTACTTTGCTATTCTACTTGGAAGTATAAAAGGGCTAAGCTGGATGTAGGTCCAGAAAATATGCTGCTATTAAAAACAAACTGAACAGCTCCCCATTGTCTAACCTGTCTGAGGTGTATATTTGCCTACAGTGACACACCCTGAAGAAGAAGTGCCATCTGGTGAGACTGGAGCATGATGTACCGCAGTGTTGCTGCTGTGTGAATGAGATTTTTGCCAGCGTATGTCAGAGCTGAATTTAGCCCTGTTGGAGATGGGATAATTATGCAAAGAAGAGTCCACCTCCAGCTAATTCTTTTCCTCCTACGATATATCTGAATTAAAGAGTATGAATTACATCTAACACAAGCTTCAGAAACTTTGACAAAGTGAACTTTGGAATCCAGAAACTTAAATATCCTTACTTCTTAATTTTTTAAAGAGATATTTGGTATCCATCTGTCCTTGAATCAAACTGAAGTAAAAAAGGTATTTTATTTGGGTCAATTAACATGGCATAATGCCTAATAATCAGTACTAATGCTATCCTTCTAGTCTCTTCAGTGGTCTTCTTTCCTACATCTGAAAATTATTTCAGAATAGGGTTTGTTTTCGTCATAAAATGCAACAATTACTTTGAGCAAATTATGAAGCCAACTGCATTAAGCATCATCTTTGCATCAAGCGCTTTCAAAACACACCAGGAAAAGGCACTGTTAGTCTGAAAGTGCATGAATGAACTATACATAGTTAATCCAGAATATTTTATATATAGGAAATTTCACACAGCTAAAAAATAGAAAAACAATCTCTGCATTGCTGTTGTCTGTTGATATACCTACTCTAAATCACTTAAAAAAAAAATTAAACCATTTTTTTTTCCCTTATTATAATGCTTTTTATAGGGAGAAAATCATGTTTCTCTCATAATTTGCTGTGATGAAAGGCTGTGGAACACAGAAGCAGTACCACTCATTTCAGATAAAAATATTTATGAAAGATCTGACAATTTTTCTCTCTGTTACCCTTCGGATGACATTTTTTTAGCACACTTGAAAGGAACAAAGCATACATTGTTTAAGCAAGTTCTCTGAACAATGGTATTGCCTCTTAACAGTGCCAGGCTTGTGTCAGAGATCAGAAATGTTAAAAGGCAAGAAGACAAACAGGTTAGTACGGAAACAAAACACGCTCAGCATCAATTAAAACTGTGAAAGCAGCCAACTGCTACTCACGGGGACAAACAGCAAAAATTGAAGTATTTGAAAGAAACTGAGTAAACATGAAGCAAATAAAAACTTCAAATCAGAAAAATGTAGCCTTCAGACAAATTTTATCAATAAATCTAAGAAATAAATAATAGAGCTTAGAAAATTCCTTGGTACCCATATGATCTTTGATATGGACCATTTTTTGTGTTTATCCTTTTGAATTATGGAGACAAGAAAAGCATTAAGTACAGTCTCTCAATTCTGGAGTTGAGCTACAGCCACTCAAACAGAACACTGCATCCTTGACACTTAGGGTAGAAAAAAAATTCAATTCTTGACAAGGCTCTGGAGGGAAAGACGTTTTTGGGGGATATGTTTGGGGTTTTTTTGGGTGGTAGTGATAGTTGTTTTTTGTGTTGGTGTTTGCCTTTTTTTTTTGAACACCGAAGTTTGTAGCTTAAACTGTTTGAAGCAGTACATTTCAACCTATAGAAACAGACTTCTCTGTCAAGTATCAACAGCTTCTCCGTTTGTCTTTACTTACATGAATGGCAATGAGAGAACACTGTCTGCTTGTGAGCACATTTATCCTTAAGATGATCAAATTTGTAATTTTTAAAATTTGTACATTTAAAAAAAAGATATTAAATTAATACATGGATTATATATATTATATGATTATATGGATAATAAATTAACATGGAACTTATTTACTATTGTAGCTGTATTCTCTAATCTATTTCAATACCACCAAGAAATAGGTTAGAAATCATCTTTACATATCATAGCCACAAAGTCTATTTACCACTATATCCATGAGAATCTGAATTTGAATTAATGAATGGCAAAATAAACAGAATATTGGCTACAGAAAACAAATAGAATTTACCAAGATTAAACAGGGGAACCTGTGCTCACTTTCACAATTTGAGTGGAATGATGTACCTTTATTTTATGGCCTTTAATGTGGAAAGTATGAGTTTGTTTTGATTTTAAATTATATTTGCCTTTTATTGAATTAATCTTATACTATAAAAACATGTACATGATTTCAGAAACAATAGCTACTGAAGCATTAAAACACCCCCTGCTATTACTTTAAAGGGAAATAATATAGAAAGAAATATTAGGTCCCATGTGCACGGTCCTACTGTTCAGAGGATTCTCTTCTCTGGTTGGCATTTTGCCTGAATACATTTTTTCCGGGTCATCAAATTCCAGATTACACTCATACAACAAAGGAACACAGTAGATTCCTTTAAGGGACTGTGTAGGAAAAAAAAAATCAGGTAAAACAAGGCCATAGTTTGTATGTATGCTTAAATCTAAGGAAAAGCACAGCTGAAAGGCACCATCTTCTCCTCCCTCAGTCTCAGATAGTCACTCCTGAACTGGGATCAATTTGTGTCTCATGTTTGCAGCTGATTCCTGGTACTGGTTTCTGGAACTGCAGGCTAAAACATACTTGAAACCACAGGCTTCAAGAAAGAATTAAGGAAGTGAGAAGCTTAAGCAAATAAAATGGCTTGGTTTAAAGAATATTCAGCCATTTTTTTTTGGCTCTGGGGGCTACTGAGTCTTGGATCTCTCAGCTCCTGTTCAGAGAAGAATTATTTCTGGTTCTGTAGGAAACACTACCCTGGAAAATGCAACAACAAAACATGAAGCAGCTGCTTCTCTTTCACCAGCTTTTGCTCCACATGCTGGATTTGTTTGCATCTCTGTCAACAACAACAAAAAAGGATCAGTACATGACAACAAAGTCTTTCTCTGGTCTGTGTGATTGCAAAATACGCGAAAGGACTTTGTACCTCACAGGGTATATTCTTTTGCAGGTGCTCAGTTTGTACTGTTATACAGATTTGGCGAGGAGAAATTAAGGAATGAAGTAGCTCATGAAACAAAGATGAGCAGATTCACAAACTAAAATGATACTACTTACTAAAATCAGGCAAAGCAAAACAATAACTGCAAGAACCCTGTAATGGCTATTTTGGCTCAGGCTACTGTACAATATGCTTTCTCAGTAACTTACTTCTCATCCTCTGCAGCTGGAAGGAAATATGGCATTCCTCACTTCCATGGCACGCTTTCTCTCAGGCTACTCAGTGAACTGTGCTTTGGCCAAAAGGATTAATATTTTGGGAATCATGCAGTAAATACTTCCAAAAGATCTAAGCAATTCAGTAATTCAAGACACTGTCCTCTAGACTTAGAGTGTGCAGATACCCCGCTTACTTTATATATCAATCCAGTTCCTGGTTTGCCTCCATAGGTAGTGCATTTATGTTTATACTATAACTCTCACCATATCCTTTAAGAGACTGATCTACTGAGAGATGATCTTTGACATTCTTTAGCAAAACATCCCTCATTGCAAATATAGGTCGGGAACATCTAATAGAAGTTTGCCTACGGCAGCGCAATATTTTGCGACATGAAAAATACTCTTTCGATAGGGTATCCAAAAAGACCACTAGGAGAGATACCAAGATTCTACATGCATTTTCATATAAGATAATTAAGAATCATTTTACATGGTATTACATACTCAAATACTTCTCTTTTGCTCGGGTCCTCTTGTGAACCTTAAACCCAGTAATAAATGTAAAATTTCTTTTGAGACAAGATATGATCTTGCTGCTTTATTGATCGTGACAGACAACTTAAAACAGTCACAAGTGATGCAGATGAAAATCAGAGGAAAAAGTTGGCACCAAAAAAAACCCCAAAACAAAAAAAACCCCACCAAAACTGAAACATGAGTAAAATCAGAAACACAAGAATTTTTCACATGCTGCTCAGCAATGCAGGACACAATATGGATACATTTTTAAGAGCTTGACATCTTAAAAGAAAAGGAAAGCCTGACTGTAATGAACAATAAATGAGTAAGTTTAGACAAACAGCCTTTTAAAAGCATTAGCCTAAGTTCAAAGAGGTTATTCTAAGATCCATATTTATCATTCTATACACCCGTGCCCTACCTATGGCTTCAACGCTTGCCGTAACATAAAGCTTGTCCATTTCCCCCAAAACCTGGTGCTGGTGATAAGGGAAGGCACATCTGGCTTCAAGGAAATATTGTGATGGCCCACGTGCTCATTCTGACCTTTCTCTTGACACAAGTCTGTTGTGTATATGCACAGGACCCCAAACAGACCATATTTATCCGTTTTTACCTTTGGTGATTCTGCAACAGGTCACCTGGCTTACTCACCACAGCACAGGCATCTCTCTGCATTTAACCTATTTGTACCAATTCTCACTGCGAGAAAATAAAACTGCTCTGTGAAATTTTACTACAACTATCTGTTTCCATCACCTTAGATAACAAACAACATATTGCTCAACTGAGACATTATTCAGAGATTTAACAATTTTTCCACATATTTTCTACAGAAGTTTACAAACTCTGAAATAATGAAAGGAAAATAATCAACTGTACACACCAAAAATAAGCTTCCTTCAATAAATCTACTTAAAAGTTCTTGGCAGTTACATGAAGATTGTTTTAATGAGTACAAAGATTTATACACAACAAAATTGGAACTATCTTGCTTACATTCACTGCATCTTGATGCTGACAGTAAGTCCCAAGACAATAACTATGTAGCAAAACAATACTAACTGATATATATATAAAAAATAAAGATCATGCGTTGCTTGAAGCTATTCAGTTGATGTGGAAAACCAGGTTATAGCTGATGAGATGGAAAGAATGATCACCATAGCAACAATTTACCACTTAACAAGGAAGGGGGAAGGGTGCATCATTTCTTCCTACTTGCACATGTAAACAGGATTGGTTCAAAATTCTCAAGTTCAGTGACTTATTCTGTTCTTTCAGTAAAAAATGCAATGAAAATTGTATTATACAGTTCTACAGCATTGCATTTAACATCATATGTCAGTCCTATTGGCAAAGGCAAGAAATTCAGTACCAGTAAAAAATATAATGATGATTTTAATTAAAAATTCTCCTTAATAACATAAGCTGTCATGAAAAAGCTTGTCTCACTGAGGAATAAAACATTCCAGTGAAGTAACGAATCAAAAATATAAATTGCTTGATTTTAGCAATGTCATTCATGTATTAAAAGAAAACCTGAATTATATTATGAACTTATTTTAAAATCTATCTTTTGGGTAAAAGAAATACAGAATGCCTATTTACCATATAACATTATCTATTACTGCTCTGGATAATTTAAAAAATATGATTTAAATGTGCTTTCCTACCCTTTGGAGTTGTCATGTGATATAGAAAGAATGTGTATAAAGGAAATACACTTTAACTGTTTTTCCTGTGTCTGCTCCACCACTCCTCTCCATGTATACAAGAATCCCTCAACACCTGTAACTTGCATCACCTTTAAGTTTACCTCAGTGATCTTCAGTATTATCCACACTGTTCAGATATATTAAGATGAAAACAGCACTGCAAGCAATGAACTTTTCAGCAGCCACTGAAGCAAACTGAGTGACACTCAAGTCTTCATTAGCTGTGTTGGGTACTCAGTCTTTGAGGCAGGCACTAAATTCATTCACCCACTCATTATTTTAACTGGGTATTTTACCCCATCTCTGCAGCATCCACACTTTATCCTCAAAGTGCCCTGGTAAAATGGATATTTCAACTGCTCTCGTTTTACACTGCACAGGGATCAGAAGCAAAGCATTATGAAGCTAAACAATGCTGTGTTTAGATATGAGGAGTAAAAATCCTAACACTTAGAAATAATACTTATATTCCTCTCGCAGTGAATGGAGGAGAATCCGACGTACAGATTTGGTGCTGGGCAGCCCTTTAAACACTAGGAAAATTCAACTTGCCTAAATGAAGTTCTCAGAGACATTTTCAAAATACATTCTCTCATCTGTACTTATGCAGCTCTGTGATAATCAGTTTCAGGCCATAAAAATTTTCAAGAATTTAAGCTCTAAATGCATGCATTTAAATACAGATGAGTGGCTTATGGTCAGCATTCAGAAAACATTGCCAAAGGCAGAGTTTGTAGTCCTGCACATCCTTTGTGTCTCTGCTGATAATTAGGACACCAACTCAGGAAGTGTGAAACATTAATTTTGAGTGCCTGCTTCCAGTTTGAATCTGTACTACCTACATACCAGAGGGTGTGTGCAGAACAGTAAAGCTTTTGACAGAAAAGGCTTTACCTAGAAATGATCCAAAAGCGGAAAAACAAGTCTTTAAACTTTACCTACAACACACAGGATGTACAAGTCTAAATTCAGTTTAGATAGGAGAATGCAAATCTGTGCAGAGTCAGTTAATTACTCTGAAGACAGCTTAGAGGAGTCAGGAATGATGCAGCCAAGAACTGCAAAAATTGTAAAAGATTTCTTAAAGCACTCTCCCTACAAGAAGGAGGTGCCAGACTAGTCCTGATGATCAAAGTGCCTTAAGAGAAAGCAGAAAAAAAGCACTAGCTAGCAGTACTATGTCAGAAACATAAAGGAGATATTAATGTACAAAGGGTTTAATCACTTTCAAAAGCTAAAGAAAACACTACAAAAAACACTACATAAAAGAGCCAACATAAAGCACTCATGAGTGTCAGTAGCATGGCTGCATAAAAGCACCCCCAGGGAAATGGGATAACGGTGCTCACACTGTCACACAAAAACCGCATGCAAATAACTCATTATCTGCCACAGCACTCAAATATCCAGAACTGTGGATACACATATGGCTGCAGCATAACAGCTGAGATCTTCCAGAATAAACACAACCACAGTACTAATACCTGAAGCCCATTCTTGGTTTTGGGTAGGTCAGCACAGGCACAGTTCAGGCATGACATGGCACTGGCCTAACGACACAGCAAGGCTTCCTCTGTGTGTGCAGATGCAAGCTCCTTCCTGCTGCCCACCACTTGATTCTCAGGAAACCAGAGAATGGAAAAGCAGAGAAAAATCCTTTCCCTGCTCTCCTACTGCTGCTAAATAACTGTCTGCCACGGAGTAATGGCATCTAAGTGCCCCACCGTGGCAGGGCAGGGACTATGTCACCAAGGCAGCCGGCAGTAATGGTTCCTCACTTTACTACACTGCTGGATAGACAGATAGTCACTGCAAAATGTGTGTATCCTCCAGTTCGATGTTTCCCATGCACATTATTTCCACCCAGTAAATCCCTACCCACTCTCAGCTGTGTTTGAAAACCCTTGGAAGTCAGGAGTGGGCTGCTATCAGCAAGACAATCCCTTCAGCCCACCCCTAAGCCCTCTTGTTCAAGGACACTGAGGAGGCAGCTGAGACAGGCTGAATGGTCACCCCCACTCTCAAGTATATTCTTAACAACTTCTAGCTTTTGCATTGCCAAGACTTCGGCACATGATCTTACAGCGACAAAGGTAAAAACTTGAAAGTGAAATACAACACTGAAAGAGAAATTCCTTTGGCAGATCTTCTTTCCCTCACCCCTTCTCACCCTGCATTTTCAAGAAAGGACAAGATGCAAAAGAGGAGAAAGATTTAGAGGAACAGGTGCACATTGCAGTACCCATCTTACCAAGGTCTACAAATAAGCTAACAGAAATAGTGACAGAAACATAGAATGACAATGCAACGAATCCCTAAAAATGAAAAAAAAATCAGGAAAACACAAGCAAGCACCTCCCCAGTTACCCTGGTTATTTAAAACCTCTACAACTGAGACAGCTTGCAAAATAGACAGTCACCACACACCAAGACTGGAAGGGACTACAAATGACAGATAAGGCAGTAAGGCTCCATAAAGAAAAGGTCATTCTCAAACATGCTATATTATAGAAAAAGCATTGGATTAAACCATGGTAAAGAAATAATTATAAATAAACTGTTGCATTTGTGTGAAATGCCAGGGCAGAGAAGCAGAAAACACTGTAATTTGTCATACGGTTAGCCAAAACCCATCAGCAACTAAGAAATCCATGAGTCACTTGCTCTGTTCAGCCTGGTGAAGAATGAGGGGAAACCTCATTGCAGTCTACAGGTTCCTTGTGAAGGGAAGAGGAGGGGCAAACACTGATCTCTTCTCTAAGGTGACCAGTGACAGGACCCAAGGGAATGGCCTGCAGTTGTGTAAGGGGAGATTTAGGTTAGGTATTAGAGAAAGGTTCTTCCCCCAGGGGGTGACTGGGCACTGGAACAAGCTCCCCAGAGAAGTGGTCAAGCACTAAGTTTGATAAGTTCAAGAAGTGTTTGGAAAATGCTGTCAGGACTCTTGGGGCTGTCCAGCGCAAGACCAGAAGTTGGACTCGATGATCTTTCTGGGTGCCCTCCAGCTCAGTGTATTCTGTGCTTCTGTGAAGCCTAACTACAAGATAGTGCTGCGGCTGTTTAAGTGCTGAAAAAAAATTCCCAGAGACACAGGGAAAGAATTAGAGACAAGGAGCAGATTATGAATATCAGTATCTATAACTACGTTTTATTTGTTGCGAGTGGAAGCAAAGAGCTAATGTATGGTGTTAGGATACAATGAGGCAACTAAGGTGGTATTTGTGAGAGAGGCAGGAAGCAACTAAGCTTCCTAGTTACCCAGGATGTGCAGTTGCTGACATTGCACAGCCTCTGAAAGGTCTGTTAATAAATATTTGCTTAGCATATTGTAACTTGAGCAGAGGAGAGAAAAAGTTCATATTAGCACGCTACAGACAACCCTTACAGACCTCACATACTTTTCATAGCCAAGAAAAAGATTGCTCTTTCTCTTAGGAGGAATAGGTTCTTCGTACAGATTACCTCTCCCACATACATTTCAAAGAACTACCCAAGTTTCTTAACAATCTTCCTTTAAAGTCCTTACAGAAAATACTGGACTGCTCACCCCACAGTATAAACTATACCAAGGAAGACAAATAATTATACAAGTTTGATATTTTTGTCATAAAAGCAATGAGATTTCTTCTGGTAATTTCAGCTTTAGCAGAAACAGACAAAATATTTCAAATTAAGCTGGTTTGTGGGAGAAAATAATAACAAGTCACCATACATTTGGATTAAATTCATGTTTAGAAAAGTACACATTTACACAGACAAAACAGACCCCAGCCACCTCATTACACAGACTGTACACTCAGGACCTGTCCCTCTCCTTTATAGCTTTCAATACAAGCAGCAGGACGTGTCATGTCCCAGGTCTAGTTAGACAAAGTAGCACTTGGGCACCTATGAGAAGTCCTTTGGTGCCCCAAACCAGAATTTGTGCTTAGAACCTGAAAACTGCAGCCATCAAAAGCTTAGAAGTTTTATTAGAGACAATAATGGTCCACAAAGACCATCAGAGGGCTGGAGCACCTTTCCTACAGACAGGCTGAGAGAGCTGTGGCTGTTCAACCTGGAGAAGGCTGCCCAGGACCTTTAAGGAGGCGTATAAAAAGAAGGAAGAGGGACTTTATACACTGGCAGAGAGGGATAAGACAAGTGGGAATGGCATTAAACTGAAAGAGAGCAGATTTAGATTAGGTATCAAGAAGAAATTCTCTACTCAGAGGGTGGTGAAGCACTGGAACAGGTTGCCCAGAGAAGCTGTGGATGCCCCATCCCTGAAAGTGTTCAAGGCCAGGCTGAAGGGAGCTCTAAGCAATGAAGGTCTCCCTGCCTGGCAGGGAACTACATGACCTTTAAGGTTCATTCCAACTAAAACCATTCTATGATTCTAATATGGTCCATGAGCAGCTGGTAGAATGGATTGAAAGAGATTTACTTCCCATAAAACTTGTTTGTTCTATCCAAAACCATAAAGGAATGTGAACTAATGTTTCAAAGGTATAAATCAATTTTTTAAAATAGATTTCAGAATGAAAGCCTTCAAAACACTCATTTTAAGAAGATGAAGTCACATCTATATATCACAGACTCTCTGCTCCCAGAGCTGCAGGATGAGCAGTAAACACTGCAATGTAATGAAGGAAATTCTGAATGGATTATCTATTACACATGTGGGACTTCACTTTGTTAATGTATAATGTGATCCAAAAGATAAATCATTGTTAATGAACAATAAAGTTAGAATCTCCTAAGAAAAGTTAAAATGTATAGCTCACTGGAAGTTACACAGTTATACAGTAACTGTATAAAAGTAGAGAATAAACTTTAATGAGATGTTGAAAATATAGTCTCACCATAGCAAAGTTAAGTGCTTCATCTCAGCATAAAAATGTCTTTCCACAGTTAAAACCTGTAATTTTATGGACATCCTTCTCTGCTGCTAACTTTCAAATTCTAAACTTCCCAGCTGAAGGCCTGAAAGTTTTTTTTTTTTGGTGTTTTTTTTTTGTTTGTTTGTTTCTTTTTAAAGATTAAATAATTAATGGATATTTTCCAATATATGCATTTGGCTTTTTAGATGAAATATTTAAATTTAAACCTGAAGTAATTTTTACAAAGAAAATATGATAGTGTGGTTTGGTTCTGGTTGACCATCTCTGATGACTGAACTCCCTTCTCAGGGGCACTTATTTTTTGAGTTACTGTTCAGCACAAAACCAGAGAGAATACATCTCTAAAATACACTAAACTTAATCTCGTTATGAGTTCTTGATGTATGCTAAACACACGTACCATGAAACACACTGGAAGTAGACACAGGCTAAAAATTTTTAACCTGCCCATAGCCCAAGCTGATGAATTTCTTAACTTCAGGGTAGGTATTAACTAAACTTCTACAAAGGCTGATCATGTTGTCTCATTTAGCAATTTAAAAGACTGCTATCAAATGAGTTATTCCTTAAAAGTTCAATTTCATTATTTATCAACATTTAGTTTCCACAATAATGTATAATTAATAATACATAATGTTGTAGTATAGCTTGCCAAACACTTGCTGTTACATAGAAGCATATTCAGGTGCTACGAGGCCTGTTTTGTAATGCCCTGGACTGTTTCAAGCTTTTTTTAACTGATACATTGTTCATTAAATTTGTGTGCTATGAAAACATAATAAAATATTTGTAAGAGTAGAGTATGTTTAAAAGAACTAGAAAACATAAAATTTTAAGTCTGCATAATTAGTATAATTACAAAAATTAAAATCTATTTTCAGAAATTAAAAAAATAAAAGTAATTAATAAAATTCCTCAAAATGAAGTAGCCCTGAACAACTAAAGAATTTTAATGGTTTTATTATGCTTGTCTGCATAGTCACGGCACTTAAATTCAGGGCTGTACAGCTTCTCTATTTCCCTGGACACATCATATTTCTTTCCATGCAGATCACACAGGTGTATGATAGACACACTCCAGAAAACTAATGGGAGTCTTTTGGGCACAGCAGGGAGGTGTCAAAAAGGCTGCCTGCAAGTGTCCTTACTTGCACTGTAGAAGTACTCTTATTTTGGAAGGGAGCTATTACACACATGACAAACAGTGCATTACACTGTGCATCTCCTGTGAACCCTCCCAACGTGCTCTAATGGCAAACATCCCAGTGAAATGCTAATTCTCTCAGGACCATTATCAGAGATGGACTCAGAGCACAGAATGACATCTCTGTTACATATATTGCACACAATGCTACTGATGTGTGAACACACATTAGGGCATTTAAGCCAGCTTACTGAACTGAAGAAGATTGAGCTCAGCTAAAATTGCAGGGTTTGGTGTTCTAAAACACTGCATTGGGCAAGAAGAAAACACTTTGAAAACAACCATCTTTGGAAGAGTGCTCACTATGCCAATAGGATTTTCAAGCACAGCTCCTGATTAGGAAATGGCATATGGTATTTTTGTGACACTAAGTGGTGTGCAAGACACTAATACTTCAAGCACATACCCTGCTAGAGAGTACAAGAGATAAGCATTCTCCCCATGGCAGAGTTGAAAGTCCTTTCTTTGTCCTGACTGAAAAGTAAATTTCGAAGGAAAGAAACCTGATTCTTCATTCCAAGCTTAGGGAAGAGATAGCAGGAAGAACAAACCAAAACAAAGAGCCTCACTGTCTTTCTTTTCAGATTTATCTGTTATGCTTTTCCAGGACTGTTACCAGAAAACTTTTCCCTAAAGTGTTATGGGAATTTTAGTATTTCTCTGATCATTTTGCATACAGTATGTGGAACACTTAAACAGAATGTGAGGTTCCCACAAAACAAATCTGGAACCTTCAGAATGCTCTCAGAACGACGCCAAGCACTCTCCATGCCTCAGCAAGCTTCCTGTACAGAGGAGCACGAGGTGGGGGTGAGTACTCGTGATGCTGCTGTGAAAACAGGAAAACAGTCATGGAGGAATATGGAAAAACAAATAAGCAAGATAATTGAGTTGTCAAAGTAGAGTATTGGGTGGCAGAAAGTACATACAAATATATGGTAAGAAGGTAGAAGTACACTGGATCGGATTTTATATGGAAAAGTTTATAAATCCTGTTTTGCATTTACAGTAACTATAATTTATCAAGACTACTTTTAGCTGAATGTGCAAAAAGCAATTTGGCATACACATTTGATAGGCAGGTGCAAAAGGATTAATGTGAAAAAAAATCAGTGTCACAAATAAAGATGATAGTCCATTGATCCATCCCTTTCTGTCTTTTTGCTTGACTTGAGAAGATAGAACAGAATGATAGTCAGCAGGAACACAAAATTAAAAATGTGCTATAGAGAAACCAAGAGGGTTTTTCACTATTGTCCTAAATTTATGCTTGACAAAAAAGGTATTTATCACCTTTTAAACAGAAACTTTTGCCAGAAATTCAACAGCTTTGGCCTTGCAATTTAATTATTTGAATTTGCAAAGAAAAGGAGGAATTCTCAAATCAATTACCTGTCGTCTTAGTAAGGAATAAGAATTTAATCTCTGATATTTTTCAGAAATCCCTTAGAAAAAGGCCACACATGCAAACACATTTACATCCACTCCCAGTATCAAAACATTTGCAGGTCACCAGTTTGACTCTTCTGGGACATTCTGTAGCAGTTCAGGTGGTAACAAATCTTAAAATGCATTTATTGGCTAAGTAACTTTATGGATAAAAATGCCAGATCTCAAACTGTTGCAGAACACAAAGTCTGACAACCAAACTCAGTATAACAGCAAAAATTATACTGAAACAGTGTGAAAGGTATTTTACTCTGGATATTTTTTAAAAGCATCTATGAACATTCAAGGTGCAATACTATTCCTGGAAAGATCACTGGGAGCTTAGACATTCATTTGAGCAGTATCAGACCCTCAGAATAAGGAAGGCATCATCAGTCAGGACTCACTTTCATGAAGTTATGGACACTTTATACAAGCATTGCTTAGCACACAGTAGTACCATAAGGGCACAAAAATGCATGACGTTTCCAATTTTTTATTTATATTATCAAACAATATTCATAATGCTCTACACTACTAGTGGGAGAGGCAGCAGAAGGCACAATGTACTTCCTCTGAAGTTTGAAAGCTGACAACTTCACATACGTTTTTATATAAATAAAAAATATTTGGCTTTCTAAGGGTTTCAGCTCACTTGTATTACTTTGAGCACACACTAAAAAGAAAAGGTGGAGGGCTGTTTTGAGCGCTATCAGCAACCGAGCAGAGGATAAATGTACATCTGTGTGCCATGTAGAAAGACCATGATAGCACAGAAAAGATGGGCTACTGTATCAGCTGTTAGTGGACTATATTCCTGTCAAGCGCTGATAAGCTCTACTCATGCATTGCCTTATTTAGTCAGACTTCTCTGCTGACACACCAATGCACAGTAACAAGTGCGTATGATAATTCCAGTACAGACTTCAGCTCCTTCTTCTACTCAGAGCATAACAAATATTAAATGGCTGAGTGTCATTTTCTAAGGCATACTGGAAAAGTCTTATTTCCTCATTTGAGAACACATGCCAGTAACAAAACTGCATTCTTAATAGTACTTAATGTGGAACATGATGAAGACTTAAATAGAAAGGTCAGAAAAAATTGCAGACTTTTTCATAATGGAAACTGTTACTTTGTATTTTGAAGACTAAGAAATGTACTGGAACATATGTGGAGTTCCATGAGCCTGTCGTTTGGGAATTACTATTTTAAGAATGAGCATAGGCTAGCAAAGGCTTAGGTCTCTAGAAGTAATTCAACCTGAAGATAAAAAATGTTATGAACCTCTTATTTACATATATACCTGTATACTATTACTGTGATAGGATAACTCTTTTCCCAAGTAACTCTAGCTGCATTTATTCTAAATGGCATGACACATATGAGGAGAAAACGATTTTATTAATATTAAAAGCCAACATCTGTTACTTTCAGAACCATTTCAGTGGCCTCACACTCGCAGAACTAGTAATTAGTCATGTTTCATTGAAACTATTTAATAATAGGCTGCTGTACTACAGTGTTATTTCAGGAAATCAACACTGCTTTAATTAATAGTACTACTGCCCATTAACTCATCTATTACAAATATTCTTACAGCATAACTGCTACTATAGAGGTAAATTAGCAGAGCACATACTGTTAAAGTGTGCATCCTTGAAGTTTTGTCATCATGTTTCACTTACTCGCTAAGTTGTAAAATCAAGTAATTTGTGATGGGTCTTTTAAGTCATTAGCGTGAATTAACAAGATTCTGCTGTATATTATTTCACTGTTACTGCCAAAAGGTCAGCTCTTGAATACAGGAGGTCCAGTCAATGTCACATATTTAACTTCCTTTCGAACAATGACAACATATTCTCTTAAAACTCACTCTGCATTCTACAATGCCATTAATTGTGTTAGCTAAAGCACTCAGTTAATATCTTGCTTTTCTTTTAGAGAAGGCAATATGGCTTTCAATGCTGCAGATGAACACCAGTCTTCATCACATTTTATCCTTAGAGCAGGTCATCTACACTAGGCTGCACTTTTCTTGGTACACACAGAGAGTTGGTGCACAAGCTTGACATACAACAAAAGCCTGTGCTTATACACTCACCACATCCCTCTGGCTCTCCTTCATACAAACCTAAAGGAGTACTTGCTCCCAGGTCAGGTATTTCTAACATGGCACCCCACTGTAACTCTTGCTGAAAGGTCACACTAAAGTCTATGTCATGCTTGGAAAGCAGACTCACATACCCAAGTTCTGTCGTGCATCAGATCCATTGGATGAACACCCTGCCTGTGGCCTGGGAGCACATGCAGCTCACTAGGCCAATTCACCAAGCCCAGGGCTGGCTTTTGACTAGACAAATACCTGAGGAGGAGCAGCACAGGTGGATTGCCAACTGAATTACTCTGGAAGTAAGAGCAGCCCGCTCCTGATCATTATCCTTCCCGGAGCTGCTGCCTCTACCACAAGGCTGTCTGGCTGCCTCTACCAGAATTTCACAGCACATTCCACACCCGCCTCTAAAGATCCTTTGGGGAAAAGCACAGCCGGGAGCCAGCTGTCTGAATGGCTTCAACACCCTCTTCTCCTTGGAAGCCTCTGATGTACTGCACATGCAAAAAGCCACCCAGCTTTCCCTGCCACTAGGTGAATGACACATGCATCTAGCCCACGAAGTTTGGCACCACAGCCTAGATGACCTTCCACAAAAGGGGCTGAACAAGTAAAGCTGAGGAAAACAAATCATGATTAAAACTCTGTTAAAACTCACTCACATTAAGATGCTTTAACCTGGTTAGCTAGTACACTGAGAATCTTTGCAACACAGAAGAAGCCGTACCTCAAGAAGAATAAAGAAGCAGTAACCTCTATAATCAGCTATTTCCACTGCAAACCACGTAATGTTAGCAGTATTTCTTACATATGTATGTAAATGCAGAAATCGGATTCACTAGTAGAGCAATAAAGCACAAAGCTATATCTCCAGTTACTTTTCAGAGCAAACCCCCACCTGACTTCCAGAAATACGGACTTCCTCACCAAGTGAGCTGATGTGTCTTCTTAGAATAAATTCTGTCACCCCCATTCATATTGAGCTGTACCATACTCTTATTTCAGGTTTTGAGGATAGTATGCAGAACAGCATAGCATTCAGCATGAGTAACAGCAGACAGAATGTGTGTGACATATGGATTCATTACAGAAGCTTCATTATTTACAAAGCAGAAAGACTGAATATCAGAAGGTACCCTTATTTCCTCTGGAATTCATGAAAGAATTGAATTTTAGTTTTTCTGGAAATTAGGAGAAGTCGACAGCATACTGAGAACCTAAAAGTTCCCTTCAGTGGTAACAGAACTGTCTCTGTATTTGATTATCCCTTCCTGATCCAGCTGGGAACTTCTAGTATCTTGTCTTAGGCCTTTCAACTACCTGTGACTCCCACAAAACATGCAGCTCACAAAGAGCACTGTTCCATCAGTGATATCCTGCTATCACAGGAACCAGTGGGAGTTCTGCTGTTGATGTCAGCATGGCCAACCTTTCCTATTTCACCAGCAGCCTATGTAAAGCATAAATTAAAAGCCACGGTCAGATCACACTTTTAACCTCCAAAGCAACAGGAGTATGTAAAGTAACGGGAGTAAGTAAAGTCCAAAGCAAATGGACTATAAGCCATTTGTCTGCTCTTTGATTAGAAAGGGATGTTTTCTCTGCTCCTAAAGAAATATCACAGGAAGTATTTTAGTAGTAAGGTGAATGTTTTCAAGTCTTGACCAGTTTTCTCCCTCTATTTACAGAGCAGAAAGTTGCATGCTCCTTTCCAGCTTCATTTCAGAATTTGCCAAGGAACAGCTATGAGAAGTTGCTGATCAGAGCATGAAACATCGCCTCATTCCTTCAGAATGACAAGTACAATAAAAAACAAACACATTACTACTACAGTCTCACTAGAATTTTATTTTGTAACTACCCTCTAGGATTAATAAAGTACACTTTAAAAAGTATCCTTCAGGGTCATGAAAGGGTAGGTGATTTCAAATTATAATATGAAAGCATTTGCACATTTTCATATTTAAATCCCACAATATTATTGCCCTTCTGGTTGTCTATTTCAGATCAATTTAATAAGAAAATAATTTTCTCATACTAATGTTATGAATATACTCCTATGTTTGCAAGGATCCCCCCTATTAAAACCCTCCTGCTTTCATTCAGAAATACCATAATCTGAATCATATTAGTGTTCTTGCTATTGAAGATAGCAATCTTTCTGTGTTCTTGCTATTGAAGAATGTAGGGCTTTTCACTGTCATATGCTCACTCTTGAAGTCCCTCTTTCATTCACTAGATTCAACATAATGGTCTCACTTAAATTTGGGGTTTTTTGTTATAAAATCTGTGCCCATTTTCTTTGGCATAAACATTAAACCATATTTCAGCAGCAGAAAGACAGAAGAGACCAAAACAGTGCCTCCATACCATTCTCTCTAGTGGCTAGAAGCAATTGCATACATCACAACATCCACGGGCCGTGGCTAATTACTTTTTTTGAGAAGAAACTAGAGACCTGAAAACTAGAAATCTGTAATTTTTTTCCTGGTAAGTTGTGGGGAAAAGTGGGAGAAAAAAAATCCCCAACAAATTTGTTTATTTTTACCAGCACAATGCTTATAAAGATGATATTACTGAAGTAAAACAGAACAACAGCGTTCCAAAAAACATCTACAGAAAAGATGATTTTATTAGTGAATACATTTTGCTAATAATTGTATGATCACAAGTAGTTTAAGTTCCATTATTTCAGTGATTTAAAACATGTATGATGAAAAGGCTCTAGAGTCTGTGCAACTTAAAAGATGAGATGGAACATGTGGAGACAAATATTCCAGACAGAGTGGAATAAGAACAAATAGAAGAGCAATATGAAATTGTCCCATCAGAAACAACTGGTACCATCTTCAGGTCTCTACTCATACTCTACAAAAAAAATTACTGCAGGTATGAAGTCATTCAGAGAAGGATCTGAAAAAGTCATACATTTCTCCAACTCACTTGTAAATAACATGAGTGGGGGCACAAAAAACAGATCATGAAAAGTTTGAACCCATCGCGTACATACTCTTCCAGAAGCAGTACATGAATAATATCAGCTCCAAGATGATGCTGCACACTGTGATAACTGCAGCTTTTGGCACTGCACAAAGGCCCAGTAACGTGCCGCTGTCTAGAGGCATTGTTTCTGAGCAACACTGAACCAGTTAATGGGATATATCAGAGTATTTCATCAAAAGGTGCCCAATTACCTTTCAGGATGTTCTCATGCCCTTTAGCCAGCTGATTATATGTGGAGTCTTTTCTCTTAGATCCAAAGTGATTGCTCTGATGGCATCATTTCCTTTTTTCATGCATTCAAGTTTTTTTCTTTTCAATTAAAGCTACACAATAGAAAAACAAACAGTAGGAAAGGATGTAACTGCAGACCAAGGTGACACTTGGTTGACCTTAGGTTACAAACGGACTTGTCGTGTCACATTCACAAGGAACAAAACGTTTCAGCCCTTTTGCAGGGAACCTGAACACAGGCAACAGCTCCACTGCAATACAACATGATCTTTTGGACACAGAAATAGAATACTGCCATCAAACAAAGTCATCTCATCTCAAACATTTATGATGAGCATTTCAGCCAGTTATCTGCATGTTTAAATTGAGCCTGTTTTTTTCTTCATTCACTGCTGCAAACTGAGTTACAGCATCAACTTACTACTAGTCCTACTTGTACAGTCAAATACTGCAATAGCAAACTAGAAGATAAATTCCTTTAGATCTTCACAGTAAATTTAGAGGATAATACTGATCTATTAAAGATAATTAATTCATGTAAGGGATGATTAGTAATTTCAGTCTTGTTCTCTCCTTAAAGGGGTCTCAGGGATAGATCAGCTCTGGAAAAATCCTTTATTACACATGATACATCAAGTGAAGAAAAAGGTGACATTTCGTTTTAAACTGGGTCATGGTGATCAAATCTTCTCTTGCATACATAAAGAACTTTCTGGAAAAGCAACTCATCCTATTTCAGAGTGCCATGGCCCTCAGCAGGGCATCTGATCTAAATTACTATTAATTTAAAAATACCCCTCTGCCAAAACAAGCAACAGACCCAAAGCAAATACCAGACATACCATCCTAGAGTGATCAAAAATTAGAAGAAATATATGATATAAAATTAGCATCATTGTCAAATTTTGAAGTGAGCAGAGTTATCAAAAGCTTTCAGTAAACCCTACTTTTAACCTTTTGAATAAAGAATGATGTCTAGAAAGAAGACATATTTGATAGTGCAAAAGAAAATCTGATGTTAATCAAAAACTATTAGGCCTTGATGTAGATTGTAAAATGTTGATTTCTAAACTGTACCACAGCATGAGACCAGCAGACAACAGAAATCGGATGGTTATATAATTTGGTGGTTAAGCAAAGATATTTTTAGTGCTTTGCTAATCCATCTAATGCATTTCTTTCTGAGAGAAGAAAATGCATTACACTGATAGCAATAACAGGGTCAAAACATGAGGATACTGACAAGGAATTTATATCTTCGAGAAAATAAAAAACTATCTCAAATTATTTTTAACAGCATCCATTCTGAAGGAAGGTTTATCAGGGATTGGGAATGGGTGACACTCACACATAAGTAATTGAAGAGAAGAACTAAAACAGAAAAAGGAAAACTTTCACAGAAACACTTCAAATAGGAATCTCATAATGCAAAACAAGCTGATGACACCTCAAGAGAATCAAACAAATAGACAATCAGGTGTGTAGGCAATTTCTGAATGGCACATAGTTCATGCTATCTGGGAAGCCTGAAGCAACTTCTACTTTTTCTGAAAGAGTATTTTTTTCAAAAATGACAGTAAAGAAACAATTTCCCCTTATATTCTATTTCATATTAATCTTGAGAGGAACAAAGCATATTTAAACTGAAAGGATGGAAATAGGACCACCAAAGGACAACAAAAGTATTTTTATAAACAGTAAATATTCTTGAAAAAAGATGAGTTAAACGACTCCTTAACATAATCTGAAACAAACTACAGTGGACTTAACGTTAAAAGGTCTCAATCTACTTCGAAGTTTCATTTATTAATAGATGGAAGTGTCAAAGTTGTGTACAAAATGTTTCCTCAGCTGACTTGCACCTCAGCAGGCTCAATTTCTGCCTCCTTTGAAACTTCTACTTGCAAAATGAGACAACTCAGTGTCAAAGAACAGAGAAAAAGATTCAAAAGTGTGAATTAGTTTTACTAATGAAAAGACAGTAAGTGGTTTCAGAGTCAGACAGAGAGGAAAGTGTTTTAAGTTTAACAGTGAGCACATAAAAGCAGAAAATCCAAGATGAAACTGTCACTCTAATGCTGCAAAGTGATTTTCTATGCAAAACCAGAACTATTTTCTTGAATAGATTAAGCAGTGCTACGTTAGACATCTGCCCTAAACCACATTTTCATGTACCAGCAAATTCCAGGGAAATTTGTAATCTTTTTAAAGAAAAGTATCTTTTAAAGTATCACATTAGATACACTAAAAGCAGAACAGCATTTCTTAAATTTTCAGGGACCTTGAACAAGCAGGCAGGGTAAGCTGAATTTTCTCAGACTGACCTATGAAGACACAGTCAGTATTTTCTTTGAACCATCAACCAAAAATGCCTTCACTATTACATTATTATTTCAAAGAGATGATTAAATATGTTGTGAAATAGCAAATAAATGGAAGACTTTTCATTATGAGGAAATGAGTTCACATATTTCAGAGACCCAAGTCTTGTGCAACCCCTACTCAAATACCAGGGCACAAATTCAACATTTCTGAGGACTTTTAATAACAGTCCAAAATTTAACAGTATTCTACACTGAAAGGATTCCAGGCTGGCTTCATCCTTGCTGGAAACAGCAAAAATCTAGGTGTGCAAAGAAGTGTGTGAAACCCATGATGGTCTATCTGTCCTCTATGGAGACCTTTGTGAAAGAGACACCAGCTCCTTCACATTGATCACTCGCCATGAAAGTCCAGAGCCAAAGTTCATCATGTTACGTATGCAGCATGTCATCTCTCAGCAGGTAACTCACAACTTAACTGCTACACTGACTTCATGATCACTTTTATGATGATCTAAGCACAAGTGTAAGGAGCAAGTGAATTCAAATCAAGTATCTGTTACATTACAAAGATGGAACTAATAAGTGAACTGTTAAAAGCCACTTAAAGCGTATTCTGACCAACTAAAATTTGAAAAAAAAATCAAATCAAATTTAGCCCAAACTACTTGGCAAATTTATTCAGAACTATAATTCTGACTAATTGCTCTCTGCATTTGTTGTTCCTCAACCCAGCAAAGCTAAAAGCTAAATGCTATGTACTTTAATTCTTCTGCTAAAAAGGTTCACCCTTGGAGCTCCACCAACAATTTTTTTCCATCAGAAATGCATCGTATCTGTGCATGTCACAGACAGATTTTGAGGTGAAAATGTTTAGTGTCTTTTCCTGGTAACAAGCAGTTGTATAAAGTTCAATTATGAGCAAGTAATGTAACTACATCTCTTGCAGGTGGTCTAAATTTTAAGCATACAAAATACACACTAATTTTTATCTGTCCCATTTCTGTCTTAAAAATCAATTTCTGGAACAGGTATAAACTCTGCATTAGGAAATAAAACTACATTCTTCATCGATACAGCATATACTATCAAACAGTGCTTGGGATTGTAACACATCATTATGATTTTTTTTTTCCTCATAGTTCATTATCCACTGAGATTGCAAAACAATATTTACACCTGTACATTCCACCATTAAGAAATTGTGAATTCTGGGCAACATTAGACCTTCCAAGATGAAAAAAGTTTTGCACAAGGAATCTAGTCACCACTGGAAGAAAGAGAAAGTCTCTTCACCAGAAACCACTAATACTTCAACAGATCTGTACAAATTAAGCATTTCTGAATAAGTCATCAACTTATCTGTTCTGTTGATTTTTATGGAAATTATAAATGTCATTCCCACCTTTATTGCTAGTCTGTGATTTCCAAAATGGAACTCTTCTCTGAAGCAGAAAATGATATTATGAATGGCAATAAATTTAGAAACATTTAAAATATGAAAAACCATTAGATTTTCAGTAAAACTGAAAATAAACCCTTCATCAAGATACATGAAGGTAAAGGCAGGGCTCTCTCTACACAGACATGTGGAAAAGACACCCATATGCCTAACGTGGGTCACCACTGCATCTTTACAAAGCAGTCTGACAACTGGCACCTGTCTGCTTACAGTCTTAACTTTTGCTTATAGAACCATAGATTTTTTTAGGTGGCAAAAGACCTTTAAGATCATCAACCCTACCAGTTAACCCACCCCCGCAAGGTCTACCACTAAACCAAGTCCCTAAGTACCACACCAACACATCTTTTAAGCATCTTCAGGGATGGTTCCTATATTTTTCCTGAAATACATTTTGCATCTTAGTGCTTGGCAGTATATTATTTGTTTTTAGGATATTCCTAAGATGCTTATGCAACTGACTTCACAAATTCCTGCAAGTGAAAGAGCCTAAAAAGTGAAGTGATCTGGCACACCTACGTGCACACACAGAGCTAGATCCTATGAAGTCACTTCAGTTCAGTTAACACCAAGATTTCTTTGTCTTCTTTCTTTTCCCTATGGAAGTCAAGCTTTTAACCAGCAACAGGTATGAAATCCTAGCTCCAGATAAGAACACACAAGGGCTGTGATGCACGCCTGCATCTGCCCACAGACTACCTCAACAGCGAGACTTTTGAGTCTTGCTTGTTTCCACATTTGGATTTCAAGTTCTTTTGCAAAACTAAGAGACACATGATCCAATACCTTTATTTATGAAGTAGTCTAAAAATTCAGAGAAGAAATATCTTTGAAATTATTCACCCTAAAGCCAGAAAGGAAAGCTAAAGCAGCAGCAAAATGACCTCTCCCTCTTCTGTATATATTCCAGTAACATCTGAGGCAAGCACAAAGTGGAGATGCTGCATTATAGCAGTAAGATAACTAAACAAGCCTTACCCATCTGATTCAGAGTGGTAAGGGAAAAGAGATGCAGATACCTGTCTTCTAAACCTCCTAGAACAAAAAACCTGAAAATTCCCGTTTAACTGATTCCATTTTAGTCAGATACTAGAAGGAAATTTCTGGCTTTTAAATGCAGAACAGTAATACCAAAATTTCTCATCATTCCCTACTTTTAATGTAGTTGCACCAAAGTATAGCATTCATCACCAAGAAGTCTGAAAATAAAGATTAAAAAAAGAAAAGAGAAAGAAGAAGTGGTTAAGTGAATAAAAAATTAAATCAGAAACTGAACACAATGGGATAGACTGAATGACTGGTTCTCCCAACGGCAGTTTAATGCTGGATACCCACAGGGCTCAGGGCTGAGAACCCATGTCATTCTTAAATGCCAGGGAAAAGCCTGAACAGCTAAGTGACTGAATTAGTGAATGGCAGCGTCAGAGCACAACTGCAATGAAGGGCTGCACAAAACTTACTGATCACTATAAATAGCGAATGAAGTTCAATTTAAGTGTGAGAGCGACGTGCAAAGCAAAACAACCCTAACTTTATTTGTAAGTGGCTTTAAGGTGACCTTGGAAATGAGCTCTTGGGAGACTACCTCTATTCAGCAGATCTGGGAATACCAGATCTTGAGAGGACAACAGGAATAATCAATAGGTTGTTTCAGATGCTAAACACTTACATGGGCTTGAGGGAGGCAAACTTCTGTGGAGAAATTTATTCCTGGACACTAGCCACTAAGAGATTGTGCCTCAACCTCCACAGACAATGAGAGCAAAAGGACTGCAGAAAAATGAAAAAGCAGAAAACAAAGTGCAAATAGAGGAGTACTGAAAGGGGAAGATCACAGTGAGATAGGCAGAAGAAGGCAGGTCAGTGTATGCAAGTATGCACCAAAATCTCTTAAATACATAAAGCAGAAAAATGTATTTATCAGCAGAAACACGAAGTCATAATATGTATCACTGATCCATTAATATTCAAACAGTACTACTAATTGAACTACAGCAGTTTTGAGAAAATGAATCAATTATTACTTGGGAAATACAGAATTAGATCAGTGTAGGGGGCATGAATTAATAATTTTAATGGGTATTTTTCTGCTGCAGTTGTTCAGTGACAAACATCTTACACTACAGAATACTGATTGACAATGTTACAGTTAGATGACCGCAACTTTTCTTATCCCTTTGAAGAAATAAGCTGAGAATGTTCTATATGAGTTGATTTAGTCTTTGAGCAAAAGATGGAGTAAATTACTCAAACTTCAGCTAGTATGCGGTTGAACTAGATACGGTGGAAATACAAAATATCTTTTTGGTTTTGAGAGTATTTTTATAGCAATCAATAACAAATCAAATTACTTAACTCTACAGTTCATAGATGACTAACCAGTACAAACGATCCAGATTTTGTTTTTAAAATAGGTATTTATTTCCATCACAGAAACTCTCCTGCAAGTCAGTAGAGACAGATGCTATTTGTACCTTAGCTTTTGAACAATTGTTGTAATACAGATCAAAACTGACATGCTGTGTAAAAACTAAGGGGAGAATCTGCATAACAGCTCATCTTCTGTAGCTACAAAAAAAAATAGTCTCTTTGCGTATCCCAGTATCATTAAAAAAAGCCTTAATGTTGTCAGATACATCTGCTGGGCCACTACCGCAAAAATCCTCTCTGCTTCTGAATGAAGTGTTCTGGAAACTGGGAAAAAAATTCCTTATCATCTGAATAAAGAAATATTTCAAGAATGTTTGTCCAGTAGAAAAAGGCTTTCTTAGAAGGTTATTTAGAAGCAGTGGTGCAGCATTGTTCCATTTATGTTCTGAAAGCACTGAATATTTCCCATCATGTACTAGCAATCTCCTGATTTTAAACCATTTAGAAAAGCAACTCTCAAGTAGCAATTCTGTGTCTAATACAAACACATGCTAAGACTGGATGCACACCAGAACGGCTTTAAAAAAAACCAAAATCCCTATCAAGCTCATGGCTGTAGGTAGGTATATTTGGATATAGTTCATCTGAAAAAAATTAAGTACTTGAAGCTTTTTAAAATTTCAAGCTGAGGGATGGTATAAGACTAATTTTGCGTATTTTGAGCCATGCAATCTTGGTGCATTAAATACTAAGAAAGTAAAAAATATCTGTGTAGTGATGTTTATATGATTTGTGTATTACAAACAGGTGTATTATTCATTCCCCAGAAAATAATTGAGGAACAGTCCAAAATTATACTCATTTACCAACAAGTTGTTTGTCAAATCTGAGGGAATATGTGTCCCAATTAAGTTAGTGGTATAACTCCCACAGGATTCAAAGAATATATGGTTTTCTACAAAGAATGCAGAATTAACTTTAAAATTACTATCTATAGTAGCTCAAGACCTATTTTAAGTTTTACCACAGCATTTCACTTGTTATCTTCAAAGAAACTACGTAGCAAAATGATTAAAAGTGATTTAGTTTTGAACCTCAGGCAGCTTTCTGTACTGAAGCAAGCAGTCTTAGATAAATACCTTTGGTATTTGTTGGATCCTATTCCTAAACACAATGTTCATATTTCAGCTATAATAAGTAAAGCATCTTCAAGGCGTGTGAGGCACCAGGGTTGCAAGTGTCCAGTTCAGTTTCTTGAGTAAAGTGAGAGTGGCAGAGTCAGCTAAATCCATCATGGAAAGCTGTGTGTGGCACAAATAATTCAATGCTGGAATGACTGGCAGCTGCCTTCTAGTGTGGACACAACCTGTACTATCACATGCGTGTAACTTCAGCTCTCCCTAGAAATCACAGTTTGTTCAGGTCGGGCTGAGCACACTCATTACACAAGGCAATGAACACAACAAAGGAGCTGCCTAATAAACCATCTAGTACTGCTTCCACATGTGTCATACGACCCCATCATGCAACATAGCACACTGAAGCTTACTCTGAATCAAGATTATGAAAAATATAAGCAGTGAGTTCTTAAGTTACTGCTGTACTGTGGACATGGGTGCTCTGGGGTGGATGACTGAGCTGGAGGTGCTCCCCAGCAACTTGAAGCCAATGCTAAGTGCCCAAACCCAGGCTGGGGCAGCACCAGGCCAGGCCTCAGGGTAAACTGGAGTTCTCTGACTCATCCTCAGCACTGAACATTACACAAGTCAGCTACTGGCTCCAGGCCACGATGTCTGCAAGGGAGAGCAGGGATCCAAGGAAGTCCATGTTGTCAAGGTGTGTTCACTCCCAAACAAAATTGTTATTCTGAGTCTCCACTACCAAGTCAATCCTGCTGCACCATCCTCCTATATCCACTTCTAACAACCCAAGACTCCTTTGGAGCCATGCAGAACAAAGCAGCCTGCTTGTGAGACAGGAGCACAACCAGAGATTCAGTAGCTTCTATGAAAAAATAAAAGCTGAAATTTAGCACTAGCATCTGTGGACTTGGACACAAACATGTTAAAAATAAAATCGAGCTGTCTAAAAAAGCTGCTCTGAAAAAGACATCACTGCAGAAGATGCCAGTTAATCCCCCTTCAGTACTCCATTTAAAAGGTCTTCCTGACTGGAGGCTTGCTAGTCACTGCTGTCTGAGCACAGACAGCTAATTAACAAGGAGGAACTGCTCCATATTATTAGCAGCAAGATATTGATTTTACTGTTATCTTGTTCTCTGATCCAGTCTTTTGCCAGCTTCTTTTCATCTGTTGGGCACTGCCATTTTCCCAGACTGCAAGGTCTCCAGACAGCATAATTTGTTTGTGCAGTGCCTAACACAAAGGAACCATTATGCTTCACCAGATCTCAGGTGCTCATGTAATGAGAGCCCATTACAATATTGCTTTTAAGGTGGTCACAACTTCTCATGGCATATTATGACAATACACTTCACTTAAAACTCACTCAAAACTTTAACGTAATTAAAAGTATTTAGCTTCTGTGAAAAATAAAATAAAAAGAAGTTTAAATTCTTTAATCTGCTTGTTTTATGACCTGAAAGATCAGTGAAAGGTTAGGAAAGTATCAACAAGGACATATTTTTCTTTAATTTCTCCCTTTTCCTTCATACACTATCTTCTGGTTCATATTTCTTACCCTTACTGTATTTTTATCATATCCCTCTGTGTCCTTGCAAAGTTTGTTTTCTCCTCAGAGAGTCAACACCTACAGGAGAAGACCTTCTTATGGGGAAAATTAGCTAGAAAATATTTGAAGGGAGGAAAAAAAGAAAAAGGCCTGGTTCTGAACACTCAAGTCTGAACGCATAAAATTTACTTTTCTGAAAGAATATGGAACATGAAGGGTTGTGAGTAAACAAACCTCATTCCTTCTGCTTCCACTTCTTCATGTTTACTTACAGGACTGATGCATTTTAAAAACACCCAGTGACACTGAGTATTATAAGGTAAGTTCATGTTCAGACTCTGAAAATGAATTCCAGAAACATTACAGTTTTATACTGTACACAAGTATTGATGAAGGCAAAGTTAATATAGTACAGTATAATGACAACTTAAGTAATTTTCATACTAGGAAAGAAGTGCTCTAATGTAATTCCAGTTTATATTGAACTGCAGAGGGATATCTCTTTGCACGAGCCTTATGGCAGTGATGAAAAGGAAGTTCAAGATCCCTACAGTGTGAATTACGTGATAGCCTCAGAATGAGTTTCCACTTGATTCTTGTCCGAGTCAACACTTGGGGCTTTTTAATATCTTTCAAAAGTACATCTTCCAGCATTTAAAGCACTTCACATGTATGAAAAAGAATCAAACATTTCTGGAAAGTGGCTTCTCCTTTTAGACAAGAGGACCCCAAGTAAGGCGCATACATATATATATAACCTGACTGCTTTGACCACAATGCATTAAAGATGAATTTGAATTATTACTCCCCATAATAATGATTATTTTTAAAAAGGCACCTTAAAAAGTTTTGAAAAGGGAAAGTACTGAACATACTTTTGAAGTTTCTCAAATTCTGGGATTTTTATATTTATGCCAAAATATTTTTTCCTTAAATACGGCTAGTAAAACTCTTCTACACAAACAAATCTATTAAGCTGCACTGTAATTTTAAAAGAATGTTTATTCATTGCTAATTTCTAATCATTTTGAATACACATCTGTGTAGCAGAAGCCAGTAATTATTTCCCCGATAGAACAGCTTTTATACATCACACAAAGTTGCAATCTGCTATCTTTTGAGAAATGCTGCTGTAATTTTTCAAAACACCTCAGTACAAATGCCTCAAAAACACAAAAGCTAAGTCAGGAGAGCCAATGTAAATTCCGGTTCAGAGAAGCACTACTTATCCCAATTTTTATATTTTCTGTGTCTATAAAACTGCCACTTTAGACAAAGGAAGATTACACAGATTACTAAAGAGGACTTTTAGACATAAAAAGACATCAGGAATATAAAGCAAAACAGTGGTTGGTCTCATTGAAGACTGTTTGGACATCTGTCACAGGTCAAACTACCAGCCAAATCTGTCATGACCAGCAGGGAGCTATGATGAGGAGTATGGTCTGTTTCCATTTGGCTGAACAAACATTTTGGGAATAAACAATGCAGGAAGAACAGCATACAACTCCAAGCTGCAAAAGGAAGGTAACTGCATGACAGTAAGGATTTCTAGCTCTTTGCTTTGATGGTTTTTGGGGTGAGAAAAGGTCTATCTAGTGAGTTCTTCAACTAAGGGATTGGAAATCTACAGCAAGCACACAGTGCTGGTGACATCTGTCCAGTCTGAAACACAGAAGACCATTGTGCAGTGAGGTTATGCCATATGGGCAGAACCACCTTTGTATTAAACATTGGAGGAACTATGGAAGGCACTTCTTCTAGACTTCTTTGTGCAGTATTAATTGTTGGGAAACAGACGAGACCACCATCTTCACATTCATCTAAGAAGACACTGCAAGAATGATACTATCTAAAGAATTATTATTATCATATTAATATATCAGTTTGTTAAAAAATAGTCACAAACCAATAGTGGTCATCAGGCTTCAGTGAGACAGAAGTACTTCTATCTTGAAACCATACCAACCTGGCCAGCCTAGATTTAATCAACTATTTGAAATGGAAGTTTTTTACTCAATGTTGCTCTAGAATCTATTCCTGATGATACGGCTACTGACCCTGCCAGTATGACAGTTCCTTAGTTCACCAGTGCCCATCACCTTGCTCCTACTGGCTGATACTCAAAACAACCGGGAAAAATTGAGAGATAGGAAAGGTCTTGCCACCCTTACTAGGGGAGTCCAACACGCCCTCAGAAGTGAAGTTAATATTATCTTCACGCCTTGATGTTGCCCAGATTGGCGTCAGGTCTCTTGGCCTTTGAATCAGTGCCAGTACAGTCGATGCAGTGGCTACTAAAAAGAGAGAAGACCTGAATCTGCGATCTTGCTGTCTATCCTGGTTGTCATGGGAGTGTTTCAGAGAGATTTTTAGCTGAGAAACCAAAGGGAGAGATTGCCCCTGGTCACAGCTGCACTATAACTGAGTCTTTCTGCTGCACTTTCAAAAACGTATTTTCAAGAAATAAACATTGTTTTGATGAATTGTTCCAAAAGAAGCATTTTGAACTCTGTCCTCCACCTAAAAATCCAAGGGAAAGAAAAGCAAACAAAACACTTCAGAGACACTTCTTGAAGAGGAAGTGCATACACCATGCCTCGCAACATAGTGGTCTCAGATGACAGCTTTTTAGAAGCTTTATATAGACTCAAAGTGGTGACTCCCCCTTTCCATACATCCCACTGCCACATTTTTTAGAAAACTAGGGCTTACTATGTACTGACAGTACATGAATGGGATCCAGTACTTTCTTAAAGTTAGGTCTTACTTCTCTGCTTTACTAATATGGTACACTGTCATATAATGCCCTACCTATATTTATAGAAGTAACCGAGTGTATGCTACCCTTCAGTTACTTACACGACCAGTTCTCAGAAAGGTCCTTTAACAGTATGCTACATTCTTCATTTAGTGTCTCCACTACTTCTTGCTATGAACATTTTATATATTCAAGCTTTCCCATTAGGCAGTTTTTGGTATTTTCTGTATTTCTTAGGATTGTCAGGAAAAGGGTAGTCACTGGGGACACACAATTTAGTGACCACACTAAATTAGGAATCAGTTGTTCAGCTGTAAGAGTAATGTGACATCCTCTTTCTAAAACAGCATGAAGATTTTCTTTCATGCACATTCTGAACTCTTTTTTTTTTTACTCAGAGCATATTTTAAGAAAAGCCTGCCTGAGGAAACAAACTAAAGCCATCAATGGAGAAATCGCCACAGAAATTGACTGGAAGGCAATAAAAATTAAATAGCTTTTTAAAGAGCTCTCAAACATACAATAAGAACAGTTTAAATTGTCTATACTGATTTTATTTGCAACAATTCCATTTCAAGAAACTTTGCTTGGTTGTTGGTTAGGAGTTCAAAGTGAAAATGACATTTTTCTCCTCTACCTCTACCCATACACTTCTCCCATCTCAAACACATGGCAGAGGCATAGGGAGAAGCTGACCACCACTATTTGATGTGGTGGTCGTATGATCAGATGAGCTGAGGAGAAGCATGCTCTGAAATGGAAGAGTCCTCATACAGAACTCTTTTGGCAGATACTGCCCTGGCAACCAAATCAACAGCCTCCAAGCACTACACTGTTACTACTTACACTGTTCATACCACCGTTTCTCAAAAAAAGAGATGCATCTTAAGATGCCTATTGTCAAATGGGCAACTTCAGTGAGTTTCAGCTGCTACCAAAAAAAATTGGCAGTATCATAAGCATAACTGGAACATGCTTATGGGAGAATATTCAAACTTTACCTCATATCTCCCAAATCATTCACTTCTTTCCTCACCAGTTTTATTTTCCAAACAGGTTTAAAGGCACAATGCAGCAGCTCTTGAGAGAAAGCAGAAATGTATCAAGAATAGAAATGTATTTTTACAGTATATTATGGAACAAATACAAAGTCTTTACTCCAATGAGTTGAAGTTCTAGGTTTCACACACGTAATGCCATTAAAGTCAATGAAGCTACACATATGAAACTGAAAGGTGAGCAAGTGCTCACTAACACAAAGGTGTACAACCTTCCATTTGGTAACTTACCTTGAGGTTGCAATTTCCACTTTGGTTCTTGCCATGGCAGCTGCTCGCTGTGCACCCTCTATTGCTCTATCCACTTTTTCTCTAGTTTTTGTGTTTCGTATTGGTATAAGTTGCTTTCTTATTCCACGGACCAAAATGTTATTTTTGTACTTCCCCTCTTCTTTGGTGCCATCTGGAAACATGGTACATCCATATCCATGCCTCCTGTTATTCAGCCACTCTCCTTCATATTTCATACCATTCGAACGCTCACTGATACCAAAACCGCTGCGCTTGTCATTCTTCCATTCACCCATATAGGCTTCTGTAGTGGTAGCATCAACATGGTCTTCCAGAGGGCTATAATCACAGTCACCATCTCCAAAACTAATCGTAGAGTTGGCGTCACTAGAACTAATTCTGCTCATAGCAGCATCGCTCCTGACAGAGCTCCGTTTGCTAGATATCGATGACCTAGATTCTGATTTTCTAAGTTTTATACTACCAAGAAGGGATCCTCTTCTGAATAAGCCTCCTTTTTTCTTAATGCCCATGGCTTCTGCATCACTGTGAAAATTGAGTACAAATCCTCCTCTTGTTCCAGCCGGACTGTCTGAAGTGACGTCATGCAGAACAGTGCCATTGCTCTGCTCACTTCGAAGTGATGCCAGAGATGTTCGGAGAGGTGAACGGATCACAGTGGCCATGCCATAGGGTACACTCTGACGTACACCATATCCATGTCTCATCCCTCCTGTCCACTGCCCCTGGTAGGTACCTTTTAAAGTAATAAGAAATTAAATTTAGGAAGCTGTAGAAGACCTAGCCCTCTCCATCCGATATGCTACAGGCAACGCTACCTTGTCAGCTCCGATTTTGGTGAGATGCACATGACACAGACAGATAAACTACTTTTGTTACTTGTTTTTCTTATAAATTATTTTTCCACTTAGCAAATATTTCACTTTCACAGCTGATTTATTTTGGCAACTTAGACATAGCAACTATAATCACATAAACATTTTTTTAATGGATCTGTCCAGGGGAAAAAAAAAAAAAATTGAGAGAAATTTCTAAAGCAGGACTCCCTCAACATTTTTCTTTAAGGTGGACTGATAGGGAGGTAGCCAGCAGAAACAGACACACATTATATGCAGTCAGCTGAGGAGGGAGAGAGGGCTGGAGAGAAGGGAGAGTGCAGGACACTTAGAGCTCTTGTGCCCAGCTGCTCACAGAAGGAGCAAGTAGGAGAAGTAACCATTCTGTTACTGTGGGCTTAAGGTGACTACAGACTTCTCCTTGTCAGGAGCTATTTGATAATGCACTAGACTGCCTTCAGATGGGCTTTTGGATCCACTGGATCATAAACCTCTATTGTAAAATTAAGACTTCTAAAATTTTTGTGTGGATTTGAATGAAAGAACAAAACTTTAGGACTCATTTCTCTTTATGCACTCCTCATACCAACACTTTCTCTGTACTGGTATCCCCAGTATACAAACATTCACTGCATTCTGCATTACATTATGACAGAGGAATCAAAAGCATGAATTCGTTAGCCCTTTCTTTGCCTTTCATTTGTTCTGCAGTATGGATGAAAGGCAAGGCAGTAACACAATATTGCACAACATTCTAGCAAATATTTAATCATAACTACTCTTGTAAAAAAATTTAAACAACAATGTAAGGAGGTAGTATAGTATATGATACAAAAAGTCATGGATGTCCATGCAAAGCTGCACTGGAGCCAAACCCCACATTTATCGGATTACTACAGCTATTTTTTCTCTTGTATTCTTGAAAGGCATTTTCATTTTGACACTTGCCAGTATCTACTCTCTGAAGGCTACTTCTACCAGAGGCTCCAAAGGAAGGCGGCATGAATGCCATGACTAGCAAATAGAAGATAACCTGTTTTCTGATGTAATTTCACTCTAATTTCCATTCAACTACTTTAAGCTCCTCAAAATGAAGTCGCTCACCCACTTAGTGCTGTTTTTTTGTTGGGGTTTTTTTAAGCTATTTTCACAGAGGGATGAATAAGCAACTTTTAATTTTCTTTAAAATTTTGATCTACTTTAATTGAACACCTATTAACTATTCAGAGGACTAAGTATCAAATGTCAAATTCATTAATTAGTAATTTTTCTGTGAGAATATTTCTGAAGTATCTGCAGTTGAAGATGTAGCTCCAAGACTCATTTGCTTTGAGATTCAATCTGTTCCATATATACATACTGTTCTGATTGTGTACGTGTCCACCATTAATCAAGGGCGGCCTTACTCTTTACCTCTTCTGTTAACTCGCAGTTCAGTGTTAACATACAATAAAATTTGCTAAGTCTGTTTTCTTTATTATATAATACTAGATAGATTCCAAAAAGTATTTGTTTTGTGTTGGTAGAAAATTCTACCAAGTAGAAGGTTTTAACAGATGGCTGCTGACACAAACAAACAACTTTCTTAGTTTCTTTCTCATTCTCTGTATCCTGGATACCTACTGCTGTACTGGTTGTAAGGGTGCTGAATCTAGGAACATGATTATTTTAAAAAACTCAGCATATGGGGAAGAACAAATAGAAACACAAGCACAAAGTACTGGTATGACATGTTCTGTAAATACTGCAAATATACAGCCACATCCTGATTTTTTTGTTCTATTAAACAGAAAATCCCCGGAAATACATTAATATTTTCTAAGCATAAATTACTTCATTTTGTCCCTAATTATTTCTGGGCTCTGTAATGATATGCTGGAACTAAGAATCTGGCTACATACACATATTGCTATGTATTATAAGCCCTTTAATGCTCTCCACTGGTTAATTTAATTATGAAATAATAAATCTAAGTCTAATTTTGATTATACCACAATTAGATTAGAGCAGCATCTAATAATTATGGCTCTCCATGCTGCTTACAATGTCAGACTTTAAGCACAATCAACTTATTTCAGAACAGAACTTTAAAGAAGTATAAAAGGTCAGCCTTTTCTTCTTACTAATTCTTCAATTAATAAACTTGTGTTTAATGGAAAGCTCAAAAATAATTAATTTAGGACTTGTATTTTTCACAACTCTAGAAAGATGGGAAGTGGTTGCTGCTGCCCATAAGGGCATTAAAACAAGAACAATTAATGTGTTGCTATCCACTAGTCCTATTTTCCTTTCTATCGGGAAAATAAAATCAATACCAGCCTCTTCTAAAGAGAAAACAGTAAAAAAGAAAATGGAAGATTTATACTTATTTCATCCTTAAAAAGTGAGATACGAGATAATTTAGGTTGAATTTTATGCAGTGTAGCAGGTAACTATTATCACTTTATTAAAAATCCATCAATGGAAAGCCTTCTGATACTAATGCTAAAAAGCCAACTCATTTTTCTTGGTTTTTCAACTCACATTTTAAAGGAAAAGTATTTTAATGACATATGGAGAGCAGTGTCCAGGATGTAGATACAGTAATTTGACTGACTATATCAGACTTTAACTGTATCACCTTATTCAATAAATTTTAGTCATCTTTAAACAAGCATGACAAGGTATCTCAATATTGCACTAAAATTAAATACAACAATGTATGATATAAGACGCGATGAAAAAGCTTTTCCCATATATGAAGATGAAAACATATGAAGTATTTATCTATTTCTCTAGATAGAGATAAATATGAATGATATATCAACAAACACATCATATTCTGTATCACCTTATACCACAGTTGACTGTTCAAAGCAGTTCCTCTAAAGGTCAATCATTAAAAATTGAATCAACACTGCAATTACCAACATAATTTAAAACTCTATTTGACCATAAAATAGAAACATTGTTTAGCTAACATTTAGTTTTTCAAAAGCTAGGCTTGCCATCCTTTGTAACTGAAGAAACATTTGGCCATGACTACTGACCATCCATCTGGAGTTTAACTGGTTCTCTTGAAAAGGTGGCATATTTTGAGCCTGAGAGCTATTAAAAAGTATTTTTTTTTCCTTTTCTTTTTGTTGGCAAGTTGTTGTAAGATATAATTTCATAATCTGTTTCCTTAGTTACAGTGTGCCATCCCTTCTAAAACACCCTTGGTGCATCTTACAGCTGCAAATGCATTGCTCACTTGCAGCTAAAATTTAAAACCACACTGCAAAAAAACTGGAGAGGCCAAGGACTCATTTAACCACTCCACCTGCTCTTCTCCTTTACTTTGATATCCTGTGGTGTAAAAAATTTGTTGTTACACCAAGATTTTTGCATGCTTTTCTGACTCAAATGTTAAATAAGCATAGACCTAGAGAGAAGACCTCAGAAATCAATGAATATATGTGATCTTTGCTCAGGGTGCTTTTGCCCCTGATCTCCTTCTGTGAAATGACAACATGGAATTGGTTTTTGCTGTTGTTGGAAGGATTATAAATAGCCAATTTAGACATCCTGAAGTTTCAAATTAGGCCACAGCCCCTACTGTGGTGTGAAGGTTTTGCATCTTCACACAGATTACCAAAACCTAGGGAGTTTAAAAGGGGCACAAAAATCCAGACTGCTGCAGGGGACAGATTGAAGGGTCACTTGAAGGCCCACTGTGATCACATGCAATGTATGAAGTATCATGGTTTATAATTCACAGTGTTCTCCTCAGAGATTTGACTGAGTGACAATTTTAAGAATCTAAACACAGCATGACATATATTACTCATATCATGAAAAGTTTTGTGTGCAAAAACTGACGAACACTGTCAATGCTTATTTTCTTTTTCCCTCCTTCAATGATATCTTGTAATACCATCAACAGACTTTAAAACAATGTACTGGGGATATACTTTAAAAAAAACCAACCCAAAAGCTAGCAGCAAAGAAGCCTTGATTACAGTGAGTTTGAAATTAAACTGGCAATTGGCACAGTCTAAAGAGTTATTTCTCTACACTGGTACTCCCTGGTATTCATGAAGAAAGCTTTCCTGCAAGTGTTTTAAATTATGTTAAAGACACATGTGCAAATCTGGTTTCCTTATAAACCCATTTCAGATGTTGTTCTGGTGCGCAAATACATCTATTGTTCCCAGAGCATGAAAACAAAAACACATCTGCAAACATCTATGACGTACTGCTCTGCTTCATTCATGAGCACTTTCATTAAAATCAATGGGACTTTACATCCTCTGTTCATATGAACTGCAACATGCAAAAGACTGGAGTCATAACAACAGATTTCAGCTAACAGTGTGAACTGGATCCTTCCTATGTTGTTCCAAGTCTAATTATTGAGAGAATTTACCTCCAATAACCAGTACTATGTTAAGATTTTTTTTAAAGCCACAAGAAGCCTAAAGAAAAAAGGATAAAAACAACTTTGAGAAAATAATTTCTAGAATATTTACTGGAATGGAAATTTACTTTTCCAGAAGGGGAGGGAGGGAGAAAAAAAAAAAGAGCCACTGCTTGTAATCAGCCAAAACAAATATCATAAAAATTGAAAAGTACATTGTGTGGTGAAAGTGAAATTGAAATTCTGTTCTCTTTCATACTTTGATTTTGTTGGCGTTGTCTTTTTT
>WBMY01007395.1:271353-289332 GCA_013397315.1 Donacobius atricapilla | reverse complement strand
TTTTGTGGGTTTGTTTGTTTTCTTCTTTTTATTTTCTTTTTTTTTTTTAATTTCTTGCTTGCCCTGAGCTAGAAGACGCGGTTTAAGCCGAAATTGTGCATGAAGAGTGTTTTGTGCCTTTTCCAAATCGTGTGGAGCCCACCAAGTTCCACGGGTGGAGAAATACAGGGCAAAAAGTGAATGGTATCGAGGTTTTTCAGGGACAACTCTGCTGCGAACTTCATTAGGAGCCTCTCATTATGCCATCAGCTCCGCGGTCATCAGGCGACTGAAGAGCTCTAAATCCTGCCAAGTACTTCTTTGCCAGATATTTGATAATCAGATAAAAAATTGTAACGGCAAATGACAGGAGAAATATGTAAGCGTAGAAACTGCAGAGAGAATAGCAGGGAAGGGATTGAAAGCTGCTGTCACTGTATCCTAGCTTTTTGTTCTTTTAGAATTACAGATCAGAACTGGAAAAAAAATATGAAAGAAAATGTTTCTCTTCCATGAGGATTTTGTTAGAAGCATGAATCATATTTGTTAATCGTGGCTTGTGGTACTATCTGGGCACAGATGATTTGGGAAAGTGGGGAAATAACAATGGCTATATTAGTAGTGATGAATAAAAGGAGAAATATAATTGCAAGTGGAAGATTTGAATTCAAAACATTAGAAATTGAAACAGTTAAGCTTCAGAAATCTGCTAGATTCAGCCCAAATGTAAGCAGTTTTGACTTAAACTTTATTAAAATAAAGTATTGCATACACTAAATATACCTATGTAACTTGAATAAATTTTCAAACTTTGTGCTTCACAACACACTTTTCTGTGTACATTTTTATGCCACGTTTATACAGTTTAGTGCCAAAGTATTTCTTCTCTTTCTAGGGGAGAGTTGGGCACCATAACCTATACTGTTGTTTCCTGTTATCATAAGAAGTGTCTGTTTCAGAGCCATCTTTCTGTGCCAGTAATAGGATTTCTAGTTCTGCTTGAACATGTGGAGGTAGAAGACAACACACGCATTTGGACACATACATACGAAGAGAAAAAGACACAAAGACTTGTGCCTTTTCATGAGAAGATGGAGAAGCTCTCAATGCCTCTTTGAACCCAGAAAATTTTGTTCCATAGTTTTGGAGTGTAGAAAACCAGAAAAAAAATGTTGTTTCTGTAGCACAAACATGCAGTCTTTCATGTATGATTGGACAAGGCTACAAAGTGTGCTGAAGTTAAAGGACTGAGACCTTCACTGCAATATGGTATTTTTGGAAAGCTGTTATTGAGAATGGAGGGGAAGTCTGAAAATGTTGCAGTGGGTGGGATTGCCGAAGAAGATACAGTTCAGTATTCTCTAAGTATTGCTTCAGCTTACTGGGTTTTATGCCCTCATGTCTTGCATTTCTTCCTCAAGAACAAGATTGGAAACAATCGTGGTGACAACACGTGCTTTGAGGAGTTTACTGTTTTCACTCTAATTTTTTTCCCCCGTTTTCTTTTTTTCTGACAGAAGATAGAGCTCTGTCATGTTTGAACAGAGTCACAAAAGGTTGAGACACTTTATATGGTTATGGGAACTACCTGTTGGAAGACAGCATGCATAATAGCTGATACTGGTGTACAATTAACTAGACACTGATGTTGCCTGTTCATAACTGCATGCTATTACAGGAGCGGACTTTTTTGAAGTTGTCAGGATTGAACTGGAGCTGCTGAGCATTGGGTGTGTCTCTTACGGGGCTACTGTTGCTTTGCACAGTGTTTCCGGTGCTGTGTGCAGAAATGAGGCG
Organism: Donacobius atricapilla; assembly: GCA_013397315.1. NCBI lineage: Eukaryota > Metazoa > Chordata > Aves > Passeriformes > Mimidae > Donacobius > Donacobius atricapilla. The sequence goes on along the minus strand of WBMY01007395.1, from coordinate 287,556 downwards.
TAAAGCCAGAATTGCCGTGGACATCACTTCTGTGCCCTGTGCACGGCCACAACACAACCAGCACGGAGGGGAGCAGAGGTGGGGGGTGGAAATGGGTTAGAGAATTCAGACAGTGCTGCTCCCACTCGGCAGGGGAAGAGGTGGGTCTGATGAGGGAATGGGAGATCGGCCCAGCTCCTCTGTGGCTCTGAGCTGTTTCTTTGAAGGACCAGCTGTGTCCCTCTGCCTGATGGCCTAGCCAATAATCACGGTTGTGCAAGTCCTTTGCCAAGCTGGGTATCACTTTTGGCTCAGTATTGGTGAATAACTGGATTTGCTGTTGTAAAGACTTGGGTAATTGCACCCCTGATGTGTTACTGTACTGTTACTTAGTGATGAATTGTTTATCCCTAAAGCTGTTGATGTACTGTCTCTTACGGTATCCCAAACCTATAGCTAATCAGGGCTGCCTCAGGTTCTTACATCTGTAGGTAGAAGATGTTGTACCATTGCAAAAATTAAATAGGCATCTATTAGTCCTTTGTTTTACCCCTTGATTTAAATTTTCCAGGTTTTAATACTAGATTAGCTGAACCAACAAGATCAGGTGCGCCAGAGATGAACAGCGAAAATTTCAGGAAGGAATAATATTATTTTTCTTTTGTTAACACATGTGTGTCAGTGGGTCCTTTTTTAGTGACCTGAAAATGATGCTAAAATCAGTGGCAATTTTGCATGTGGTTGATATTTCCAGGTGTACTCATTTAAATGAGGAAATCAATTTAAATGAACTTGATGCTTGATGACAAGATGAATTCATCACTGCCAGCCTTCTCTTATTGAATTTTCAGCAAGGGATAAATTTTAGTAGATGTGAGAATGCTTTGCAGAGAACTCTCGGCATCACTTAGCCAGGTCTTGAAGTAAGAAGCCACAGGTGACTCAATGCTGATGAGGTTGTAGATTTGTTATTTGGATTTTTGGTTGTTTTCTTTTTTTGTTGACAGATTTTATATTGACAAGTCTCAGGTTTAGTTCAAGCCACATCATATTTGCTTCTAAACGTGGTGTAAGTAATGCTCATATTCGACCTTTAACATGTATATGTTAAATACCTTAGATCCACAGATTTTTTTTTCCTTTCCTTCTTCCCACAATTAAGTTCAAAATTATTCTGCATTTCCATGGATGCAGGAAGTAAGCAGTTAGAGGTATATGAATGAATTTCTCTTTTGTCCAAAGTAAATGGAATTACTTCCACTACTTTTTTAATCTACATTACAAGAGTTCTCTTCTGAAATCTTTCATGCATGTAACACTCAAAAAATACAAGGGCCAGGTGCAGTTTATTTCTTGTTTACAAAAAAGTCATCACAGCACTAGGTTTGATGACTCTATATGTATGCAAAACATGAGTGCCTGATGACACAGTATGTATGCAAAAACTGCTGCAGGGTTATATTTAAAAAGGTCCTTGCTATAGGGATGGTAGGTGCAGCAGGTGAAGATACATTAAATCCAGACATTCAACATTGACTGGATAAAAAACTGCTGAGTTTAAACTATTAGTCTATAGATATCTGATGCATGAATAAAAATTAGGCACATTTATTCTTACTCTTAAAAGCCTGATTCAGCAGGGAATTACTTTAAGTACTTTAGTAATCCCATTTACTTCAGTGGGACTACACATGAGCTTTAAATTAAACATCTGCAAGATATCTGTGCTCAAATACAGTAAAGCTCTGAAGACTGTTTTCAAGTGTTTTGCAGAATGGAGGCAGGATGTTTCACTGATGAGCTCCACGCCTCACACGTTGTATTGGAGGAGTTCACACACAGGACTGCTGTGTGGGAGGCAGAAATACAGAAGTAAAGGTAGTACAAAACACACAGTGTAGCAATTTCTAAGGCAAATAGGTCTTTTCTGGCTCCGTAGGAATAGCCACAACTTTTAGGCCAACTTTTGTGTGTGGAGTCTATGTTAAAGTTTTAAAACATAGTTCTGTATAACTTTAACACAAATAATTTTGTCTGACTTCTAGAACCGGAACATAACACCTTTTCCTCATACACTGTAAATCCACATAAGTTAGTGTAAATACTGAAGCGGTAATTCTAGAGGATTTCCAAAAACTCTGCTATAATATTTGAGCAGTGTTGTGTTATGAATCTGCTCTCCTAGGTGTATCAGTGTCAGTTCTACCTCGCAATTGAAGCTGGGACCTAGCCAGTAAGACAGTATATTTAATTCCAGAGATATTGTGCTTACTCATTGAAAACAGTTATTATTTTCTTTGCAAAAGTGCTGATAAAGCTTATAAAAAACAAAAATACAGATCCTCTTCTAACTTGAAAACAGGATGAGTATGTTCTGTACCCAGACTTCTATTTTCAGCATTGTTCCAAGCAACTGAATTAGATTTGAAATAAAAATGCAATTTATTTCTTTTTAAGGAAATGCAGCATTTATGTTGAACACCTTTGTCTCTGAAGTGACTTGAACAGTAAAAATCTCTATACAAATAAGATACAGTGTGTTGGAATGATTTTTAAAAATGTATAAAGATATTACAATATTTTATAATAGTGGAAAAATGTGATAAATTGTTCCTGGACCTTGTCAACATTTGGAGTTGTGTCAGTGGTTGTTTTGGTGTTTTTATATGTATATCTACAGGACAAAACTGAGTGGATCACTATACCTTAATCCATTTACAAAGAAAAAAGAACTAACTCCAAATGTGTTTATTTTATAACGCTTGATTTGAAGTGATTACCCTAAATTAGCATTCAGATTATATAGGTGGACGATATCTAGAAAATCAGATTTATCCCCAGCAAATTTTCCTAAATGGAGATAGGAATGTGCAACTGCTGTAGTTCAAATCTTGTTTCCTTGGGGAAGATAGGAAAGGTTTGTGGATTTCCTCTTTGAAGCAAATTCCCACTTCTGAAGATGGCTTGTGTAGCCTTGCTTGAGCATTTTTCTTTAGCCTAAGAAGGGTCTCTGATGCATTATTTTCTTGTTGACCTCATGATTGTGACAATTGCTGTTGTCTGGACTTTATCTAATTGTGCTATGTTATTGGCAGCCAAAGTCTGATTTCAAGTACAAACCACACTATTTGGCTAATATTGTGTCATATTAAAGTAGCATAATTCTGTGTGACTCTCAAATGACATTATGCTTTTTACACTGGTGCCAGGAATCAGCGGTAGGGTAATTCTGTTCTCCTCCACAAAAAAAGATGATGTGTAAAAACTCATCTTCAGTTTGTGATTTGCTGTTGTCCTAATCATTTTCCATAGAATACTGCTTAACTAGTTGCTTCCTACTTTGTATTAGTGAAGTTGAGTTTCACTTAGCAGGCTTTCACTAGCACACTCTCCCCCCTTTTGGGATTATGCTTCCAAGTTAAGTTAATTTTCAGTTTTAATTCCACATTGTAGTTCCTTTTTTAACAAGTTTTTAGGTTAAAGGTTTTTAACAGTTTCCATATTTGCATGTGCAATAACTGAACTCTTCCAAAGTCAAAGTTATTAATGAAGGTATTGAATATTAAAGCATTTGGTACAGATTTAGCATTTCATACATCCTTCAAGCTTGGGACTTAATAATTAATAATAATTAATAACCATTACTTAAAAACTATACTGTGTGTAGTCTTTTACAGCTTTACTTAGATTACATTTAACAAACATCAGCAGCTTTGCTGAAGTCAAAATACATAATATCTCTTTTAGGCTGAAGGCTGAAACAGAAAAGCTTTTAGCACTTTGATTTATCTCGCGGGCGCGGCTGAAAGCTTTTTCTCCCCACTGAGCAGCGGCGCGGCCCTTCCCTTTGCCGTCCTCCTCTACCTCTGGGGCTGTCTCGGTTTCCTTTTCTGTTCTAGCTAAGACTCATTCTGTGATTTGGCCTTTCTGATTTTGCCCCTACATACTTGCACTCTTCCCTAAAATTCATCCTTTAGTAATCTGACCTACTTTTTACTTGCGTATGCTTCCTTCTAGTGTTTCAGGATCCTTGAAGAGCTCTCAATTTAGTCAAGTTTATCTCATGATACTCATCTTATTTTCCCTTTTTCATCGAGGTGGTTCATTTATGCCCTTCACACTATATTCACATTATATTTAAAGATTTCTCTATTTGGACTTTATAATAAAATAAAACCTAGTAGAGAGCAAATCTCCAGTTTGCGGGTTTTACAGGGCAATCTTGGCAGTCACTGGCTTGAGATATTCTCATGCCCCCAACCCTCTGTGCTGCCAGCACAACTGTTTCTTCAGTGAGCTGTGGTTTGGATCAGGAAACCAATCCAGCTTAAAAATAATCCAGCAAAAGGATTTATTTTTATTTTGCTCTTAAAGCTGAATCCTTTGGTCTGTTTGCAGAACATCTATGCAAACAACTGCTCTAATGCAATTGAAAGCATACAGGAAAGCTGTCAGCTTTACTGTTCACCTTGCTTGTTTGTAATTCCATTCTCTTTTTCTAGGAATTACAAATAACATTTTCCCCATAATCTTTCACCCAAGTTGTTCTCAGTCTTGCACTTTCAGTCAGTTTTCCCATTGTTGATTAAAAAAGAAGAGATATTCCAGATTTGATGTAGTCACTTATCTGCTCAGTAACAAAACTTTTCTGTGTACAACAGGCTTCCAGTACCTGAGGGAATACTACAAGAAACATGGAGACTCTAAAAGAGTATGTAGTGACAGCACAAGGGGAAATGGCTTCAAACTGAAAGAAGGTAGGTTTGGATTAGATATAGGAATAAATTCTTTACTGTGAGGTTGGTGAGGCACAGGAACAGGTTACCTGGAGGAGCTGCAGACTCCCCATCCCAAGAAAAGTTCAAGGCCAGGTTGGAAGTGGCTCTGAGCAACATGGTCTAGTGGAAGGTGTCCCTGCCTGTGGCAAGGAGGTTGGAACTGGGTGGTGTTTTAAGGACCCTTCCAACCCAAGCCATTCTATGATTATGTCCTGTAATGACCCTGTAGTACCTTCCCAGCAGGTCCCCCATGTTCAGCCTGTTCTGTGCTTTGAAGAACTGGCAGCAGCACCCAACGCTCTTGAGTCCTGCATTGCCATCTCCTACAGATTTTCCAGGTGCTTGAGGAGGACCAAAACCTGATTGAAGCTTTTCTAATTGTTTGGAAAATTCGTATTAACTCTCACATCAGGTAATAATTGGGGTTGTTTAATATTTATTTGTTAGTGATTTGCAAAGCATCTCTCTTCTGCCTGGATGTGTAGTTTGTGGCTTTGCTATTTTTAAGTTGTAGAAATAACATTCTTTTGAGATCTTAATTTCTCTGGTAATTTTCATGTAAGTTAGATAGTGAATTAAATAAATTTCATAGTTGCTGTTTTAATACCATAGGAAAAAAACCATTCAGTGGCCTTCCTGATCACCATGGTGCTATTTTTCAGAATTCCTCTATTAAGAGGTATATACCACTTATATCTTCCCAGAAATCTAGGCTTTTTGCCATGCTTTAGGCCACTTATTAATTGAAAATCCTCCTTTATTAGTTAGCATTTTCATCACCAGTGATTACAGACCTTCACAGAGCTCTGGTAAAGAGAATTCTTTCATCAGACAGACAGCTCTGCAGTGTTTCTGTCTCATGTGACTGCAGTGAAGGAGACCAGAGCTCTGCAGGTCACACCAGGAGACCTTTGCAATGGTGAGTGCACCTCAAAGAACACATCCATCCCGACTTCCATAGGGATCACAGTGCTTCAGCTGCTCCCTGGAACTTGCCGTTCCTTATCGTCTGCCTTGATTTTATCAGGCAAATTTTATCAGACATAGGGATGAGGCTGTATGTCTGTCTGCATTCATACCTAATTTTGTCTTAACATGGGATGTCTTCTGAATTTCTTTGGGTTTTTCTTATAAAAATGGAAATGTCTTTTTTTTTTAATTGAGCGGTGATAAATTAATGTTAAAATAGCAATTAAATATGATATTTCTAATTTTAAAATACATTTTGAGGGCCTTGGCTGATGTCACGCTCCTGTTTTGCCATACTAGATCAGAACAAACAACTGTTGCATTTCACCAGTGAATTAGTGTTGGTGCTTCTTATACCTCAGATAATTGTTTTTTCTGAGTGAATCCATTTGTGAAATTAATTGAAAATCACTGTCATTCTAAATATGACAGTGTTTAGGGTTTTTTGGTGGCTTTTTTTTTTTCTGTTTATGATGGAGAAAACAAGGCAAATGCTACGAGAGATGTAAAAGCTGAGGGTTATGAAAAATGCTGTTTGATACTGAATGTAATATTCATATTTTGTGCATGGTGTAGTCACTTTTGAGATATGTTTCCATTAACAAAATCTGCAATAGAGGAATTGAGCTTTAGAGGACATCGCCATAGGGCTAAGCAGGCTGTGCTGCAAAGACCATTAATAGAAAACCACTCCCTCAATCTGCTTAAACTTTGGTGAGGATAATGCGGCTTACTCTAACTGATTTTTGATAAAACAGTAAAAGACAAACAGATACTTGTTATGCCTGAGTTGAGAAGTGCACCCTATTGATAAGTTTCTTCTGCTTCTTCAGGAATATTTGTCCTGGGGAAGAAAATTTTTCTCACCACAGCTAACATGCAAGTCAAACACCTCTAATGTATTTTGATGTTTAAGCTTTATATAAAAGAATATAGCAAGGGTTAGTGCATCATAATCAGCCTAACCAATGAATTAAACCTCCTAGCTGGTAGAGATTTCATTTATTCTTCATTTGCTTCTCTTCTGTTGGCCTTTTCAATGCTTGTAACATAATGTCATGTTTTTATATGATAAAGAAACCCATTCACTGTGTGGATTACAGTATCAGGCCCCTGTGCATCTTGAAAACTGGCTTTCTTAGCAAATGCACTTACTGTAATACCACATTGCTGCAAAATGGTTTTCTATTTGTCCACTGAAATTTCACTTAAAGATTAGATTCTGCACTTTGGAAGACACAACCAACAATGCAGAATTTTGAATATCTGTCTCTTTGTTGTGCAGGTACAGAACAGTTTTTTATGCTCTTGTTTTGGTGAATTCACATGAAATTGTGTTTGCAGCTCTACATGTGAATAAGTTATGTATATCTGTGTTGTTTGTGACAAGTACAAGATAGACATTGATAAATTAGTATTTGCAGTATTTTTTTTTCCTAAAATCAAACTGTATGATTTGGAGGGTTTTATGCCTTTTGTTTAAAAGTAATCTTTTCTTCTTTTTTTTTTTTTTTTTTCCTCTAGGTGTAGAGTCTACACGAGGTTTTGTAGTGCTTTTAATCAAAGTATCATCCTCTAGAAACTGCAGTTGTCGTAGTAAATAAAATACTTTTATGTAGAAGTTTATGATCTTGTGCAAAAGGTCCTTTATGAAAAAATATCCCTTATTTGAGTTTTTCTAAACCACCTGTACTTTGTATTAAGTGTGTAATGGTGGAATTTAATCTAAGATTTCTGCAGAATATAAAAATATCTCTTCTCTGACCTTGTTTGCTCTAATCATGGAATGTGTGTCTTCCTAATAATACAGTGTATTTGAAAAACAATTATATATTTTCTTATGTCTGAATGCATAATAAATGTAATTGACTTAAAGAATAATAATTTATGCTCAGTTTGGCATGTATTCATCATTAAATTGTTCACTTCTAGGTATGACTAAAATCACCTGTGCTATTAAGTCCATTGTGGAGATCACCTTACTTTATGTTTTAGGTTGTTAATTTAAAAATTTGTCATTAGCCTGCGTGGTATTTGGTTATGTTAGGTACAAACTATTTGGTGAAGTACAAAGTGGTTTTTCTTAGCCAATTTGAGAAATAAAATTGATTTTGAAATTCCCTTATTTCATGTGATAACATGAAATTTTGCAAAAAATTTGTTAATTCACCCACAGTTATCTATCTGCTGTTTTTGCTTATGAGAAGTTCTGCCATGAAAAGAAAAATTTAGTAGAGCTGGAGGACTGTTTCTCTGATAAAATATGCAAAAGTTAGAAGCTGGGGGTCACAATTCTGTCTTCACATGTAAAGGGGTATAGTTTTGGTTTTATGTCAGTTTGAGACTGCAGTTTTTGTCTAACAAAACTTTAAACCAGATTTCATTTTTACCAGCTGGTTGCATATTTGCGAAATTGAGCCAAATTAAATATTTAAAAAATGTCAGCCCATTTTGAAAATGTATGATGTCAGGATGTTCCTACCTTAAATTTCAGTATCCGAAGAGGGAATGAATCTAGCATTATGCAACTTTGTGATTCTCCAGTTCTAGTGTGGAAAATTATTTGTATAGGCTTAAGAGACAAAAAAAAAGAAAAAAAAAAATCTTTCCTGTGCCATTTGGTGTCAGTGGCATATTTCTAGATTAAAAAGAATAATATTGGCAAAATTATCGATCTTGAAGTGTGAAAAATGTGCATGTTATTTTAACCTGAAATTTCGTTGGGTTTTTCATTTGTTCGGGTTTTTAAATTTTTTTCCTCCTTTCTCTTACAAAGTCTAGCACAGATGTTGCACTAGGTTGAGTTTAATCAATGACTGGAAGTGCCTGGCTTGCTCTGCTGGCTTTTGGGTGAGTTTCAGTTTGTAAACTACTTGCCTAATTTTGGAAGAGGTGATTCTACGTGCGCAATTGCTTTAACGAATACAGTATTTCCCCCCCTACTTTCACAGTTTTTGGGAGACACAGCTGCTGTCCTCATTTGGAACTGTTGTGCAGAGCTGGAGCTACTGTGTTGCTGCCATCCGGAGTTAAGAGTTCACTTATGGGGACAAATAAGCTTGTGCCCCCATTATAATGTGAGTTATTTTATGAGGTAATACTTTTCTTTATCTTATGGTTTTATTTTTTTAAATGGAACCTAAAATCGTATCTACCTAGAGTACAAAATGTTTAACGTGATTATTGGAATAAGACTATGTGTGTGTGCATGAAGTTGTTAGAATGGAAGTCTTCAATATGCAAGTGCGCTCGCTACCAGTAAATTTTGTTTTATTTCATCCTGTCATGCTGGGAGTGAGTGTTGAAAGATGAACAGGCAAGTGTTGCTCAGCCAGAGGGGAGAAGCACGTCATCCAGCCCCCAGAATAGCATCGGCAGTAAATACGGTCATGCTGTTCCTCCCCGAGATAGACCCAGATCACATTCGTAGCACCCACCGGGTCTGCTGCTTACCAGACGTTCAGGCCTTTGATGAAACATTTACAAATGCAGCTGCAGTTCAGAGGGATCTTCTGCCAGCACTGAAGTAGCTGACATCAAGAAAACGGGAGGAAACGGGATCACAAGCCACGGAGTTCAAACAAAATGCAGTTTAGGGGGAATACAAATTTAATCACAGTATTAAAACCTCTTCCAAGATATGAACCCTGTACTTGGTAGAGTCCTGTTTCATGTTAGCTTATGTTTTCCATTGTCTTAGAACTGCCAAAGCATGAAGCTTTTGTAGAGGAGGAAAGGTGAACTGAAAAACAGCTCTTTGTTCAACTGTCTCGGGTCACACACAATGTCAAAACTGGACTTAAAATATATTGTAAAGTGAAATCAGAGAGAAGCTGAGGTTTAATTTTTTTTTCCAGTTTCAGTTATTTCTCACTTTGTGCAATATATTGAAATGAAGTAAGATTGCCCTGAAGGTCTGTGGCAGTGGCCTGTCTAGCATATTAGAGGGGAAATCTTAATTATTTGAGGCCGAGAATTAACCCTGTCAATTTCTTCATCTTGAAAAGATAGATTATCCCCCTGGGCCAAAAGAATATTGTTACTTCCTTGTCCCAAAACTCTGTTCATATTGACTCAAGTTAACTTCTGTGCTTTTATAATGTTTGTATTTTGCCCCGAGGACTGTAACATGCAGGTCAACTTCTGCCTTTCTGTTCTGCCCAATGGACTTGACAGGACACTACAGAAATTAAGCCAAGGCACCACATCTTCCTCCTCCCCCCACACCAGTTTGCATGTCTCTGTAAAGTTTGAAAAGCTCATTTCAGCTTCTGCAGCTTCTCTCCTCTGGCTTTGCCCCTGCACCAGTGCATTAGCTGGGGTGTTAGTGGAGAGGGTTTGTTATTTCAGACACATACCATCGCCTGCTGCCCTCACTTCTCCCCTGAGCTCACACAGGGTGCTGAGACAACTTCATACTTTCATTTGTATCAGTTACACACACAGGATTTAAATTCATCCCTCTCTCTGTATAGTGCCTTTTTTCCCCCCCTCTCTCCAGATAACTCAGTAAATGCTAAATAGCAAATATTCCTGCCTTCAGCTGGCACTAATATCCCACCTCTGTTTTTCTTAAGAAAATACCATTGGAATTTCTTTGAATGTGATAGGGGAAGTGTGTTTTCAGAGCCGTAGCTCTGGTATTTGTTCTCTATTTGTGAGTGACGTTATGCAGTTGAGAAAAAATCATGCCAGCATGTTTCAGTCAGTGCCAAAAGAACATAGACAGTGATTCAGTGCCCAGATCTATTGCTGCCCAAAACTGTATCTTGTCCTATTTTTACTTTCAGAAATGAGGGTCTTACTGAGAGGAGTTAGGTGAATGTTATGTTGGCATACTATCTGATAGTGAATTTAATTAGCTGTTTTATAGTCTGCTGTTCTTTTATTTCAAACAATAAGAATTAATTTGTTTTCAAGATTTAGTAAATATACAGTAAATTGATGTATCATAATTGACCACTACAATTTCCTTCTTGTTTCTGCTGTACTATAATTTGAAAAAACAATAGAGATGCATAAATGATGTGGTTTAGATTGGGGGAAAAAAAGCCTTAGCAAGGGAAAATATTTTACTTATGGCTCCCACCCTGCCATGAGCACTTGTGAGCTGCATTGCCCAGACAGCAACCATGATTTTCCTGTGGTGGTGTGGAGCCCACGGTGGCCCACGACAGAACAGCCTCCATCCCTGCTGCTGTGCTGGTGCAGGGTGCTCTGTAACAGATGATGACCTAAGCTCTTCAAAACACCTTTTTTTTTCACTTCTGTCTAACACGGATGCCTGACTGTCTTGTGAAATGAGATTTCAAGGAGTTTAATTGAAATATATTGCCTGTTACTGTTTAAGTTTTAGTCCATCTTGCACAAACATAATGAGCAAACAGCAAGAACTAAGGCTGAAGAAACAAGAATTTCCTTATATAAATAAGAGCTATATTTCTCTGTTGTCCCAGTGATTGATGTAGCTAAAAGATATGGACCTTCCTTAGTGGCCTCTATTTTTTTGCTTGTCAATAACAAGGTGTGGAAGTACATGATTATGCTTTAAAGCATCTTAAAGCTGTTTTTTCTCAGCAGTTTCTGGAAAAAGATAAAATGTTTAAACTTATTTACAAATTAACTTATCAAAGTGTTCACGTTTCAAATAGTGTAACAAGAGTTTTAGAAATTTTTGTAATTTATTAAACTTTGGGTTTGTTTCAGGGATAGAAAGAATCTGATTTCTGTAATTTTTAAAAGTTTTTTAAAGTTTTTTAAAACTTTTCCGGTCAAAGAAAACACCATATGAGACTTCAAAGGACATTTTACAAAATTGTATTTAACTCCTTAGATTTTCTTAAGGCTTTCTGTGTTTGGGTGTCATCCGGTTACTGGATATTAATATTTTGCATTGTGATTGTAATAGAATTTGAACTGGCCTAAGAGCTGGTAGAGGACCCACTGAAGTCAGTAAAAATCACCACTTTAATTTTGGTGGACTTTGTTTCAGCATCTGTCCAATCTATTTTACAAGGTCAAAGTTGGCTACAGGCAATAGCTGGAAGGTACTGTTTCTTACATTCATTGTTTGTGCTGTGATAATATGTGAATTTTAATGGGCAGCCAAAAGCCAGTGTGCCAGACAGTGCTGTGCAAACAAAATGTCATCACTGTTAGATTAAAACCAGTATAAAAAAAATCAACACCTGGATGCTATGCACAGAGGTACAAAGTTTTCACTGTTGTGGCTTACTCATCTAACTTAATGTGAGGGAAGTTGAAACGTGAAGTGACGAAACAGAATTGTTCCTAAAAGCTTGGTAATGATCCAAGTTTGTGAGCCAGCATATTATACATGTGCACAGAGACAACAAACATGGCAAGTATAAAAAAAGTTTTAAGTCTTTTGAATTTGGCTGATATGTTAGATTTTATAGTAAAGATGCTGTTGACATAAAAGCTTGGGGAGGGATAGACTTGATAATGCTTTAATGTTAATACCTAGATTTTAAGCTTTACAGCTAAGAAACTGCACTTTTTTCACCTTATGAAAATATATTAGATCTCTTTCTGTGTGTGCCTTAAAAGCCTAATATTTCAGGAAAACTAATTCCAATCATCAAAACTGTTGAGATTTATACATCATTAGAACAACTATTTTTGTTGCATCAAAATTACTAATAACTATTTTGAAATGGGCTTACTGTAAAACTAAGAATTTTATATAAAAACTAATTATTAAGTAGTATTGCTGAAGTATTTACATATGAAACTCCTGCATCTAACAGGAATACTATAGTATTTAGGGAAAATTTGGGAGAATTTGTGGTGAAATCCCCTAAGAAAACCTAGTATGATACGTTCAGTAACTTTGAAAATGACTAAATAAATTCTAAGTTGATTTTGTTGGATGTAAAATGGCAACTGACTGATTATATTTCCTGAGAACATGAATCAGCTATCTAGAATTGCCATCACTCCGTGCTTTTATATGCAGTTAAATTAGGGCACAGATAGTCTCAGCTGTGACTATCAAGACATAATGCTGCTCTCACTCTTTCTATATAGTTGCATATGTAATTTTCAGTCATGTTAAAGTTCTTGTGAGTTCTTGTGTAAGTATTAAGTCTCAGCTGTGTACCTGAGTTCAATGCTATGTTGTTTTGACGCATATCATCGCCAGTAAAGCAGCATCTGCCAGTGGAATTTAGTCAATAACCATTGATGACAGAAGGTCCAGAAGAGAACCTGTCTTCCTTTCCCAATGAGTATTAACTCCTGCAACACTGTCAATTAGGCCAGTTCTGCACTTGGAATTGAACCAATGCATCTGTTAAGGATTCATACACAGAATTCAGCTAATTTTCAGCTATAATGGCTCTAGCTGCATAGAAAAAAAGAAAAAAAAAGGTGGGTTTTTTCTGCCCCGTAGTCTAATAAATTTGGGTTTCAATATGCACAATGAATTGATCTGATAAGAAAAATATAGTTCTTCTTTTAACTAGCATCAATTACTTTCATGACATATCTTGCCTGTGTTTCTTGTTAATAACATGGAGTGAAAGGCAAAGTAAAGAAGAAGACTGATTACTAGAATACTGATTTCCAGATCTTTGACCCAATTTATATAAGTTTATCAAAATGTTTTTTATTTTTAGTATTAGCTGTAAATTTTATTTTCTTTCCATGATGTAAAAATGTGTGCATTAAAAAAAACTTGTAATGTGCATGTATACATATATTTTTGTAAACATGTATAGGATGCTAAAAAAGGCCCAAGAGAGGCCATGTAGAAAAACAGGGCAAGAATCAGTGTGGTAGGAAAAATGACTTATCACACAGCTCTAGGGGTCTGCTCGAAAATGGCAAGATGCCTGTCAGATTTGCATGTGTGCTGCTTGTGTATTCATGGCACTTACACATTAAACATGCCTGTAAAGAGATTTTTATTTCAGTTGTGTAAATGCTTGTGGAACAAGGTGTTCCAGGATGCGATGAGCTTTTTCATAATCTGGCCCTTTTGCTTGCTTTTCTGTGAGTATGAGAAGGTAGAGGGGCAAACATAGGATGGATGGATTCCTTTCTTCTCTGAAGAGGAAGGAATCGTCCCTTTTTCTTCATCTGTGGAAGAAGGAAGTTGCTATGCACCGTGTTTTGGCAAAGGGAGGCCTCGTGTGGTCAGTCATGGGAACAGCCCTGTCGGGCTGGAGGGATCCCAGCCGCAGGCACTCCCTCCTTGGGCTGAACCAGGACTGTAAACATGGACAGCGGGGTGGTATTTATCAGAGAATCATAGAATGGCTTAGGGTGGAAGGGACCTTAAAGACCATCCACTTCCAGCATCCAGCACTTTCCACTACACCACATTGCTCAGAGGCACTTCCAACCTGGCCTTGAACTTTTCTTGGGATGGGCAGTCTGCAGCTCCTTTGGGCAACCTGTTCCAGTGCCTCACCACCCTCACAGTAAAGTATCTCTTCCTAATATCTAATCTAAACCTACTTGCTTTCAGTTTGAAGCTATTCCCCCTTGTCTAGTCACTTTACATTCTTGTAAAAAAATCTCTTAGTCTTTCCTGTAGGCTTCCTTCAGGTACTAAAGGCCACATTTTGGTAACCTGTAAACCTTTTTTTTTTTTTCCAGGGTAAACAATCCCAGTCCTCCTAGCCTTTCCTCATAGGAGAGGTGCTGCACCGCCTAATCATCTGATTCTCTGGACCCGCTCCAACAAGTCAGTGTCCTTTCTGTATTTCATAACAATATGGATGGTTAGGTTGGGAAGAAGAAACACCTGTATATGATTGCAGCTCTGTCTGAACAAGTCGGAAATGCTGTTCTCACTAGTCCTTCTTTCTTTGTTGTGTTATAAGATAGATATGTTTCCCTGCCTTTCTAGACATCTAACAGGTAACAAAATATAACTCAGACACAGAAGTCCATGTGTGATATTAAATTAATTAGCTGTACCAAGAGAAAGGGAGTAGTGGTAATTGATGAAATTACAACATTTTGATTTAAAGGCAAAATTAAGGAAAAAAAGCAAAACAGAAACCTGAAAGAGTGCCTAGTTCATGTAAATTAAAAAAAAAACAAACAGTTTTTGAGTTCCTGTAAGATCTAGCTGTGCAGAACAGCTGTACAGCAGCCTAGGCAGGGACCTGTGAGAATATCCATGTATTGGTGAGTCACAGGTTAAAGCCCTTGTGCATGAGAGGATATTCCAGCACTCTTACCTTCGACATGTAAGAGAGAAGTAAATCCACATGTAATGCCATCAACTGCATTCTTGTTGT
Source organism: Donacobius atricapilla (assembly GCA_013397315.1). NCBI lineage: Eukaryota > Metazoa > Chordata > Aves > Passeriformes > Mimidae > Donacobius > Donacobius atricapilla. The sequence goes on along the minus strand of WBMY01007395.1, from coordinate 272,555 downwards.
CAGTTCTAAGCACATTCTCCAACTTTTTGAATAACAATTAAATTCCCCCAGATGTGGGATTTACCATCAGTAACACTGCTTGCTATCAGCTGGAATTTGTGAGAAGCCTCTCATCATGCATGACCTTCTGAAGAGATTATTTTGACTTGTGACTAGCAGGGAGTGGTCTGAGGAAGGCATGGGGCTGCCCTTGTGCCCACTCCCATGACAAATACAGGGCTGGAAGCTGGCTTTTTGCTTACCTTCGCATTTATGAGATTTGTCCATTACTTTGTCTCAGTGACTTAAATCCACTCCCTTGCTCAACATTAATCAAAACTTCCTTAAATGTTCTTGTTATTGGGATACAGCTCTCAACATACTAGGTTCAGGTCTTCAGATACTGGTTGTGGGGTTCATCTGTTATATAAAAATGGCACGTAGGACTGAGTCATCAGGCTTACCTGAAGTAGTAGCCTTTACTGGGACTTGAGCAGTCAGAATGAAGAGTGAACACTCTCTGTTCCTGAGAGTGTCTAATGTACTCTCAGCAATCACATCTAAACTACCCTCAGTATAAGATACAGAGGAGGCATTTCCTGATGATGTAAGCCATTGTTTGTTTTCAAATTCTTTTCAGAAATGACCTTGTTTCACACAGGGAAAATGGAAAAAGCCCTGCAAATCTGTCAGATTTTCTACTTTTGTGTAGAAAANAGGGATACGCGACGGAAGAGGGATGGGAGATGGACGGATGAGGGATGGAGGGATAGGGCGATAGAGGGACTGGGGGACGGAGGGATGGGCGATGGAGGGGCGCGCCGAGGCGGGCCCGGGAGAGCNAAAAAAAAAAAAAAAAAGAATCTTGACATTGAAAGAACACATCTGGAGGCAAAATAAGTTATTTGAAAGCTTTATTCCTTCTTGCTGACTCATTCTGCAATAGAGGATCTAGGCCCACAAGGTCCAATTCAGGATGACTTACAGTAATTTTTTAAAATTTTTATTTTTATTTTTTTTTCCCCCAAGCATACGTTGCCGATGTCCCTGAAATTCATACTGGAAGCTGTGGTTAAAAAAGAAACAAAACCAAAAACAAACAAAACCCAAATAAATATAAAAGGCTAAATCCTGCCATGTGACCTTCCCTCCTTGCGCATCCATCTTCCTGCGCTTCCTTAGGGGATGCTGCAGACGGCTTTGCATGCGCTTTCCCCTTCGGA
>WBMY01007395.1:192582-271213 GCA_013397315.1 Donacobius atricapilla | reverse complement strand
CGAGGCGGGCCCGGGAGAGCGGCCGGGCGGGCTGCGGCCCGGGTGACCCCGGCGGTGCCGTTGCAGGTGCGGCTGGCGATCGCCGAGAAGGCGCTGCAGTGCGAGGAGCACGATGTGAACCTGCCCCTGAGCGAGCACAACGAGCCGTGGTTCATGCGCTTGAGTTCCTCTGGAGAAGTGCCCGTCCTGATCCATGGGGAAAACATTATTTGTGAGGCAACGCAGATTATTGATTACCTTGAAGCGACGTTTGTAGATGGTAATCCCTCAGGCATTTAAGTATGTGGTTCTTCCCCTCACCCTGTAGCCTGCAGCAATGCTGCGGGCAGCTGTGTCACTGCAGGACTCTTCCTTCAGGGCAGAAAATGTTTATAGTCTCACAGGTAAGCAGGCTCTCCTAATAGCAATTTGGGTTGAAAACATGTTCCTCTAAAATGAACTGAAGGCTTTCCTGCGCCTTCATGAGTAAACCTTTACAGGTAAAACCTACCGCTGTCCTCAGCCCTTCAAGGATGGAGAGGCCAGGAATGGCAGCAGCTCTGTGCTGCACTAACCCTGGCGCGACTGCCGTGAAGAATAACACACTGAACAGAGCTGCATGACTCTTGACTGCATGGCTGCCTGCATGGCTGAATTTGTTGAGCAGGTCCAGATTCTCTGTGAGATAAAAAGAATTTCAGAATAATCTTCTGTAGAACAATAGAAGTAGAATGAGTGAATTATTTTTGGAGCCAAAATGTAAGGAAGAGGTAAAAGAGCAAGAAGAGAAGCCTTGGAAGTGATCACATGCAGGGTTTTGAAGTTCTTTGTGCCTGTACATTAAAAAAAACCAAACAAAACACCAACAAAAAAACCTGCCTCAATTTTTGAAGGAAATGCAGAGCTGTATTTTGTATAGGTGTAAAGATGACAGCATTTTGTATGTCAGGGATTTTGTGCTGTGATTTCTGAGGCATGAAGCAAACTTCATTGTTGAGTGAACATAATCTGTGCTATCTTTTAGTCAAAAAGGGAGTTGGGGCCCAGGTAGATCGGGTGTAGGGTAAAACTCATTTATATGCAGGAATGCTTCCAATCATGCTTTGCTTAGGATTCCTCTACTGTAATTTTTACATCATTGCAGGAGCAGTAACATTTCAGCTATAACAACTGCCTGGAGTCTCTGCTGTACCCAACTGTGAGAGCATTATAGGGTTGTATGTCATGGTCACCCATTCCTAGATGTACATACAGAGCTGAGTGTGGTTTTCAGATTTGAAAGCCTCTTAAATATGTCTTTATGTGGGTTGCTGCATAGGGATTGGAATTATAAAACATTTTAAAATGAACTACAAATATACATTTCTCTGAGCTGCAATCACATCATGTGCTGGGGAAGAAGTGAAGCTTTCTTACCTGTGGCTGTGTCACCTGTCCCAGCTGGACTAACTGAATGAACTTGGGTCAATTAGATATTTTTACTTTTCTTAACTTTATTTTTAACTTTTTTTTTTTTTTTTTCAGAGGACGTACCAAGATTAATGCCAGAAGAGGGGAGCATGTATTATCCAAGGGTGCAACACTACAGAGAGCTTTTAGACTCCTTGCCTATGGATGCGTACACACATGGCTGCATCCTGCACCCCGAGTTAACAGTGGACTCCATGATTCCAGCCTATGCTACCAGCAGAATCCGTAGTATGTACTGGTGTAGCTCTGAATGTATATAACTTAGTAGGTTCCTGCACTACATTCATCTTCTTTCTTAAGTCCACATTAAACACAAAATACTGAGCATAGTTTGTGAATTTTAGTTGCAGTCCTTGACAATTTGTGCATATGCTTTTTATTACTAGTGTATTTTGTTGTGATTTGAAAATGAGAAAGAGGAAGTGTTATTTTTGAGGTGTCTTTGGAGATAATTTTTGTACCATTTAAAAGGCAACCTCTTAATTGATACCTTCATGTTTCCTTCTGTGTATTACAAAAAAACTAGGTAGTTCTAGGACAAGTATCAACTCCTGACGGCGCAGCTGGGTGATGATTACCTGTTTACAATTACGTTCTAAGATCTCTGATTTTTTTTGTCAACGTCAGTGGTTTATATAGTGTTGATTTTTTTTGTATGATGTTTTAGAATGCTTCGTAGAACAAAGTCAAATACTGTTGAGTCTTTGAAATGTAATACAACTACTGTTAGTAGGTCCATGATATCATAAAAGGTGATATTGTGTTAGTTTGATAAATCGTATTTCCAACAAATATCTTATCCTCCTTCTTAAAATTTTTGGTAAATCAGTTCTCTTACGAGCCACGCTGTTATGTTGTCATAGAAGTGAAGGCAGGTAGTTATTTTTCTGTGTAGTGGCATGATTGATATTGCTAAAGTAACATAGAATCATAGAATCATAAAATCATAGAATCATAGAATGGCCTAGGTTGGAAGGTTAAAGATCATCTAATTTCAATGTCCCTGCCTAGAGCAGGGACACCTTCCTCTAGACCAGGCTGTTCCAAGCCCCATCCAGCCTGGCCTTGGGCACTTCCAGGGATAGGGAAGTCCACTCCATCCCAGGTATCTTCTCTGCACAATCTGTTCCAGTGCCTCACCACCCTCACAGGAAAGAATTTTTTCTTCCTATCCAATCTAAATCTACTGCCTTCAGTTTAAAGTCACTTCCTCTTGTCCAAGAACATGAATTATTCTCTTACATCAGTGCATTGTCTGGTTGGGTGGTTTTGGTTTTGTTTTTTTCCCAAATGTGGAAACAAACAGTTCCTAATTGTTTATTGAACAATTGTGCTTTACTCACAGACATTTTGGATAGTTTTCCTGTTTTCACGTGGTAATAATCAGTGCTTTTATTACAGTTCACTTTACAACACTGTCTTCTGCTTTTCTTGTTGTATGTATTCTTCTGCTCTAGCTTCTACTTGGTTAAACTGTTCTCAGTTTGCACATGTTCATACTGGTAGAGCTAACATTATTGCTCATCTAAATTGGGATGTCTTCTTATCTTTTTATGCTTAAAGCATAGCCTACAATTTTTCATTTGAAGCATTTTTTTGAATAGCCTGTGGATGTTTCTAAACAATTCTTTTGCATGTTCAAACTTCTCCTGGATGGTTTTCGTTTTCAGCTTGAAACACTTTTTTTTCAGACTGCTAGATATAATAAGGTATGAGCCAGTTGTGTATTGTGTTTATGCATATCAAATCCAAGTAAGTAATACATTCCATATGTAAGATTTTGATTGTACGAGTACATCCTTCAATTTCTTTATACACCATATTGAAGGATGGCTTTCACAGTCATGTTGAAACGAATATATAAAAAAGTGAGTTTGTTATTCTCTAGAAAGAATTTTTATCAGTTTAATTTATCGGACGTAAGTGTAACTAAACTTTATTATCAAGTACAAGTGAGAGGTGATTCATGCTCTATAATTATTATTTTGTTCTCGATTTATGATTAGAAATACTTATTTTTAGAAGATTTATAAATCTGTCTTTTGGTATTCTAGATTTATAAGTATGGCATTTCCAAGCAAAGCTCCATTTTAAGGAAAAGGCTATGCATGTAGTAGAAATCAGTAAAATCAAATTAAACTTTTCACATCATTCCTTCTTTAAATCATGTAATGAATGTTTTTCTAGGACATGCACACAGTTCTTAAAGAACATTTCCAAAAGGATCACAGACTTTGGCATCACATTTTAGCTAAATGAATACACCTTGGCTCCATATTCAGTGGCATTTAGGCTTTTGCTGTAAAATTATGCTTATGACGTACGGGGACAAAAAATCTCCATGTGGGCCTACCAGCACTTTCACATTGCAAACTGATGAGCTGAAGGTGTGGTGGGTCAATTTGAAAAGCATTTAAGTTTTCCAAAATGTGGTGTATTTAAACCCTAACCTGGTGCAGATGCTGTATTGAAACAGGACTTCAAATTTCTTTTATATGATATTTGTACACAGGCGATTGATCAGTTCCTATGGATTGCATTATGAGTATGTTTGGATATCTAATAGTTGTCATACCTTTTTTTGTTTGCCTTTTTTTTTTTTAAATCAGGCCAAATAAGTAACACAGAATCAGAATTGAAGAAGCTGGCAGAAGAAAATCCGGACCTTCAAGATGCCTATATAGCAAAACAGAAGCGCCTTAAGGTAAGAAACGCCTTTGTATGGGTCCCTTTATTATGATCTTGTTGGTGTTAGATTTTTTTGGTCACAATATAAACATTTGTTTCACTTGTCATTACCAGTAATGTCATGCAGTGGTTTAACACTTCTAGGCATGAAACAGTCTGTCTTCAGATCAGCTACACACTTCAAGTGTGTGCTGAAGTACCAGAATGGTACCACTGACTTTCAAGGTAAGTACTCATCAGTGCTGATGTTGGGCTGTTGAGCACGCTGCAGGGGTAGGCAAACCTTAATATCTGACATCTTCAAAGTTTTCTTCTGTTTTCTGAATTGTCACCAGTATCCATGCAGCATCCAGCTGACTGTGTGGAGAAAATAATCACATTTTATGAATAAACACATAGTATCCGTAGTATAAGCTTGTCTGATAAAAGTATAAACTCTGTATGATTATTAAAACACTAACCTGTATGTCTATTTAGTCGAAACTGCTGGATCATGATAATATAAAATACCTAAAGAAAATACTGGATGAACTGGAAAAAGTTTTGGATCAGGTTGAGACTGAACTGCAGCGGCGAAATGAGGAAACACCAGGTAATGAATTTTTCTTGCTAAATTTTGTTTATATTTCTGTTTGAGGGTACTGAGTAGACTTGTTGACAGCACCATTATAAAACAATTTTTAATGTTTCAGATTTAATACTTTTAGTATATATTGATCTATACATAGAAGGGATCAATACTGTTTTAAATACTAGCTTACTTTACTGTTCAAGTCAGTGAGTTCTCACTCTCATGAAAGTGCTTGATCACATTTTCAGCAAAGTGAGTATAATTAGCTGCACAATTTTTTAGCATTTTTATCAACAAAATCAGGAAAAAATTTGACTACAGAATGTTAATGTTATAGGTGGAGGCTTCAGTTCACTATAATGATCACAACTTTAATGTTTAACACAGGTTTATTATAATCTTGTGCAGATACTCTGCTGATATTTGTGGTATATGCAGAATAAGCAATCTGAATAATTGTTCTAATCATTAGGCAACCCCCTTCACCCTCTTGGAAAGCAATCCTGTTTACTTCCCTCCACCCAAATGAAAGTCAAATTTTTTACAGAATCACAGAATCATCAATGTTGAAAGAGACTTTCAAGATGGTCTAGTCTGATTGTCAACTGAGCACCATCATAACCATGCCTAAACTATATCCTGCTGTCTGCTGCCCTGGGAAACTTATTGCAATGCCTGACCACTCTTTCAATGAAAAATTAGATATTTCTAATATCTAATCTGAACCTCATCTGGCATAATTTAAGGCCATTTCCTCTCATCTTGTTAGAAAGAACTGGCCCAAATACAGAGCCCTGGGGAACCCCACTTGTGACCAGCCACCAACTGGATGTAACTCCGTTCACCACCGCTCCCTGGGCCTGGGCATCCAGCCAGTTTTCACTCATGAAGAATGTGCCCACCCAAGCCAGTTTACCCAGGAGAATGCTCTGGGAGACAGGTCAAAAGCTTTACAGATGTCTAGATAATATCCACAGCCTTTCCCTCATCCAGTAAGTGGGTCACTGGTCAGGTTGGCCAAGCAAGACCTGCCTTTGTAAACTCATGCTGGCTGGGCCTTTTCCCCTGGTTGTCCTGCCTATGCCATGTAGTGACACTCAGGGCAATCTGCTCCATGATGTTTCCTAGTACCAAGGTCAGGATGACAGGTCTGTAGTTTCCTGGATCCTCCTTCTGACCCTTCTTGTGTCAGAAGGTAGAGTATTACATTTGCGAATTTCCAGGCAACAAGGACTTCTGTGGTTAATCAGGATTGCTGGTAAATGATTGAAATAATTGGCAAGTTTTTGGCAGCCCCCTTCTTACTCTTGGGCACATCCCATCTTGACCCATAGACTTGTGGGTATCTAACTGGCATGACAGGTCACTAACCATTTTCTCCTGTGTTGAAGGAGTTTCACTCAGCTCCCTATCACCAACTTTCAGCTCTGGGAGCTGGATATCCTGAGGACCACAGGTTTTGGGTTTTAAAGACTGATGCAAAGAAGGCATTAAGTACTTCAGCCTTTTCCTCATTGCCTACTATGTTTCCCCCTTCATTCAGCAAAGGATTGAGACTCATTAGCCCTCCTTTTGCTGCCAGTGTATTTACTGAAACTATTTTTGTTGTCTTTAACTGCAGTGCCCAAATTAAGTTCCATTTTGGCTTTCTTTCTAATTTTCTTCTGCATAACCTCATGACATCCTTGTAGTTACCTCCCTCCTTCCAGAGGTGAGATACAGTCCTTTTTACCCTGAGTTCCAGCCTAAGTTCCCTTTTTAACCAGGCTGGTCTTTTTCCCTGAGAACCTGTTCCTGTAACTTTAAGAATTCCTCCTTAAATTTTGCCCATCCCTCCTGTACTACTTTGCCTTTCAGGACTGACTCCCAAGGAACTCTGTCAGTCAATCTCCTAAGCAGTCCAAAGTCTGCCTGGCAGAGGTCCATGGTGGCAGTTCTGCTAGTGCCTCTCCTTATTTCACCCAGAACTGAAAACTCCGTAATTTCATGGTTGCTGTGCCCAAGGTGGCCACTGACCACCACATTACCCATAACTCTTCTCCACTTAAGAGTAAGTTTTCTTCTACACACTCCAGGAATCTCCTAGACTGCCTCCTCTCCACTGTGTTATATTTTCAGCAGGCATCTGTGAGGCTGAAGTCCCCCACAAGTACAAGGGCTGGAAACTGAGACACTTCTGCCAGCCTCCTGTAGAATGCATCATCTACCTCTCCATGCTGGCCAGCAGGTCTGTAACACCCTACAAGGACATCTGCAATGCTAACCTTCCCCCTGATCTATACTCACAGGCACTTAATCATGTCAGCATCCTAAATTCTGTTTAAATGGGATTAGCCTTCTGCTTATTCACAGTGTGGTTCAACTCCCAGAGGTGCTAGGAGTCCTTCCCCTGACTTCACTGGGAACTGTGTGAAGCATCAGTCAATATCAACTGCATCTGCTCAAATCAATAACGTTTTGCATTTAGCTCTATAAATAGCTGTTGTAATAATTACTGGCTACTATCACAACTGTGGGCTTGAACCAGCAGCTGAAAATCTAGATTAAGTTTTCTACTGACTCAAAGTGAAAGAGTCACAGAAAATATTTTAGCTCATAAAGGATGGAAGGATTTTGTTCAGCAAACTACATCTGCCACCATTTCCAGCAGCCCCTTTCCTTTCTCCACTAAGTAGCCTTTCCAAGGAGTCAACTGATACAGTATTGATGAGCTTATGAAAACTGCTGGGATCACAATTAACAGGATTTTGTAGAACATGGAGCTATTGCCTCTTGGAATTTTGTCTCCCCCCTTAGGAGGTTTGTGGTCTGCGCTTCTCCGTCCCGGTCAAAGTCAGCTCCTGCTTCTCTTGCAACTTCTTGAATCCCTCAACTATTACTGCTGCCACTGCAGGCATTTTTCTTTCACACAGGGTAGATTCTCTGGTCTTTTCCATCATCTTATTTAATGCACTGGATGAATTCCCAGGTATCGTTTCAGCAAGCTAAGATACACTCCTTTTCTACAGAAGCCTTTTTTTCCAGACCTGCATAACCAGTTAAAATGGACTGGTACCAGCTTTGTGCCAAGCTTTTCTCTGGTGGAAAATGTGTTGGAAAGGATATTGCAAAATTTCTCTGTTTCCAGTGGGGTGCTGCAAAGTGTTCGTGCCAGCATTTTTGCATGCCTGCTGTGTGGGATGAACTGCAAAAGTTACAAATGAGACAGGAACAGCATAGTCCTCCCTATTCAAGATCTAGGCTGGAAGAGAGTACTTGTGCTGGCAGCTGTGATAGCTGTGCTGGCTATCAAGTTTCATATCCTGTGTTTCAAAAGCTCTTGGTATAGTCAGTACATGTCAGCCCTTTTGGGTGGTGGTGGTTCAGATCCCTGACAGCAAAGTGTGACGCTGCCTGGCAGTGCCTGCTCTGAGCCATCCCAGGAAGATTCACCTCTTTCCTTTGACTGGAGAGGTACCTGTGGTCTCCATCTGTGCTCCTGGCTAGTGGTGAGCAGTGTGAATATTTGTCAGTTCTCAAACATCTCAGTGTAAAACCCCCATGATTTGGGGTCTAAGAGACACAAAAGGGGGACAGGTAGACAAATTCTCTCATCTCACTGGGCTGACATATTTGGTGCAAGTCAGTCATCTGATCCATTTCTTTTTGACTTGAAAGCCTTCAACAAGTTAGATTAAGTTAGTTCTTGAGTGAATGCCATAGAGCTGAGTGACACAGGCAAGATGATAAATTCTTCAGACAAGTGAAAGATTTTCAGTAAAAGCTGAACTGCCTTCCTCCTTTCCAATCCTGTTTTATTTAATCCAGATTTGAGAAATGTAGTTGAGGAAAATAAGTGTTTACTGTGGGTTTTAATTTATGAACCTGGAATGTGGATTTTTTTTCCTTAACAAATGTGAGCCAGGCTGCTGAGCCTAAGACTACAGTATTGTGCAAAGAGTGGACAGGGATTAGTAAAATGTTCATTGATTAAAGTTATATTTTAGCTGAAGTGTTGCTGCTCTTTATTAGACAATACTTTGAAGTAGTACTAAACTAAATGTGCTTATATTCCATTGGTTCCTGATGCTTTATGTTTTATCTCTGCTTAGAAGATGGAAATCAGCCTTGGCTCTGTGGTGATTTCTTCAGTCTGGCAGATGTGTCACTTGCTGTCACATTACATCGCCTGAAGTTCCTGGGATTAGCAAGAAGAAACTGGGGAAATGGAAAGCGACCCAACTTGGAAGCTTATTATGAGCGTGTAGTGAAGAGAAAAGCATTTTACAAAGTTTTAGGACACGTCAACAATATATTAATCTCGGCTGTCCTGCCAACAGCATTCCGTGTGGCCAAGAAAAGGGCTCCCAGGGTTCTTGGCACCACCCTGCTGCTCAGCATGCTGGCAGGGGTGGGTTATCTTGCTTTCCTGTGTCTTCGGAAGAGATTTGCCAACATGGTGCTATCAATTAGAACCAGGCAAAATTATTTTTAGACCTTGTCTGTCCCTGGTGGTGAGTGAAGGGCATCTCTAACCCCCAGGAAAATATCTTCAATAAAATATAAACGTTGAAGAACAATAATGTCTGTGAAATTAGAACATTGCCACAGAGTAATCATCTCCTGCTGCTGTATAATTGGGTTGGCAATGCTGAGATATTTTTCAAAAATATGTGTTTGGGGGGATGAGGAAGGAAGGAAGAGACTTTCTTTTCAGCCAAGGGCCTATAACTGTGACAGTGCTTTGTTGAAGTGGTTATTGTCTCCTTTACCTGGTGGCTGACCTAATTAAAATGCTTTTATTTATTAGATATGCAGCAATGTGACAGCTTTTCACTGTAGATGAAATGCATAATTGTACAGAAACCAGCATTGTTAAAACACTGAAAATAGCGCTCACATTAAATGCTCAGAGTAAGATTTAATTGGAACATTGTGCCTGTTCTGTACAGGAGCAAGTTTCTCTGTACTGATTATTGTCTGTTGATTTGCAGTTGGACCTTTAGGAATGTGTTAAAAAGTAATCTTGTGAAGCCACTTTTGTCAGTGTATGTTCATGCAGCATCACAGGAAAAGACAGGTAAGAATATCACTGATTTGTGTACCACACAAGTGAAATTCTCCAGAGGCATCACTGGACAACATTTACTAGAATTTTGCTGAAATACGAATGGGGAGAAACACCTGACACTTGTCTTTTGAAAGCGTTTTGGGCCCAGCTGCCAAGGCTGGCAGAATCAAATCAAACTGTCTTGGTGCACATTTGCTGCTTTCATTGGGGTGGCTTGATAGAGTTGCCTCCGTATGAGTGCCCTGTGTAACCTTTTGTGTTTCACTCTGAGCACTGGCTATTTTTTGCACACTTCTTGGCAACATTAGCAATTGCACATGTCTCTATAAAATGCTTGCCCACAACATGCCACAGCCGACTAGAAAACACATGCAGAGCAATGCCTTTTTGTATAAGTAATTAAAAGTAGTTTACTATCTATCAATCTGGTTAAGTAGCCCAGATTGAAGGTAAAGCTGAAATTTAACAATCATTAAGCAGACGATGGCTGTGTTTACTTATGGATAAGGGGTTGGGTTTATGGTAAGTGAAAAATATAGTAAGTTTGGAGACAATTTGTACTGCTGATTTTTTGCAAAACTGGACTCTTGTAGCATGGAGAAAGGTGTAGAAAAACATTTTGATTACTCCCAACAACTCAACATATACTGTGAGTTTTATTAATTTTAGCTAATTAATAATTAACTCCCATTTCAATAAGAAATGTACATTTACCTGAAGGTAGATTTTGAATCATTTTGCAGAAAAAAAAGCATTTGGGAAGGGCTGAAATTTCTCATGACAGTTTAGTAAGACTTTTGTATACTTGATGAATGTTTGAAAGCCTCAGAGTTTTTGTTTACAAGTTGTACATAGCTGCAACAAACAAAGCATAGCTTTAAGTGTTTGCCTGTCAACAGTCAGTGCTAACAGGCCTAAGTACATTTTAGGTCCAGTGCTGGTGGCTGTGGTCTCTCTGCACAATTGCATTTAGGTGCCACAAAGATCATCTCAAGTTTGCAGGGGAGAACTGAGGCAATTTCTTTCTGGGCAGTCTCACCATCTAACACATATCAGTATGGATAAAATTATTGGATATTCCTTCTTATTATTTAATATTGTGCTAGTTTCTAGCAAAAGTAGACCTAAATCTCATTACTCTTTTTCAGTAATAAGGAACATCTTACCAAGGAAAAAATGTGCTTTTTTATTTGTCAAAATGACAGTTTTATATAATTCTATTTCATGATCCAGTGGTTCTCAAGAACTTGTTGAATTAAATATGCTCTATTTAGAAAAGCTTTATTATCTCTAGAGTGGGTTTGATCCAACAATACTATTAATGTACTGGCAGCTTTAACTGAGTTTTTTGTTTGTGTGTTGCAGTTCATCTGCATTTCCTTGTAGCTATCAAATTCCACTAAGTTAATAAACACAGAGTAAGACCTGTAACTTAATGCTTCCCTGGCATGTATTTCTGTCAGACCACCTGTAAAATGTAATTTGACCAAGTCACAGTAAAATTAAATATATGGGACTTAGCCTTCTTTAGAGTGAAGTGACCACCAGGTGTCAGTGGTCCTCCAGGACGCTGCTCTGGTGTGCCTCTGGGGCAGGATAACACTACTTTCCGGAGAAAAAGTTTGTGATCTCAGCATAAGAGGATTGTGAGCATCCTCATCACACCAGCAGTCTCTCCAGAACTCTAGAAACAACTCCATGGTTTTACCACAGGTTTGTTCTCTGACAACGGCCACTTATGCTTGTGTAGTTTCTATACTGGGTAAATGAGAGGCCAAATGAGAAATACAAATGAGAGGCCAAAGTTGAAATAATATTTCACATGAAAATGAATGTTACTGAACAACAATTAAACTTGCCATCTGCAAGGATGAGCGTGGATAAAATTTTACTGTGGAAAACTTTGGATCCCGGGTTTGATTCATGTCCATTAGTCCAACTGTTTGGTATCCTACTTATTTTCACTGCCCTGAAGTACTCTGTACATTGATTTCTGTACAGGTGGCAGCAAAAGGCTTATTCATGATTAAATTCCTCAAAATAGGATGAGCTTTAGAAGAACATACACTGCATTTGGCTCTTCGTGCAGGAAAGCTTTTGTGCTTGTAAAGTTTCTTTTCAGCCTGACTTACTTTCTTTCTGGTAGCTCTGTATACTATTTCAGTTGGGTACAGAAGCAAACTTCTAGTTTTCATTTACTATTTGCTCTCATATCATGCATCAGATATATTTAATTTCTTTTTGTGGGACCCACACAATAAACATCATTCTTAGACCACTTTCTAGTCTGGTTTATATCTTCTGTGTCAGTAAAACAAAACACATTTGAGGATTACACAGTATTGCTGTAAGGACTCTGATGCTATTTCAAGGAGAGAAGCCCTTGAACACAGTTTAAACCAGTTTAAAGGTTGCCTTGCATGGGTAGGGAAACAGCAATAACAGTGATGTTTTCTTTGGTTGTCTGTCTGAGCTGTATATGTATGAGGTCCAACAGAAGCTATTGGATAAAGTAAAAAAAAAAAAAAGTGGAAAAAAAAAAAGAGAGCAAACAGGTTTTGTACTTTCAATTAATCCATTAAAAAAAAAAAAAAAGAAAAATCCACCTCCACTTCTGAGCATGTTCCTGACTCATTGTTAAGCTGCAGCAGCTGGGGCTCCTTTTTGTAAGGTAACAAGCACATAATGTGTCCACAGTGTCATTGTCCTTGGTGTGCCCCATTAAATGGGTGTTAGTCTGGCCATAAACTAAGACCCCTCTTTTTTTTTTCTTGGACTGTAGGGGTCTGTATTGGGCCTCCTTCCTTGTTAAGGAGAGGAGGAAATAACAGTATGAGAGGCTTGCGTGCATTGCCTCTCAGTATCTTGCAAGTCAGAGAAGCTGCTAGGATCAGGTAGACAGCTGGTAGGGTTTGAGTTTCTGGAGATTATGACACCTGTAGTCTGTGCACCGGCTTTGAAGTAGCCTTGATGCTTTAGCATTAATCAGAAGTGCATAGAGCTCTTGCAGTGGAAAGCTTATGTCTAAACAGGCAAGAGGCAAGAATGAATACAAAGGTAGGTACAGCAAGTATAAATTGCCTTGTCCAGGTTCACGAAGCCATACATCCACTTTTGCATGTCACATTTTTAAAGGCTTTTTTAACTTAAGTCTGAATTTTATGGGAGCAAGGAGCTACTAAGATTTAGAGAGCAGGTTGACATGCTGTAATGTATGTGGATTAGAGAGAGCAACAGATGGAAAACAAGTGAAAAGTAGTGGGTCTAATTAGCTGGAGCACACTGTGCTCTGCAATATGGTGTATAACATTATTGTTTGTTGAGGCCTCCTTGTTATGTCTCTGTTTAGCCAATGTTAGACAAAGAGGTGAAAAGTTGTGCTTAGGCAATTTATATAATGTACTGAGGAAGTCAAAAGCATGGAGAAAAATCCCAAAGAAAATACGCTGTGTTTTGTTCCCTCCTGTCTTTATAAAAAAATTTTTAGTTTTGGTGCAGTACCAAGTCATAAAGTAAGGCACTCAAAACTCAGGAAATTCCAGAAGCCAGAGATCTTACAATACTGTTAACTCACTCATACAATACTTCAATAGCCTTTTTATTTCCGTTTTTCCTTCTAAGTTACAGTCATGATGCTTAATTTAATGTGAAGTTAAAAATGTTGCACCATAAAATAGTTAGGCTGTGGATAAGCTTAGTGTTGTGGGAAGAATCTGCTGGAATTTGCAGAGCTGAAGGCCTAACTATTTCTGTGCTATACATCAGCATTAGTATTTGCTACAGTTTAAAATAAATAAATAAATAATAAATGAAACCTCATAAATAGTCTACACAATACACTTTTATATAATTAACACATAAGAGCATAAATCAGTATTAATCTACTTTATTTATACTTACATGTATTGATGTTCTATATACATATACACTGTAGTGTCCCTATTTTTCCCTTTCATATTTCATTTGCTAAAAATGGCTAATTGACAATTATGTATTGCTTGCCTTGATAAAATAAAATTGCATTTATAAAGGTTAAATTATGAAAAATTAATGTATTTGTAGGATCATACAAAGTTTTGGCGTGGAAGGGACTTTAAAGAGCATCTAGTTCCAATTCCCCTGACATGGGGAGATGTGTTTCCCTTCCCTTATTTACTCTGACAGCATTATATCAGTACTGGACATCACTGGTTACATCATGACTATAGGGACTTGAGAATATACACAAACATATTTGGTGCTTCCTGTTTGGCTGATCATCCAGATCAGAATCTGAATGCTATTGCATTTGGACTGAATAGAAAGCTTTAGCTGTTGAGAAACAATTGCCATCCTGAAAATTACTTATTTAAGGCTTGTTTCAGAAAGGTTACCTAACTTCAAGTGTTTAAGCAGATGATGCCTGTGTTTCTGTAAGCAACAGAAAACAGCATTCATAGCACCAGAACAGATGTGAGGGGACCACTGGTTGTGTCACCTGCTGGCTGAGGCATTCACCTTACAGAAAGTGGAGTTCTCCCCCACTTTGTATTGAAATAGGTAGAACTCAGACATAGAGACAAAAATTCCTCCCTCATAGATACAGCCCCTCTGCCGTAGGATCAGGCTCCCTCTTTCTCAGCACAAAACACATCTGTCTTTACAGAAATCAGAGGCTGTTCCTTCGACAAATGGTAGTTTGGACATGTGGAGGCTGAGACTGTCAGTCACTCAGCAACTTGATGGAGAGCAGGGCCTGCCACACAGCTTCCTCTGCCAGCTACGTTTAAAAGCCATCAGCAGCTGGCAAATGCCAAGCTCTTGGTAAGGATGTCTGTAGGTGCATAATACAGGTTTAGGGAAAGGGAAGGAATTCCAGACTCTGGAGCCTAAACGAAACTAAGGAAAAACTGTCCAGAGAAGTTCCATCGCTGTAACCTGTGGTCCAGCTCTCTGTGGCTTTTTTTGCAGGTGAAGAGAGGCTTTTGGATTGCTGCTTCTGAGGACATATTGCTGTAACTCAGTTCAACTATTTGACTGAAGTCAATGGAAGGAAGAAGAAATACCTGTCTCTCTTGAATACACGGTGAAGCCAGCTTCCTGATACAGATATTTAAGTTGGATCACTGTTCAGACAGGTACTGTGAAAGCATATGTTTTGAACTGTTTAACTCTCCTCAAGCACCTTTACACAAGCCTAGACACTAAACTAGAAAAATTCAAATTAGAGGTCTGGATTGCACCCCAGAGTCAGAGGCAGTAAAAATAAAAGACCTATTGTTGAACTTTTAGGTCTTCAAACAGAAATACTTCCAGAGACAAAGATCTCAAAGGAAGTCTGTGCCAGATGCTCTTTGTCTAAATGTTGTGCCTTAAGGATTTGTGCATCCTTCTATTGTACTGAATTAAAGACAGCTCTAAAACACGGAATCCACTGAAATTTACAGAGGAAACAAAATTGGCTGATGTTGCAGTAATGGAGGTATCAAGATCTCAGTTTCTAACAGAGAGCCAAATTCAGATCTGGTATGAGTCATTGCTATGAAAAATGTAGTGGTGCATCTACTTACATGGGATCTGAAATTTGATTTTAAAGTCATTATGCCATGAATCACATTTTATAACTTTGCCTTGACAAGTTTTATTTTAATCAACCTATTTGTTATAGAGACAATGAAAGCTGTACAGTATCTTTCGGAAACAAAGGAAATATGCATAACTTAAGCTTTTAAAAGCTGTGTAAGCTTTTAATATGGGCAGTATATACCAAGTAAAAACATTTGGAATATGGAGTTATTTTTGGAATAAAGAATTCTTTTCAAACAAGTCCAAGAATGTGTGTTTAGGAATGATTCCAGAACAGCGTCATAATTTTTTTATTCTTTGGATTTGAAATAGAACCAAAAATCTATAGCTGACTTATTTTTTCTGTTGTTAACTGCCAACTGTAACTATGATACAAGGAAGCTCCTGCAAAATAAAAAGATAACAAAATCTTTCATAAATATATTTATATAATATACAAAAAACAACAGCGCTTATTAAATTTTCTTAGGTAAAGCATATTGGATAAGAGTTCTGCCTCTTGTGTGTAACAGTGTCTTTTTTTGTGCAAAGTAAGAGATGGAAATATTCCCAAAGTGGCTGGCAGAACAGCAACATTGGCAACACTGGCTGAGGCTGCAGTTCTACATCCATAGCATCCCACAGAAGTGGAAGTCCAGCAGCAACTGAAAGAGGCTCATTGCAATCCAACAGCCTTTTGTGATAAGTGGAAAGAGAAGCAAACCAAGCTTCAAACCCAATGCAAGAAGCCAGAAGTCCCTCAAGCTGGTAGTAGATAGATGCAAAATGTGTTCCTAGCATCTGTGTCTAACTTGGAATGAGAGGATATCTTGTTTACAAATTATCAATGACTCTAGCAGTTGTCAGGGTAATGATGGGATATGTCAGGGTAATGCCAGGGGTAATGTATTGAGAAAAGTTACATATGTAATTCTGGAATCAGGAAAAAATTTTGCTTAAATTTGTCTAGAAAATGAATTGAAGATGTATTTGTGAAGAAAAGCATATTCATACCCTGCACTCAGTAAGGATTAGTTCTGAAATGTGGTCTTTAGCCTCACACTTTACACTGACATGTTTCAGCACCATGATGTTGTGGGAGAGAAAAGGGACAGGGAAGATAGTAATGGAGACTCAGAAAGAGGACCTGAAATGCTAAGTTATATTAACAGGCTAATATCCTAAGGTTTATACTTCATTTGGTTTTTGTTGGCTTTTTAATAAGAAAAAAACATACACCTGTTAAAGTGCTACACTGCAACGTGTGCATTGCTGTTGAGAGGGAAATGCAAATCACATCACAAAGATGTTGTCTGTTGATGAAACAGTAGAGCTTTTGGTTTCTGTGCATGAAAGTTTATCTGAACACCTCTGCTGGGGATGAAATATGTGGGAACAAGTATTGTTATTACATAGTTCATTGATTTATTCAATGATTCTGTTTAAAAAGAGATTCTATACTTCTGTCACAGCTAAAAACACTAATTCAAGATAGCAGTAATTTCCCCGCTTGCCTCCATTAACAATTTATTAGGTATTACCAAATTTTATATTTTTGCATGTATCATAATTAACCACACGACCTTGCCTCAAAAGTAGTTTTGTTCTCTTACACTGCAGTCCTTCATCTCATGTTTGTTTGTACAGGACTGGTTCTAACCTGGGCTGTTTGCTGCATAACCTGCACTTCCCCAGGCTCCTGCTGGCTGTGGGCACCTTGTGTAATGTTTCATCTCAGAATCCTAGAATCATTTAGGTTGGAAAAGACCTTAAGGATCATCGAATCCAACTGTTAAACCAGCACTGGCAAGTCCACCACTGGACCATGTCCCCAAATGTCACATCTACACATCTTTAAATACTCCCAGGGATGGTGGCTTAACTGCTTCCCTGGGCAGCCTGTTCCAGTGCTTGACTAGTCTTTCCATGAAGAAGTTTTTCCCAATAGCCAATCTGAAGCTCCTCTAGTACAACTTGAGGCCATTTTCTCTTATTTTCCAGAACATCACCTCATGGAAGGCTCTAAAGAAGTGCAGATGCTTACTTCTCTAGTTTGTACTTTAAAATAATTTTCACTTCTGCACTTGCAAAGAAATATTGAACAAAGGATAGATTAAAGAAACCCGAAGCACCAGAAGAGCTAGTTAGCTGTTTCAGAGCATAAATTGACTCCTTCCTCAAGCTGAAGGAAAGGTCAGTAAGCCCCTACATGTACTATTTATTTTTCTTTGTGTTACATGTGAGACAGCTAAATTTCAGATGAGTGCAAGTGGTGGAATTTTCCTTTCTAGCTCAGACATGCCAATTTTTAGGGAGTTTACTTGCCTACACTTGAATTTTTGCTGATGTAGTGTGGTCACTGTTCTTCATCGAAAGGAGCTCAGTACAAGTACATGGCTTACGGTCAACAGTGTTTGGGTAAGACATTTGCATAATTTTCTCAAGTGTCAGTGACTCCACACTGTTTGCCTAAGAAGCAAAGGAGCTTTCTTAGCTTTAAGAAAACACTAGATGATTTTCCAAATGGTAGTCCCTCTGTTTGAATATGAACCTTAATGGCCATATTTAAAACAGGGAGTTTTTGTATATGATAAACTATTTTTCCTTTATCTCTGGAGTCTGAGTGATTTGGAGTATACAGAGGAAGAGAAGGTATGGTTCCTGAAAAACTTTTTTTTTCCAGACCTTTAACAGAAACAGCACAACAGAGAAGGATGAATGAATAGCCTCTGCTTCATATTTTCAACTAAAACTATCTTCTGATAACCTTTGACATAACTAACAAGAGCAAGAGAGATTTTATTCTGTGAATCCTCTAAGCTATTAGTTAATACTGGTTGCAATTTGGCCCGATTTGGATACTTCCTTGTATTTTGAAGACACTAGAAAGCTTTCAATCTGCCTTGATACATTTTTTTTCTTCTTCCTCAATACAATAGTTGACGTCCTTAGCACACACTTTTTAGGACACTGTCAGCTCTTTTGAGCTCCTCTTTTTCCTACTTCATATCCAGGAAAAACATAGCATAGACTATGAAAGTACTGAAATGTGCTTCCTTAAATTCCTATCCTTGTGTCTTTGTGAAACTTCTGTCTTCCGCCCCCCTTTTCAAAAGCCTTTGTAAAAGTCGATTTCAATGCTGTACCCGAGCCCTTCTTTAGTTGTGGAGGTTGAAGGGTTTGAAAACATGGCCTCCTAGTTCATACTCAGAAAAGTCTTGGCTCTTTGCACAGGTTAGTTTGAAAACTGCTACCGTGGAAGAAACCCATTTCATTTATCACATAAAATCCTATCTCCGCCTCCTCCAAGAAAAACTTGTCTGTTGTCAAAATTTTCTGCCAGTTTGTGTCCTGAAATGAGTTTGGCTTTTTGTCCCCCATCATTTATTGCAAAAATAAGCACAACCTTGGTTTTCTGATGGTTAAAATTTTGAAACTAAAGTTATTTCCAAATTTCATAGCTCAGTCATATCCAGTTGTCCTTAGGTACCGCTAATGTTACAGTTTAAGCAAGTTTTTCTTTTTCCTGGTATATATTTCCATTATGTATCTATATGCAATAATTACCCTATAAAAATAGCAGAACAAAATAGTAGAGTAAAACTATTAAACTGATATATTTTACAGAAGGAGAAAATAAAATTTCCACAGGATGCCCTACCTCAATAAATATTTTCCCCCAAGGTGAGATTGTAAGCAAATACCAGTACTTGGAACCCTTACTTTCAAAGTGTGTTTACTCACTAAAAGTCTGTTACACAGGACACAAGTGAGAGCAGTATTCAGTGCAAAGCCAGTATTTTCAGTAACATGGTTATAAAGTTAAAATACTTGTAAAAAAAAAAAAAGAAACCAACAGAAAGCAAACTAAAACCAACCCACAAAACCCTTAAAAACCCTTTTGGAAAAACAGTTCAACACAAATGAATTCTCTTAGCAGTGATAAATAAATAGTGATTTCATGACACTGTTTATTTACTGTCATTAAGATTTTATCTTGGATCAAAAAATGTAAACAAACACATAGCTCTTGGAATTAAATACAGGACTAGTATTAAAATTATAATTCCTGTTGATACAGAGTATAATCCAGCCAGAAACTTAAATTAAGGTTGAATCACAAGCCATCCATACTGCTATAAACACCCTTGCTGTATGTAGAAACCCAGTCACAAAAGAGTACTCCTTGTTCAATTCTGATTTTTGTTAGAAAAACATATTTACTCATCCCATTTATTTCATATTGTTCTAATTATCCCCACAATGTGATCATTCACAAAAGGCATTCTTGACCATGAAGAATATGGTGATGAATTATTAAAATAAAAACTGTAATTTCAGAATCTTCTCTTGAAATCTCTCTGGCCCAGAAGATGACATCATGTGTCAGTGACATTGGCAGCTTCAAAGTGCTGTACACCAGCCATGACAAAATAGTTTTGGTCCTAGTTTAGCAATAAATTATATTACTATGTAATTAATTTCCACATTATCAAAACCCATTAATACTTATTCTCAGTAACCCCTCCCGAGGCCACGGGGCATCAGCTGGGACCACTGAATAAGCCTGAACTGCTCAGGAGTGTTGAAGCCTAGGCTATGGAGAGTCCCTCCACAAACACAGCAGGAGCTGGGTGACCAAGGGAGAACCATGTCCCTGAGCTGGGTGGTCATGGGACAACCACGTTCCTTTCCTTCATCCCACCATTGAGAAAGTGCCGTTTTTCTTTTGCTCTTCAATTAGGCCATTTCACGGGTGCTTTGCTGGCCACGAGTGGCAGGGTGTGGGCAGCAGGAGGCTGTGGGAGACATGAGCAGCCCTGTGCCAGCCACAGATGGTTTTGGGACCAGCATGAACAGCCCAGTGTGTGCCACAACTTTGAACAGCTGGAGCAGCCCATGGGCCCCTCAGCAGGGGTATTTTGGGATCAGAATGGAGCGCTGCAGTGGGAGAGCATATATACGCACCTAAGGGACTGTGGCAGCAGGCCTCCAATGCTGGGGCAGGGACACTCCTGAGTGACTCATCAGCACAACAGAGCTCTACAGGAGAAGGCTATAGATGTGCTTTTGGCCAGGGCTTTCTCTTTCTGCAGCCTTGCAGGCACTGTGCCTGGTGACTTGTGTGCTGGATCCCTGCAGGCAGGGGCGCAGCAGCTGCAGTGACACACCAGCTGAGGATCCATCACCTTGTCCCAGTCTCCACTGCCCTGGTGTCATGCATGCTGACTGGGAACTGGTCAGACTGCACCAGGCTGAATTTCTCACTTTGATGGAGAGCATTTTTTGGGCCAAAGGATCAGAAATTCTGCCTTCAGAGCAAGCAAACAAAACCCCAACGTGTCAATGCACGGGCCTGTGATCTTTGCTCAGGATTGAATTTAGTGCATTGGGTTAAAATGCACAGGTCAGACTCACAAGAAGAGGCACGTCTGGCAAGGATCTCGTTGTCAGAAAACAGTTATCACTGTTAAGTGTATGGATGAATAGCAAATTAGTGCTTCTCCAGGTCTTTTGCTGTGCCAAGACGTTCCCTCTTGGCTGTACAAAGGAAAAATGCTTTTCCCTAAAAGGTATTTTTGTAATGAGAAATCTACACAGCATTGCTTCATCTATGAATACTAAATATGTAATAAAATAAAGAAGTAAAGCACATTTATTATCTGTACATCATTACAGAGTAGGTATAAATGTATTTTTCAATATGTGACTGTTTTGCAATGTCTGCTGCTGAATTAGATTGTACTTCAAGGACCTATTCACATTAAGTATTTTCCACTATGGACATTTTGAAATATTTCTTTTTCACAGTTTTAGAAAAAAATACAATATATTTAACAGTAAAAAGTAAGAAAATAGTCTTTGGGTTGGGATTCCTTTTGATACTGCACTTTGACAAGCATGTAAATTTTGTGTTTTTTTTGGTTTGTCAAACAAATATTTATATAACGCTTCTCTTCAAAAGGAAAAATAATATTTCATTTAAGTGACATATAAATAAATCTCATAACCTGCTATTAAAACCCAACTTATGCCTCTATTTCCATTACGCCCTATTTATTTTGTGTATGGTGCCATTTTCAGGTTTTTTACTTCCTGTGGATTTCTAACTCTTTCTTGTCAAATTTTTATGCTAATTGGCACATGACTTGCCACTTCCCCAGTCCAGTCCTGGGTGCCTGGAAGACACCAGACAGCTGTGGAGACACCATGGAGCTGTGTCCGTGCTCCTGCCCAATCTGGTGCAGTTAGTTCTAGTTGGGTTATACCTGGAACACTCCCTTAGCTGAGGAAGGATGATCTCTCTCCTCATGTGAAGGTTTAAAGCACAAGTATTGAGCACTTTGACAGGTGCAAACACTGTTTCCACTTAACAGTAAAATTTAAAAAAAAAAAGGGGTTTTCATTCTGTTTCATCATACACAACTCCAAAATGCAAGAAAAATGCAGTTAGAAACCTCACATTGTTACATGCTAAATTATCTGCAGAATTGCTGTTATTTTATTGAACTTGACAGGTAGTGAAGAGGGATTTTATTGGTAAAAATACATCCATAATTTTGTGTATTGTTTTTGATATCAAGTGTGGTTACAGCTGCTGTTTGAAAATTCATAAACACTGCAGTGAATGAAGAACTGTAGGGTAAGTTATTAACTAATCACTAGAAAATATTTAAAAATATGATTCTGGCAGCTCAAAAAGAAAAATCTTTGGACTCATGTATAAGAGGTAGACCAGATACTACTTTTTAAATGATAAATTTATTATCTGGTCAGTGATTTAATAGGAGACAAAAAAACCTATAAAAGAGAAAAGTAAAAGCAAAATGGAAAGACTATCCTACCTTCTCTTTTAGTTCATATTTGGTCTTATCAATTTATGTAATCTGATGGAAGATTTAACAAGATCTATAAATGATCCAAGTCATCAGGCTTAAAATGGAAACACTAGAGGGATGGCTTTTCCACTAGAACATGATTTTGAAATTGAGATATCTTATATATGCCAGAATGAATCACTTTTATGTCAACTGTGGTAGAGCATAAAGCATCAATCTTCTTACTCCCTTCATCTCTTTCCTCCTGTAATACAAGTGACATTTGTATCTCACATGTTTGACTAAAACATTCCCATCTAACTAGCCATAAAGTTTCCAGGAAACAGACAGTCCTGTACTTCCTTTGCTAGCTCATTTTCAGTAGTTAATTGTACTTAAAAGTGAAGATCTGAATTTATGCATTTGAAGTGTGTTTTAGATTATAATCTTCCACATTAAAATAAGCCCAGCTGTGCTTATCATCACTTCAGACCCACTCAGCTGAATGAGCATGAAACCACACATATGCTTGTCCTTAAAGACAATGACTCCCATGTCCAGGTCAAGCTCTAATATCCACAGTGATGGATGAGAAGCTGCAAAAGTAGTTAATGAATACACTGTGTTGACATGACCGTTGGGATGACTGTTGGGCTGTTTGTTTAGTTAAACACTGGGCTGTAAGAAAAGCAAATGAAGAGAAAAACTGCCAGAGATAAGCTATATCTTGGTAAACATTTAAAGACAGTTACACAACCAAGAGAGAAGAGGGCTTGTCTTCCCTCTTAACTCCTTCTAAGGAAAGAAAGGCCAGAAACTGAAAAGAATCTGGACTTAGAAGGTATCTCACTTGATCTACAGAACAGATAAGTCTTGGGAAGAGAGAAGAACCAGGCCATGACATAAGCATCTGTTCCAGTATTTGTTGTTTTAAAGCCCATTTTATGCTTTGTATATGAAAACAAGCCAATGGACATCAGAGAACTGAGGCTGTATTAGGTCACTCTCTTGTCTTGAACAGTCTCAAACAAAATTAGGAGAATAAGATAAGATTAGAGGAATGATACAATGAAAATTTCTCTGAGAAAAGTCCCAGCTGACAATTCCTTGTGGCACAAGGACTTGCTGAGGTAGAAATGGTTTCTGTGCATGTAATACCCTTTGTGAATTTCTTGTCAATGTATATGTCAGTGTCTTCTCATACCTATGTACACTTCTGGCTGTCACTATCCTGTGCCAAGGAGTTTTGTAACTTACACATTTTGTGTATAAACTCTCTTTTTTTTGTTTGTTTTGAGTCTTCCACTTGATGGCTGTAAGGCCTTTCACACTTGCCAGGGAAAAAGCAGTGAAAAAATACTTCAACATCTGTTGACAGCAACTTCAAATACTGAACATTACTTCAAAGAAGTATTTCTGTCCTTTTGAGGGCCTTCAGGCTCTAAGCAGGTACTCAGCCAAAAAACAGATCTGCAAGTTTTTTATCAAGTGAGTCCTACCTATAGGTAGGCCTTAATTGATAAATATATATATAAGAATGGAATCTTGGGCTACTCATCACAAAACTGCAAATTCCTTTTTCAGGAGCAGTAAAAACATGGTACCTGGTACATAAATATACACCCCTTGAGAGACCTTGAAGAAACAGAAGCTTTGAGGACCATTCTTCTGAGAGGCATTTGGACTGGAGAAACCTGAAAATGGGTTCTTTAATGAATGCCTATTATGAGATCATAATTTGTAGATGGAAATAAAATCCACATTAATATTAGCAGTAGACCATTTATCATTTTTTTTCTATTAATAAAGTGCAATTTTAAGCTACTCTCTGCTATAAGTTGAGGCCAATGGTTTGTGATGTCAGCGACTGATAAAAGTAATGGACTGCTTTTCTTCCTGTGACATGCCTCCTAAGTCATAGGTAGGCAGCCAGCAGCTCTTGGTTATGTGAGTATAATTTTCCAAAATTCAGTGAAGTTAGTCCAGATTTTCACTAGGAAACCTGAATTGGTATGCCCAGTTGAATTCATTCATGTTCTTTTATTCTAGTGTCAAGGCATCACCTCATCTTACTCTTTCATCAGAGACAGGATTTTCTAAGAGCTCTTTGCAAATAATAGAATCATTTAACAGGCTGATTAATCGAGTGTTCAGACAGTAGCTACAAGTTCTGTTCTCAGTAAAGAGCTGACATCCCTTTAGACTAGTTTGAGAAAAAATTCTCTCTAATCCCACCTGCAGCTGTCAGCTGAAGCAATCAAGTCCTATGTTATTTATAAGGAAATGGCTCCTTTATTTTGTGGGTGATACTTAAGGTGATACCTGAAGTCCTTGCAAACAAGCAAATGTTCTCTTTTCCTATGACAGCTTGAACAAGTTAAAGTAACCTATAATAAATTCACTGTATTGTATTTTTCCATGTCTGAATGTTAACATTATAACTAACAAATAACTAACAAAAGCCAAGATATACTTTATTATAATGTGCAACGTCCACCCTCCTTTGGATAATACACTAGTTTTTGCATGTTGTTGTTTTGTCAGCAGATATTGCCTTTATCCCATTTTCTGCCAGTGTTTATGAATGGAATGACCTTTGGATTTTAAGTAGCAATTTAAGAATGTATACCCTATTGCTAATTGCCAACATGCTCTCCCACTGTATTCTGGCATAAGAAAATATAATTGTAGTGCTGTAGTAATTATTTCTGTCATGGCATGTGAGAATAACTTTAGTTTATACTTCAAACTTTTCTCCCTTTCTCAAATGGATGATATGTATATTTTTGTTTTCTTTTTCTCATTGACATATCTTATTTAAAGGAAAAGAAATGTAGCTCTTGTTCTTTTCCAATACTGGGGTGAATTTATTTGCACTTGATTCTCATTAGTCAACTTGAGAGCAAGTAACAACAACAGCTTGCAACAAACTGAGTACTTCTATTTCCTTGGAGATAGCTAATGATAGACTTGACTGCTCATGAGGGTAAGGCTCACTAATGATCAGATCTTGCTGTTAAATTGAAAAATTACTTCACTTGTAGTTTCTGTACCTTTTGTGGGGATATGTAAATTTATAAGCAGTATATCAATATATCAATATCTCAAAAGTCTAAGGTGACATGGGAAAAAGCCAGTTTGGAGTTGATGCGGGTGACTGCAAAGAATTCTTCAACTGTTTTTCTTCCATTTTTTTCCTTTTTAGTCTGAAGAATCCTTTGTCTTCCTCTGATTATCTAAAGAATGAGGCAAACAAGTGAGACTGCAAGTGCTGCATTTCTTTTAAGAATGCCTTTTAAGAAATCCTCTTCTCAAGCTGGGCATTGACTATTTATGGGTTGAAACCCGTGTGTGATTAAAAGAAAATATCATGTTAGGAACTAAATAGTCTTGCTAAATGCTGCAAAGTCAGGATTACACATTTAAAAAGAGATATTTTTCCCCAAGTTGTCACAGTCCCACTGGTTTTCTTTTCAAGCTGCACATATTCCATGGATAGTAAATTTTTTCTGTCTTCACTTACTCATCTTTAAGATGTTTGTTCCCTCACAGAAGGGTAAAGTTTAGGTAAAAGTAAATGTTCTAAGGTCTGAGATCCTGACCTGAAAGATGCCATGAGAATCTATAAGATACTTATCTTTGCCATGCAGTCTTTGCCAGCTCAGATAATCTTTTTGAATTGAAGTTATCATCCATGAAACCAAGCTTTGGTTTAGAAAAACACATAATTTCGGAGCAAAGAGCAGGAACATATGGTGTTCGAAAGAAGTCAAGTTCTCTGATACTTATCAACAGCAACACTTTCTTGGAGAGAAACATGATAAATGAAAATTCTGCACAGCCTTCCAGGAAGGGCTCAGCTCCTCTGAAGAGGAGCATAAGCTCAGAAAAAATCACTGATGAGCCAAGGGAAACGTCTGTGCTTAGTTAACATAGTGCAGATTAAACAGAGTAATTGCAAGATGATGATAGTGCAGCTAAATGATTTCAAACCAGCATTTTAATTAAATTCATTACTGCAAAAGACTTGCAACTTTACAATCTTGCAGCATGTAAGGAAACAATGGTGAAGAAAAAAGAAACAACGGTTGAGGGATTTTCTCAGTCAATTTCTTAATTCATTGTGTACATGTTTACAGTTTGTACCTACATGCATACTGACTAGGGGACTGTGTGCTGGAGATACCAGTTTCCTAAAATCTCTCCCTAGAAGGACCAGTGTGTAATTCAGCCTTTTTTACACCTGGCCACTAAAATCCTGTCTAAGGCCTCATTGTTAGTTTCATTTAAAACATATATCTCCTGCACAAACAGCTTACTTTACCCCTGAGAAAAGCACTCATCTTCTTATTCGCTATTTTACTGGTGTTGCAACAAGTGCAGCATCCTTAATCTGAGATGTGGAAGTGGGAATCTCCTTGGGATGCTGCTGGTGAAAACTAAATGGTCTGAATACGCTTCTTTTTACTTGCAGTATTCTTGCTTTTCTTATACATAGAGATTTCCACTGTTTTTGCTTTCAATTTATGATCTTCTTTTCCTATAACCTTTGAGTTCCTTAGTCACTACTTGCTGGGGTTTTTGCAACTAGCTGAGTGGTGGTCATGTCCTAGAGCTCCCAGGACTCAAGATGAATGGAGTTACAGTGCTTGCTTATCACATCAGGTAAACAGTAGTATCCACTCTGGGGAGTGTTCCCAGCCCATCACAAATGAAAACTGAAAAATGCCCTCAAACGGTGATGAAGATCTACTCAACTGGTCAGAGCATGGTGTTAATAATGCCAAGGTTGTGAATTCAATCCCCATACGGACCATTTACTTAAGAGATGGTCCTTGTGGGTCCCTTTCAACTCAGAATGTTCTGTGATTCTGTAAAAGATGTTCAAGTGAACACAATTAACTGCTGAAAGATAGAGCTTGAAAGTTGCTCCTAGCCTGTTCCTGCAGCTCATCTGAGGCATTGTATTTCACTGAAATTTGGTAACTGAACCTAGTGTTGGAGTGCTAAGATAAAGAAAGTGAGAATCAGATGGAATAAGAACAGTCCAGCTGTTTCCCCAAAAGGCTTTCTTACTTGTCAAACCAGAGTACTTAATATGATGAGGGGTGAGCTGAGGATGTTTTTGACGAGTGCATTTGTCAATCCACACCATGTTTGCACCAGAATTCCCACTTATTTATCCTTTTCAGAACACCTCAAAACTGCTGTTATTTTCTTCTCATTTAATGAAATGTTCTGCAGTACTGCGTGTCCCTTTGTGTCCTGTCCTCTGATGAAACTTCCATTCTGACATTGGCAGATTTTGTCAACAGATCATCAGATTGCAGTCTCCCAGGTGGAAATGCAATTTGGATGTACCATCGCTTCCATCAGTCTTTTTGTGGTTCATGCATGTGAATGCTACTAAAGAACATGGTTTTACAGGACACACATATAAACATCAATTTGAACTCACCCATAACATGGCTGTTGTCCTTTTTCTGATGATCATGCTTGTGGACAGTTGAAGATGGTTCCTTATTTATTTGTGCATAATGTTAACTTGTTGTGTGATATTTTATGGTAATTGGCTTATTTGTGACAGCTTTGAATTTCATTCTTTTGTATGTTGTTGGTTAATTAAAGTTGCTGCCTATTCTCTATCTGTTAATTTTGTATCCTAAGATCAAAGGGAGCATGAATACGGATACAATGGATGTAATGCACAATTTCATTACCTGAAAAATTAGTAAAGTGCATGGAGCAGTAGAGGCTGGAATCTTT
The DNA here is from genome assembly GCA_013397315.1 of Donacobius atricapilla. Classification (NCBI taxonomy): domain Eukaryota; kingdom Metazoa; phylum Chordata; class Aves; order Passeriformes; family Mimidae; genus Donacobius; species Donacobius atricapilla. The sequence goes on along the minus strand of WBMY01007395.1, from coordinate 243,327 downwards.
AATTTGATGGTGAAGGAAGGGCAATGCAAGTATACCTTCGATCCAGAGTTTCATGAGAGTGTGAGAATCCCAAGTAGAACCTACATTCTTACTGCTGTGAACAATGCAACTATAAACAATAAAGCCTTTTTGTTGGCCCTGTACACATCCTTTAATCCTTATCCTTGCATCCTTGGCTGCAGCTCTGAGAAGGCAGTTCAAGGTTAGCATGGTACAGGTGACATACAAACAGCCTGAAATCTGGCATTTAACTGTTTTGTTCTGAGATGGCTTGCTTAAGGCAGTGCGTTTAAGAAAGTTAATAAACAGTGAAAAATTTTAATCCTTCCCTCCAAATCATTCTGCTGTATATTGATTTGTCTGATGTCCCTCTATTAAGGTAAAATTTTCATAAAAGGCAATAATTTGCCATCAGTCCCGGCTAACTGGTGAGATCCCAGGTGACAGGTTAGCTAATATAACACTCATCTACAAGAAGAGCTGGAATGAAGATCCAGGGCACTGTCAGTCTGACCTTAGTGCCAAGGAGGATAAAAGAGCAAATTGTCTTGAGTGTCTTTACATGACACATACAGGACAAGGGGATTGGGACCTGAGTTTATGAGAGACAGGTCCTACCTAATCAACCTGATCTGCTTCTGTGACAAGTGAGTGTAGGGAAGGCTGTGGGTGTTGTTCACCTGGACTCAGGAAAGTGATTGACATTATCTTCCAGAACATTCTCCTAGAGAAAATGGCTGCTCATGGCTTGGAAAGGTGCACTGCTTGCTGGATAAAAAACTGTGTGGATGTCTGGGTTCAGAGGGTAGTGGTGAGTGGAGTTAATATCCACTTGAATTTTGGTGAGAATGTGGATCTGCTGGAGGTTTAGAAGGGTCTAGATGGGCTAGATCAATGGACCAAGGCCAATTGTAAGAGGTTCAACAAGGTTAAGAGCTGTGTCCTGCACTTGGGTCACAGCACCCCAAGGCAGTGCTACAGGCTGGCAACAGAGTGACTGAAAAGCTGCCCAGGGGAAAAGGACCTGGGGTTATTGGTCAACAGCAGCTGAACATGAACCAGCTGTGCCCAGGTGGCCAGGAAGGCCAATGGCATCCTGGCCTATATTAGCAATAGCCTGGTCAGCAGGAACAGGCAGTGGTCATTCCACTGGTGAGGCCACGCCTCAAGAACTGTGTTCAGTTCTGGGCCCCATGCTACAAAAAAAAGACATTGAGGTGCTGGAACTTGTTCAGAGAAGGACAATGGAGCTGGTGAAGGGTCTGGAGCACAAACCTTATGATGAGCGGCTGAGGGAGCTGAGTGTTTAGCCCGGAGAAAAGGAGGCTCAGGAGGGACCTTATCACTCTCTACAACTGCCTGAAAGGAGACTGTAGCCAGGTGGGGATCCCAGGTAACAAGTGATAGGACAGGAAGAAATGATGTAAGTTGTGCCAGGGGAGGTTTAGACAGGATATTAGATTATTAACCAAAGTAGTTGTCAAATATTGGAACAAGTTGTCTAGGGACATGAAGGCTGAACAAGGTTTTTACTTAGCTTCCCTGACTCTTACTTTTTTTATCGTAATACTCCAATTCCCAGCTTAGAGTGCAAATTTAAATAAATACTAAGATACCTAAGATTTCTTTTTAAGCCAATATCTGATTGATTTATTTCACTTTGTTTTGGTTTTTTTTTAAGCTCATCATGCAGAAAATAATTGTAGATTGAAGTGAAGTAAACTGTAATTTGTGCCAAAGAGAACAGAAAACCAAGTAATGCTGATAATCCTGGCCAGGCCAGGATGGCCTTTGGCACTTGATAGCTGAGTTTTATTCAGCAAACCCATTATTCAACTTTTGTTAACCCACAATGAAAACAGAAATTTGCAGGGGTCAATGCCATTTTCTACTGTTTAATTAAACTGATAGGTTAATGAGAAGTGCCTGGTATTTTTGCTGTTGCATTAGTTGCATTACTTCTGGTGCAATGCCGTTGTATCAAATGCTATCAAGAACTATTTGACTCTGAGACAAATGACTTCTTTACTTTTGTATTTGCTCCAGTACTTGCACATGAAGTATTTTGTGCTCTGCTCCCTACAGCTGTTGAGAACTAAGATCAGATGAGAGCAGCTGGAAGTGCTCATAGCAGTCTGGAAGAAGTGGGAGATGATCCTCTAGGTCAACAGGGGTTTTCCAACAGGGTTTTGTTGTATCTCTCCTTCTTTCTATCCTATCAGCATTCGTTTTTTCCTCCAATCTGAAAGTTAAATCACTGAATAAAGGCTCTGAAGGCAACTATGACCTAATACAACAAACACAAAGATTTATTGCCATTTGAAATCCTGTTGGGTAACAGAGCTTTAAATTTTATTCTTGGAAAGATTGGAGACCTGTTTTTCTACTCAAGACTACACAGGAGTTCAGGTACACTCCTGAAAGAGCTCTCCTTTCTTGAACTGAGTCCAGCTCAGCCTTACTCAGGTGGAGATTGTAATTAGCTCACAGTTGGAGTCCATTAGAGTGATCTTTCACATTAGAAGTCCCATCCTGGACATTCAATGTCTTCCCGATTCAATCTTTATTTCTTTAAACAAGTAATTTCAAACCACTGTGCATTACCAATGTCTAGTTTTACAAAAATTTGTGTTTTATGACATCCCTTCACAAAAAAAAAAGAAAAAAAAAAAGGTCATATTTCCTAAGCTGCTTATAACTGAATGCATACAATAGGTATGCTTTAGTTTCTCCACAACAGCATGCTGACTTCCTAGGCAATGCTGATGGAGTAATTAATCTTGGGTGGTTTGAGTTCGAAACTGACTGTAAGTTTTAGAGTACCACCTGAGGCATGCAGTAATCATACCAATATGCGCTGTCTGGAGTGTTTCATTCCTTGATTGCTGTATTTTTGCTGTATGCCTGGGAAATCAACCCATCAGAATTGGTTTCAAAGTTTTAAGTAATCCTGAACTATTTCTTTATATCATTTTTAATTTTTTAGGTAATGAAATCCTGGGTCTTACTACTGAGAACACATTTGTTATGCAAAATATCTAATTTTCATTCTTAATCCTTGCAAAGATAAATAATTTTCAAATAGCATACAGTAGCATCAGCAGTCGTTTGGGAGTAGAAACCTCAAAATGGTATTTGGAAAAGTCCCCAGAATTAAATATAGATTGATTATGTATTTATTGAGCATTGATTGTGTCTGAAGGAACAAGGTGCATATGCACAAGTTAATTGACTTTCAAACTTAATTGAAGCACTGAGATAGCCAATCTGAGAATAGAGAAATTAAATTTATTATTATTGTTATTACTATGATGATGCTAGTATTCTAGCGTCTATGGATATCAGTGCTTTTATGAGTTTAAGTAATATTTCATTAATATGAATGGATTTCATTAGGAAGAGGCTGTTGGAATTCACATTATATATTCAGTGTTTTAGGTATGACTATTCAGTCCTGTAGAGAGGCCTGGAAGGAGGCAGGGCTGATAGGATCCTACTGCACTGCCTACAGAGAATGCCAAATAAGATGAAGCAATGTAGGAGAAGGTTGTGGTATGCCTGGAGAGGGGTAGAGAGTAGGAAAAACACCAAAACCACCTGGGAGAGATTATAAGAAGGAAAACTGCTTATTTAGCTTGGAGGTCTGTCTAGGTGTGAATCTTGTTTTATTTTAAAGATTTGATTTCAAGTGGAAACTTTGAATGTGGCATGTTGATTTTGTGCTGAGGGCTTGGTTGAAAGTGGTATTCATAAAACTGGGAGGGTGCCATTATACAATGAATGGCTGTTACAGAGCAACAAACTTTTACACGGAAGCTTAGGTGAGGACGAACTTCTCAGGCAAAATGTATAAAATGTAAAAAGATCAGAAGGAAATTTGAAAGGTGAGTTTCTTTTCTGAGGAAGGGTCTAAAAACCTGGACAAAGATAAGAGAGGCAGGCATTATTAAAATCTTGTTCAGATACTTGTCTCTGAAGGCTGCAAGAGTAAACTTGGAATTGCTAAATTTAGGGGGGGAACCATTAGAAGGCAGAATGGTGAACTGATTAGTTTCTTCTATAGTCTTTTTGTTAAGTTCTTTCCCCCCTAATACAATCTAACAGAATTGAAAGATGGTTGGTTGAAAATTGAAAATAATGATAAATATCTCTCTCCACTTCCCCGAATGTTATTGATAAAAATCTATTCACATAAAAGATCTGAAAAGAATTTAGGATCTGCTGATACCAGCTTCCATGCTTAGTGCTGAGCTAAAACTCTATAGGATAAATGCTATAACTTCTCATGGTGTAGGGAAGCAATTGTTAACCTATACAAGGATTCTCTAGGGGAGGTTCTATGTCATGAATACTTTCAGTAGCGTTTACATTGCAGCACGTAGCATTGACCACTCACAGAGATAAGCTGGAGTAAAGTAGTTCCTTCTGTGAGCTATGTCAACCTCACCCCAAGGTTTTTAAGACTACTTGTGGTGATTCTCTTTGCCTAAAAAGTTTGCTAGTTGCTACTTTCCTGCAAAACCGTATCACCTGATGCGGTAGTCTCTAAGGATACATTTCTGCAGATATTACATCTTCAGATGAATTATTTCTTTCACTTTGCTGTAGATCATCTCCCCATGGCCTCTAACTGCTATTACATTTTTATTTGCAGTACTAATGAGACAGTTTTTGTAGAAAGAACCTCAGAAAGCATAGCAAAAAAAGAAAGAATCCTGGTTCTTTATCCTGAAAGGTCTTGGGACCACCTCCAAAGAGACTGAATTCCAAAGATTGGATTTTCCACTCATGCATTGCACCTCATAATTTTCAGAACAACCAAACCAAGCCTTTATGTTGATCTGCTTACTTTCTTCAGGTGGTGTGTTACTGAAACAGTCCAGTTGTCCCTAATGTTTTGCAGTATCTCTTCCGGGCCTTCAGGATCAGTTTTGGCCTACAGAATGTCTGCTCATTTCCTAAAATTAAATACATCTCTTAGACTTTTTTGGATATGATAGCATAAATATTATAGAATCAAGCCTTTTGAAGCAAAAAAAAGAGAAACATGCAAACAAACTAAAATCCCCCTGCAACTCCCTATGAATTAAAATCCTTTGTTGAGCCTTAATTTGCCTCTTGTACAGATGCACAAAATAATCTCTAACCATTCAATTTTCTGAAGTCCCAACCAGAAAGCCCTATCCTGATTCTACAGCATCTCAGCTCTCTTCTGACAAAGTACTGGAGAGCAGCACAACGCAGTTGTATTATCACTAGGAAATCTAGTGGCTATTGCAAATTGCAGCATTTTCAACATCAGAAGATTACACCACTAATAGTAATGAAAGACAGCACTGAAAGAAAGCACAACCCTTACAAGCATAGCAGTTCGTGGGCACAGTTACGTCCCATCTCTGCCTTTTGGGGAGCGCTGGCCTTGAGCCTGTCTCAGAGCTCCCTCTGGTGCTTCACTGCTCCAGTGCAACGAAGAGTTCAAGGCATGACAGACGTCCGCAAGAAAGGGCTGCTTGGGAATGAGTCTCATTAAACAGGGGTAACTACAACAACAAGCCTTTGCATCCTCCGATTTAAATTATTATACCTGAAGGAGAGTGGATTTAGGTTAGACGCACGGAAGTAGTTTTTACAATTAGTCTGGTGTAACAGTGGGACACAGAGAGGTTGCCCAGAGAGGTGGTGCATGCCCCGCCCTGGAAATCTTCAGGTTATGTTGGATGACTCTCTGAGCAACATGAGCTAGTTGAAGATGTCCCTGTTCATTGCAGAGCTAAATGACATTTTAAGGTTCCTTCCAACAAAAACTATTTTAAGATTCTGTGATTCTATGACTTCGTATATTAAAAAGCATTAAAAAATCTTTTTAAAGTATTTTTTCATTTTCTTAACAACCATCTGTTATTTTCAGGTAAAAAAAATTGAAACATTTTCATCTCCATATGTAGTAGTAGTAACTGAAGTTGTAATAAATAATTATCTCGGAATTATGGTACTGAAGATACGCATTCATCTTTTCATCTACGTTTAATTTTGGGCCCCTCATGACGAGGAAGACTTTGAAGTGTCGGAGCGCATCCAGAGAAGGTCAATGAAGCTGGTGAGGAGTCTGGAGCATAACTCTTATGAGGAGGTGCTGAGGGATCCTGAGTTGTTTAGCCTGGAGAAAAGGAGCCTCAGGGAGGACCTGATTTCTCTCAACAACTGCCTGAATGGAGGCTGTAGAGGGGTGGAATTGCTCTCCTTTCCCGAATAATAAGTGATAGGACAAGAGGACATGGCCTCAGGTTCTGCCAGGGGAGTTTTAGATTGGATATTAGGAATTCTTCTCTATGGTCAAGTATTGGAACAGGCTGCCCAGTGAGGTCATTGAGTCACTATCCTGGGAGGTATTTGAAAGAAGGGTAGATGTGTCGCTTAGGGACATGCTTTAGTGGTGGATTCATCAGTACTGGATTAGCAGTTGGACCTGATGATCTCAGAGGTCTTTTCCAACCTGAAAAATTCTATGATTAATATAAGAAATATTTAAAATAAATTACTGGAGTTGCTTTGCTCTAATATCATGTTTTTTTCTCTTTGTACTCTTTTTGGACTTCACTAATTTCACAAAACTGCTGAACACTAGGTAAACTAACAAAAGTATTTTTTTTACTGCACTAATCTGAGCTTTATTGATCTTCAGTTAACAATTAAGATGTCTTTGATTTCTCTTCATGAGGCATAATTTTCATTCAATCAATGTTGCAAATCATTTGGCTTCATTAACAGACAAGACAGGCTTCTATGAAGACTGCAGCAGCTTGCTTACTCTTTGCTTTTTTGTCTTTTTAAAACTGTCCAATTTCTCCTGTGTGATGTTAAAGAGAAATAATTTGCAATAATTACAGCCAAATATACTTCCATTTGATGTATGAAAAGATAATTTTGCTTCTTCTTATGGTACACATTATGCTGGTATCTGTTGATGAAAATCAATGGGATCATGTACTGATATTTGGAACAAAACTAATTTGTACATATTTGGTGGTTCCCCCCCCCCCCCTTTTTTTTGGCATTATTAAAACATAAAGTATCTGTTGGTTTAGATGTTGGCTACAAGTGTTAGGGATAGTTGGAAAATTGGAAACTTCTTGCCAAGGTAAATAGTTTTTATCTAAGTGAATTGCTATCCAGGAATCTGAACCAGAAAATTATTTCTGCAAACATTCTAGAATTCTTGGGGAGGAACAGTGAAACATGCATGCAGAAGGGGGAAAAAAAAGAAAGAAAAGAGTGAGAATGATGCTATTGGCAATTCAGCTTGCATTTTATTATTCTCTTGTCAGCTTGAACCTGTAGCTATTTCTGTCAATGTGCCCATATGGGCACCCTATGCAGCCTGCCAAGTCCTCTGGACCGCAACAATAACTTTCAGTGTGCCAACCATATGTTTGGATCCCACCTACAAAACTTCAGTTAAATAAGCGATGGTCTCTTGAGAAATAACTGTCTGCAACATGATTTATTATGAATACTAAGCCAAACTCAGTGTAACTATTGTGTTTGTAATGCAATCTTGTCCTATAATATTAAGTATACAGGAGAAAGCCTTGCTGTAAGTCGCGTTATTATTGAGGAAATAATACATTTTTGATAACACTGAATTTTAATGAAGTATCCATATAAAATCTTTCCTAATATATATTTGCATAAACCAAGCCACCGCACTGAATTTATCACAAGACACAGGTTAACTTCTGTGTTCTGCCTCCCATACTGGTTCTACTCTATCAGAATCGCTATGAGAAGGACAAAACCCTTTGTCTTTGTAGTAATTTTGCCTGGTCTTCCTTGCTGGGACATAAATCTGCCTATCACCTCAGAGAGGCTTGTAGCTCACTGACCAGACAATTTACGATCTTTTTTCAGAGCCACAACAGGACTTTTACTTGTAGGTTTCAATTGCTGGTTGGAAGTGGACTTCTGTTTTTCTGTCTTGCCAGCTGAACAGGGAAGGCACAGAATAACACAGGTGTTAAAAAGAACCCAAACGAAACAGAATCCCCCAAACCCCTAAAGCCTCACCTGAAAGAGCTCCTGCTAGAGGGGGGAAACTATTCCTACCAGAGAGGAAAAAAAATAGCATACCTTGAAATGAAGGCTGGAAGAAATCTTGAGCACTGCTGCTAGAGCTGGAGGGGGTATAATTCTGCTCTGGGAGGGAGGCATGGAAGTTGGGGTTCAGGCTGAAGTTGCATGTTTCTGAGGAGTCTTAGCTTGAGAAATAAATGTTTTTCTCCTGGCAGAATATCAGTTTTTACCCTGTAAACTGCAGAACACAGACACAGTACTTGAGGATGATCAGATGGCAAATTCATCCTTAAACTGGCCAGTCATTTTCTTTATATGCAGGATTTTGTGCTTATGACCCCCTTAGAGATTTCTGTTTCACAGATTGCAAAGTTGCTACAATATAAATTACTATTTAAGGAAAGTCTGACTTGCAGTAACTTATCAAGCTGACATTTGAATTATATTCAGTAAAGTTATATTCATGAAATACTTAGGTTTTATGCTGACCACAGGCAAACAAAAAATGTCATTTTTTTTCCTGAACTGTGTTTTAGATCTTCTGTATCTGTAAAGCAAAAGCTGAGACATGATAAAGTTCATTGTGGGAAATGTTAAGAAAATAATTAAACAGTGCTTCCTTTTGAGGTCTACTGCATTCTTCCTTGGCTGTGAGATGTTTCTGTTTCAAGATCTTCTGAAAAGAAAGTAATCTGTCTTTCTGTCATAGCAGAGGTGGCTGAAAAGTTAGAATTATAATTGAAATCGGACTGGCTTTATTGAATGTGGTGGCAAGAAAGTGGCTGGGTTTCAAGAAATTACTGGCATCATCTGTCACAGAATATGCTACCTTGTCTTGCAGCTTTTCAAGCTTGTTCTGCAAAAGCTTGTTCTCCTTCCTCTTACCCAAAAGATTTCCCATTTTCTTTTCACACCGTGGGGAGAAGTCATCATTTTTGTGTGTGACTCCTCTGACCTATTTCAGATCTTTCTTTTAGGTAAGATGAGCATGCTGGTGCTTCCAAATGCTTAGAGCCCTTGCACTTTGTTGAAACTTACATTAAATAGTACGAATTTCTATATAATGTACAAATTAGCAATACAAATACATACTGAAACACGTTAGGGCTTACTAAAAATCAACTTTGACTGAGACTTTTATCAATATTTCAGTTGTATGTCCTCATTTCATCCTTATTTCTCATAGGTAATTTGCATTTTTAAATAGTGGAATGCAGTTTGTATAGTGACATTTGTTTAAGGAAAATTTTTCATTGTTGTGCACTATATATTTTCTGTCCTGTTACTCAGAATTTAAAGAAAATACTTGCTTCTTTGGAACAGTTTTGCTTCCCATTGGTGTTCCTAACCTTGCTTACAAATGTTGTATTGAGCAGGGCCTAGAACATGAGAATCCATCTCTCATCTAGATTTCTTAAACTTAAGCATATAAAACTGGACTTTCTGTTGCTTCTTCTGTTTCTGACCTTGTCAGGCTCGATGCTTTCCTGATGCATAGTCAAGAATGCAGTGGAAGAATGGGGAATGGTTTCTTGTAAAACGTATGTATGTAGTCTGTTCTTTCATCAAGTTGTCATTATATATCAATGACAATTGCTTAGTAACTGATGCTGCTTTTTTGTCTTGTTTTGATGTGTTTTTGTCCCAAAGTATTGATGGTGGTAATGGGAATTCTCATGATAATGATGCATACAGAACTCCTTGGGATGATATTCCAGGTACTACAGGTGATGTTTCTAGTGCTCAGTCAGCAAGGACTGGAGAAAAGATGCTAGAAGTTATTATTTTTTTTTTGTGTACTGGCATAAGGGACATTTTCACCTTTTATTGCAAATGCCTCTGCAGCAAAGAAAGCCAACAACCCTGTCAACCTCAATGATTCTGTGATTTATTCAGATCATCTGTAACAGGTAACTTTTTATATACTTCATGCACCTTTAAGCACAGATGCGAATGACGGCAAACTTATACATCTATATGTATATGAACAAAGAAATAATCAAACAGATGCATACAATCTGGTCAGATTTACTTCAGGAAATTATTTGTGAACAGGAGAGAAGCTAACCCCGCTCCCAACCAACAACTCCAAAAAGAAAGTATAATAATGACTCCACAGTGACCTAGATGTCAGTTTTGAAAATAAGTTATCCAAAATGAAAACTTATAAATGAAATAAAAGCTAAGAAAGACATTTAAGTGGGGATAAAAGGGATAGTCAGTGGGAGTGGTTCAGTGCCTCAGACTAACAAACCATCAGCCAATTTTCTGTGTGTGTAAGATGCAAGGAATGATAGTTTTAATGCCTCAGTCTGCTTATTGACAAAGCTATTTATTGTTATTTATTCTAAAGTTTTGTGTTCAGGGTTTCCTTAATCTCTGTTTTTAAATATAATCCAAAATTAAACATTTGTACCTCATTTTCCCAGAGAATGCCTTAGGAAATCAATCATGTACCTATAATCTCAACATTAGGTGGATGAGGCTGTGGACGCTCACCAAATAGTCCCTGCAGCTGTGCATTTCATTTCCTGCAGCTGGCATTGTGACAGATTTTTATTCCCATTACAGATTTATGTTGTGATAGGTTTTTAATCCCATAATAGACTTATGTGTGGTGAAATGCCAACAAACCGATAAGCAGTGTGTGCTTCCCTCTTGACTGCCAAGAGGCGCTTTCCCCTTGAAACACACCCTCACGATGCACGTATTATTCATGCACAATTGTGCAGGAGGGTACAAGTTCAAAAGCTGGAAGTAAGAAGGAGCCTTAGCAAAGCCAAGCAAAAAGCCTTTCCATATCTGTAACTGTCCCACTCTTTCTGGGCTAAGAAGTATAGAAGTAGGTACTAGCAGTAATGAAGATTATACCGAGGGTTCCCCTGAGCCTGTGATTGTCATTTGTTACCACAGAAAACACTATCACGTAAATCCTTCTATGAGCACAAGTAAGACTGAGGAATTTCCATAGAACTGGGAAGTGAAAGACCTTTGTCAACTCTGTGGGCTTTAAATCTGAAAAAATATTTTTGTTTTGTTCTACTCACCCCAATTTTAATGTGAGATTCTGTAGACAAAGGTGCATACAATCTATAGGAACTTTTTCTCTGAAGCAAATTAGGGCACTTTAAGCCAGTTATCCCATGACTTAAATGCCAAGGAACTAGAATTTCTGGAATGCAATGCTTCAATAAATAAATTCAGAAAACTGGAAATAATTTGGAGTGAGATATTTGAAATGTAACCATAGCTTCTGAGCAAAAGGTCAGTGAGGTGGTGAGAATTCTTCCCAAGCCCATGAAACAGCTCAATCTCATCCATAAAGCTGATCCTTCTTGCTTAGCATATTAAATAACTTCAAACAAACTAGCCCAGTCAACCTAGATTGACCATGACCAACAAAGATCGCACGAGGTTTTCAATTTAAGAAGAATTGCTAATGGGTGTGATAGGATATCCCCTCAGAGCACTTCCCTGCAGCCTACTGTGCCTGTTACAGCCTTCAAGGTGAGGCAGTTCAGCCAAGGTGTCTGTGTGATAGCCCTGCTTGAGGGAATGCTTATAGCAGTTGGTTTAATGGCATTTGCTAAATGGAGGGCTAAGCACTTTCTGCTCTTTGACAAATGCTGTGAGAGTGCTATAAATAAATATTTAAGTAGCAGCAGCTCTGAGCTGTCCTTCTCATCTATCCATTTCTGATCTGTGGCCAGATATCTGTAGACCTGCTTTGTCTATGAAGAACAAAGCCTCCTGAGACTCCTAAATGTTGCCCTTGGTCTTGGCCAAAACTGACAGCTTTCTAATAATTCCTAATGAAAAGTCAGTTAATTGCTGATTCTTTTAAACTTTAGTTGTGTCTGGTCAAAACATTAGAAACAGCCACATAAGGAAGATGGCAGAATGTAGATTTGGAAAAGGGGGCAAAATACAACATTTGAAGCTATCACTCTGAAATATATGCAAAGTTCAGTTGAATTTCACATTCGTTTTTAGGAAGCCAGTTGCTTGCCAGTTTCTTACTCCCATGTCTTTCAGTGTTTAAAATTCTTATGAAGTAAAAATACCTGTCTCCATATTACAATACTTCCTGTGTAAAAAGGGAGCTAAAGGGACTTCAACAGAAATACCTAGAAGTAAGACAACAGCTCTTGAAATGTATTTGATTTAGGCCATCTGCAGTTGGATGCAAAATGCTGCTTTATAGATGCCAATAATAGACAAAAATTCTCAACATAAAGCAAAGGTGAGTGCAAGTATTCCAAAATGAAGCAAGATGCATGAAACATTTAATTATCATTTTTTGAGACACAGTGTGAAAGGGAGATCTCTTTTCAAACAAGTTAGGATAGGCAAACAAAAGAGGCTCAGTTTCATTCTGTAAAATGAAAATATTTACAAGTTAACGCTCAACCATTGTGAAACATGGAACCCATAATAATTTCACTGCCCTTCTGCTTTGTAGCAATCATTTCCCTTAAGAAATTCTAGATTGGAAAACTGAATGTTTATGGGAAAATGTCTGATACACTGAAGGCTTGTATTGTGTAAAATTCATACTGTGAGGTAGCTCATTTGCTGGAACAGAAAATGGGTGGAGAAGGCATCAAGCCTGAGAAAATCACAGGAAAAAAATGGATCAATGACCTGTCTGTGTAACATTTAAAGTATGGTCTTTTGCCCTTAACACAGTAGAAGATCGGGCCCAGTATCAGCAGGTACTGATATCAACGGCCTTCACAGTGATCCATTGTACTCTCTATTGGTTTTACCAGTACAGACAAAATCTCTCAGTGCTACTGAGCTTTAATTTACAGATTTCCTGGTGTCTAACAGCATGGAAAAAGGAAGGAAATATCTCCATGGCTACTCTTGTTCTGTTAATTTTTTGTTTGGATTTTGAAGTAGCAGAGACAGAGTTTGGATCAGTTCTAAATCTCTGCTCACATAATTGGGATCACAATCAGCTCCTGACGTGTTACAGAGCTGAAGTGCTGCAAAGGTGATGTGCATCTGCCTGTCTTGGACATTGAACTGAACACCTTGGCTGGACTTGAGAAAGAAGATGAAGGCTGAAGGCCCAAGCAAGTGCTGAATGATGAAGGACTGTTTGAAGAAGGATTGGCATCTTGAACCTTCTCCATGATCCTAAAAGCCAAACAGTAAACAGGCAATCCTTAACCTAGAGAAGGAAAGCCTGACAACAAGCAGCGTTTAAAGCAGATTTAAGATCTTGAAACAGCACCTTCACAATGCATGATAAAATGTTTGAAAAAAATGTGAAATAGACAGCAACTGCCAAGAAAATTTACCAAAGAATGAAAAATAAATAAATAATTTAGTTAACAAGGTGAGTTATAGTATCTAGAAGCAGTTACTTTATTCTGAAAGGAAAGTAAAGGACCAAATGCTGAAATGTAAAGTGAGGTAAGGCTAGATTGGATCACTTATAGTGAGGAACTAGGGCTATGAGGGTGGGAGAAAAGCATGGAAAATATAAAGAGTAATGGTGTTGAGTGACTACATCACAGAGCAGTTCCACCAAGGAGCATTTTTGCTCATTTGTGGATAGCCTTGGGAAGAGAAACTGTTCATCCCCAGGATTAGGGAACATAAGCATTTTCGAGCAGCTTTATATAGCCTTGGTTTTATCAACTCTAACTTTGTTCAGTAAGAAGACTCAAAAAAGCAAAGTTAAATTTTCAAGACCCTTGCAGCTCTTCAAAACCATAATCTACTCCCAGTCTATAAAAAAATTTGGGTTCAGTTTGTTTTCCAATCAGAATCATCTAGAGCTATTAAAGTATGTTTTCTGGCACTCAGATGTTGGTTTAGATCTCCTAGTTCTTTTATGTGTTATAATTTGCTCATTTTGTGAAGATGTCCCAGACAGTTTAGGGATTCACAAATGGTTGTAAATAACTATTTAGGCAAAGTAATTGAACTGTTCCTCTTTTACACCTATTTTGGTCTCTCTGTGGCATTCTCCTCCATGTTGCCATGGTTTAGCAACTGTGCCTGAATTTCAGGCACCCTTCAATCTTACAGTACATTCCTAAATGTTGTCTTCAAACTTCGGTGTTTTTTTTCTTCTTTTAATGTTGTTTTTTCTATTGTGCTGCACTTGGAAATCCTCTCACTTTATAGAGATCAGCATGTTCACCATCCGTGTCTGACCACAAATGTGCTTCTTCCACAGAGTCCACAGGTGAAGGTGCCCCTAAGTAGCCAGTCCCTAACCCAGCATGATGCTGAGGTGGTTTGTGGCACCCTATTTCTACTCCCTCTGAAACAAACCATGAGTAGCAATTGTATGGGTTTGGATACTGCTCAACAAGCCATACTGTTAAATGGGTTCTCAAGGAGTAAAGCAACTTTCAGAAGATTATGGAATCTCCCTTGTCAGCAGTCAAGGATGATGACAAATCATGCTTGGGTATACATTAAAAAAAACCCCAGAGATTAGGGTTTTTTTCAGAGTTTTAAAGACTATATATTTGAGTTTTTCTTGAAGAGAATTATACCACTTGGTTTACAGGCACACATATATATATCTACATGCACACATGAATACATACATATATATTTATACTAGAAGGACTTAGATACATTTTTTATTGAAAGAGTGTCCTAATACCTTGCCAGTCATTAGTACAGACTCTTGAATTTTAACCCAAAAAGCAACATGTAATGGTTGGACCTCTTCTGTATGGTCATACTCTGAGTTTCTAAGAAGATCCTACAGAAAAAATTCATGCATGTATATCATCCCTGTAATAGCTGAATATTTTCTGAATCTTTTCTCTGGCTTATGATTACAGCTTGCATTTTTTAGAGAGTTTGCTATCATTTCTGGCTAGTACAGAAACAGGCCATAAATGTATTTGCTCTGCACTGGACAAAATCCACTCAGGATATGGTAATAGCTATATTTGTCATGGAATTATTTAACATTTCAAAGTGAATTCAGGATGGGAAAGAGACTCACCAAAAACTCTTTTCATATACATAGTTTGACTGTCAGGTGGTAAGAGAAGGTCACTCTGAGGAGTGGACAACAATTTCCCAGATCCTTGCTAGCTTCCCCTTATAAAAATTATCTTATGGAAAAAGAAATCCACATTTTTAATATTGTAACCAAAGGGCACCGCTTGCATTGGTGTAGTGCAGCAGTTATTTTATTTAAAAAATAGATATTACTGGGAAATTGCCACCTCCAGAATAATCCAAACAACCTCTTAAAAGTTAAGAATTTTCCCCAGAATTTTACTTTCCATTATTTGCCAAGCTAATAAAATGACAGCTTGAGGAGGCTGTCGATTTGCCATACATATTCCTAGCTATGTCCTGCATATTTAATTTATTTCTACATTTTAGAATGAAAAACAGGCCAATAAATCATTCTAATGTACACAGATGTGGCTAAGATTACGTCCTGTTCTCTACTATTTCTTTGCATGCTCTAATCTGGATTTATCTTGACTGGATTCTTTACTTATTGCAAGTGATTTAGGGGAAAGACCATGCCTTCACATATGCTTGCATGGTTCCTAGAACAACAGAACTTTAAATGTGAATAGAGCCTTAGGGCATTTTTGCTGACTAGATATGGATTTTTATGGTCAAACTAACGTACTTTGGAAAAGCTGGTAGACAACAACATTATAACTTACTGAAGAAGGGGTTAAAATTTGGGGTGCTAATTTCAAAAAAACTAAAACAAATAAACACCTCCTCTCCTCCTGAAAAAAACAGCATGAAGATACCAAAAAGAGGATTTTTCTCTGTGTAAGCAAATCCCTTGGAAGCAATTCTGCCTGGATAGTTCTGTGGAGAAATTAGGTCACATTTGGCTAACATCACGTTATTGTCAGGGTAACCTGCTCCTTTGGCCCCTCTTGCTTGCTGTGTGTGTCTGTGTACGGGTTTGTGTGTGTTTGTCTGCACTTTCCACAAAGGCTCACTAACAGCATGTCTTGAGAATCCTGTTAGGGAGTTGATTTTTATTTTTTTTCCTCCCAGTATCACTGCAGGTGCTTTAGAAAGATAAGTTCCAAAAGGTTACTGAAGGCTTCTTGGCATTCATTTTGGTTTCTTTTTCAAGGAAACCTATTTTCAATATAAAAGATTGAGGACTGGTAGGCTGTTTTGCAGACTCTGAAGTCTGTGCTGTAGAAAACAGCCTTCCAATAAAAATAACTGTACAAAGTAATTTCAAAGTAACCTCCTGTTATCTAGTCAATAAGGAACAAAGAACAAGAACATTTATTTTGGTTTTTGTTTCTTAATCTGAAAGAAATCCAGAATTTAAGAGCTCTTTGGCCTTTTCAAAAACAACAAGTTCACATGTGATTTAGTCATATAGCTGCCATAAAGTTGTGGTACTGTGCTTTCTTAAGAGCTCTGAATGTTATCAATCTGATATCTGAAACATCAAATGAATGCCACGGTGTTGCAGATTATTCCAAGATCTACACATAACTTCAGAAGATGTCAACTTTTCCTGCGTACTATGTGCTTCTATGAGTGCAGACAATGCTTTGTTATTTGCAAATTTAAAGCAGTGAGAAATTTAATGTTCTCAACCAACCCAGTATATGTTACACACCAGAGGTTTACAGTGGTCTGAATGAACAATCCCAGTAACACATGTATAAACAGCAAGTTCATGTAGCAAGCTGTGTCACCTCATAGAACAAAATCACTCTGTACTAGAGACATTACAAGATGACTTTGTGGTTCACAGACCTGGGGCTAGCTGGGACTGGACCAGACCCCAGCACAATCTGTGAAACAAGGAGCCTCAGCTTTTAATAAAGACAGTGATGAAGCACAAGGGTCCAAACACAGCACAGTTAAATGTCTGTAAGGGCTCAAGCAAAAATAAGGCACTTGAATCGGAAGCAAAACTCACTGAGCTTAAATTTTAGCCTAAACTGTGAAGGCAGTGGCATTTCAAAATCAATGAACAATGATATTTAGTAAGCTGAGCTAATTGGTAATGTGCAAATGGAGAAAGGAGGGGAAAAGGTTCTGGGTACTGCCAAACATATTAGCACAGCCTGAAGTATATTAAAAGACTAAGGAATAATTTTAAAGAAAAAACAATTAAGCACATGGAGGTAAAAGGAAAATAGGATAAAATGCAATATTAGGTTACCACAGAGTGATCTTGAAGTTCAGCCCAATATTTTTCTTTAATAAAAATGGATTTTTAGACTAGAGAAATACAGTAGATCTATCTGGATTTCAGTAAAGTGTTTGATATGCTGCCACATAGGAAATTACTAGTTAAACTGAAATAAATAGGAATTAGAAGAAAAATTGCAAGGTGAGTAAGGAGCTGGCTAAAAGGAAAACTTCATGTGTTTTGCTTAAAAATGGAACTCTGAGGCTAAGAGGAAGTTACTGGAGGAAGTCATAAAGGATCTATGTGGGCCAGTCTTTCTTAATATCTTCAGCAGAAATCATTGACTGAGAAAGATACCATTGTTTTAAGAGCACCCGTTGATGACCTGGAATTGTGGTTCTCCATGCTTGAGGGGCACACAATGTCTTTTAGGAGAACCAATCTGGCTTGCATACAGGCCTTGTGGGACTGCCTTTCCCAAGAAGAGTCTGGCACATGCAAGACAGGCATTGCATAGTTTTTCAGTGGAGGCAGAAGCCATCTCCCATCGCACTGGGATAGGCCGGCTCCTCTCCTGCCCGTCACTGGATATGCATTTAGCAGATCTGAAGCTCCTGGCAGGGCATAATCTCATGGGATAGTCTCATTAAAAATCTCCCACGGAATATTCATGAGAGCCATAGAACAGCATTAGTCCAGAGTTTTCCCCAAGACAACCCGCCCAGCCTCTCGGCAGGGCATATTAACTCCAGCACAGTGCGTGTGAAGGCTTTGACAGGGCTCCTGGGTCTGACCTGGCTTGTGGCTGCCCAGGCTGGCACTGTGACTCAGATGTAGACAAACTCCAAGTTAGTCTTTTTTTGTTTAGCCTACCAAAATAAAGTCTGAGGAGAAATTGAATTATATGATAATTGCAGGATTGGAATTATAGTAAATTGTTTCCTTAAGTAAAAGGAAACTGGATTTGATGCTCCTCCCAGTCTTTTGTCCTAAGCTTCTAAGTCATGCCTAACTGACTGTGTGGTTCTTCTGGCAACAAAGCCTTGTCAGGGTGGTCCATAGTCAAAGATGTACACTTAATTAATTCTTAAAGATAGCTGGAGAGTGAGCTTTCTGCCATCTTTCTGCAACTTTTTGATGTTGGAGGAGTCCCTAGGAAGAATATTTAAATTGTTTGTGGTCTGGATAGAAGAGACAGTAAGAAGCAACTTTGCCAAAAGTTAAGCACAACCTACTGAGAGCTGTACAAGAAACACCAAGGGAATGGAATTTCTGCCTGAAAGAGGATGCAGACATTTTGAGGGAGCCAGGAAAGCAGCACTTTGGTAGAGAGGCCATGTGCCTCTATTGGAAAAATAGAGTCATGGATTGATTTTGCATAGCAAGGATTAGGTAGTGGGGGCTACAGGGGTGGCTTCTGTCAGAAACAGCTCTGCAGACTCCCTGGTCTCTGAGGAAGGTGAAGGAGGACAAGCTCCAGGCACCAGAGCTGAGATTCCTCTGCAGCCTGTGGTGAGGGCCACGGGGAGGCAGCTGTCCCTCTGCGACCCATGGAGGTGCACAGCAGAGCACATTGGGGTGATGCTGTTTGTCTTTCCAGATAACCATCATGTGTGATGGAGCCCTGCTTTCTTGGAGAGGTCTGAACACCTGCCTGTCCATGGGAAATAGTGAATGAATTCCTTGTTTTGTTTCGGTTGTGTGCACAGCTTTTGATTTCCCATTCAACTGTCTTCATTTTAACCCCCATGTTCTCTCCCTTTTACTCTTCCAATTCTCTGCCCCATTCCCCAAGAGGGAGTGAGCGAGTGGCTGTGGTGGTTATTTAGCTACTGGGGTTAAATCATGACAAAAATTAGGCTCAGAAAGCAGGAAGGAGGGTGTTTTTAAGATTTGTAGGGTTTTTTTTTTCATTATCCTACTCCACGTTGATTGTTAACTGATTAAAGAATTTCCCCAAGTGGTGCCTGCTTTGCCCAAGACTGTAATGGTTGAGTGATCTTTCCCTGTCCTTATCTTGACCTGTGAGGTTTTTGTTCTCTTTTCTCTCCTCTTTCCAGCTGAGTGGAGTGATAGAGTGGCTTTGATGGGCACCTGGCAGTCAATCCATCACAAAGCAGCAGACACAGGTGTTTTGGGGTAACTCCAGCCTTCTAATATGGAAAGCTGTTTTAACCGTGCTGTATGAGTCTGCCTCGGAAACATCCATCTTATCCAAATTGTGATGGAGCTGACACATTATCTCTTCTGTCTTTCACAGAAACTGATCTTGTTAGAAATGACCAGTTGCTCAGATTTTAGATTCAGCAGTGAGTCTGTAGTTTTCACTAGAGAGTGAGAAAAAGCAAGCAGGCTGTAACAGATTGAGCCGCAGATATCAAATAGGTGATAAAGGATCCATAAGCAATTGGATGGTTTTGGTTTTTATTTCTTTCTGACATTTTAAAGGCAGCAGTGAGACTATCATGGCAGAGAATGAAGAGTCTAATGGTGTAGATGTCAGCTGACCCATTTGTAGGGTAAGTTTAAAATAAAGGAAACAGAATAGGCTTCTTGGTAAGAATAGAATTTGCTGCTGCTTATTTTGTAAAGTAAGATGTATGACATTTCTGGTTTCATGTTGTAGACTTCAAAGTGTCTGGGTCACATAATGTTTTATTTCCGTAGAGCAGGGTTGCACAGGTGCGTGCTCCAAGGAAGT
This sequence comes from Donacobius atricapilla, assembly GCA_013397315.1. Lineage (NCBI taxonomy): Eukaryota > Metazoa > Chordata > Aves > Passeriformes > Mimidae > Donacobius > Donacobius atricapilla. Next base: position 223,429 of record WBMY01007395.1, on the reverse strand, counting down.
ATCCTTTCCAATGCAGCCAGAGCAGGCTGCCAGAGCAAGTGAACTGTACACAGCCTTAGGAAGCACACTGAAGTGCTTCCTATGTAGGGATGGTGGCAAAGAGTGGGGGGTAGCAGCTGGACAGACCTTTTTTACATGCTGGTGGATGACAGGTAGGAGCTGAACTTTAAACGCTGGGCAGGCTTCAGTTAGAAACTTGCCAACTTTCCTAGCTGCCTCCTTGGAAGGCATCTAAAGGATGAATTGAGGACTGGAGAGCTCCTAGATTTCCAATTAGCAGGAGAAACTGTCCATCCTGGATGCAGGGATCCATGCTTTGGGATGGGGAGTCTGTGGTGAGGTCCCAAGTGTCATGTCTTTGAACCATTTCTACTGCACGAATGACCTCGGGCTGAAGGTCACAGGCCTTTTAAGTTCCACAGCTTGGTTTGAGCTGCTCTGGAGCTGTTGGAGGAACTCTGGCTCGTGCAGACTGCAATTAGCGCAGTAATATTGCAGTGGTTATGCAGAAGCCCTACACTAACACATTTTAGACTAGCATTCAGTAATGCACAGCTGTTACTGTTACTATTAATGATAAGTGCATTCAATCCAGTTGGTGACTGCCAGTAATCTTAGGAAACACATTTTATTTTGGAAACACCTTGTGTTTAAGATTTTCTGAAACTAAATATGGCTGGACTTCAGTTTAGTTCTGTGAAAAATTTCCAGTGTTTGGCTTTTCCTCCCAAAGCAGGATGAAAAGTATTCTGGTAATTTGGAAATTATCACAGAATGGAAATTCATCTCCTTGGCCAGCTCTATTTATGAACTCATTTATTCAAGTGCTCATCTACCAGCAGAAGATTTCCTAGCCTTTAATTGTATTGGAAGTCTGTGCTTTAGCATTGACCCTCTGGTTTTGTTTCCAGAACCTATTTGAGATTCTTTCTACCTTTCCTTTACTGTTGGCTATGATGGCGCTTGGAATACATTAAGAAACCGTAAGAATGCCAAGGGGTTTGTTTTCTTGTAAGATTATATATGACATTTGAAGAACAACCCTTCAGCTAGCAATCCATTCCCTCCTCTAAAGAGACCATTTACTTTTGACTGAATTATTAAAAAAACACAAAACCCACAGTAAAGCTGAATGCCTCCTTTCTAGTTCTTCCTCATGAATGTGGTCTTACTTTCATAATGTTCTATATGGTGATGTAGACCAGGCCCACCTTTCATTCATTGCTTAATTTTAAATCTCCAGATCTGAAAAGCTTGGCCTGCAGTCAAAAGTATACATTCTTTGTGTACCTTTCAGAAGACAACTCTGATTGTTTTACATTGATTTTGAGTCATTATTCTCTGTGCTTCATCTCCGACGAATGTCAAAATACAGCTGTTTCTCTGCTTAAGGGATACATTATGCTAAGTGCACTGGAAAAAAACACTGGCAAATGATATAATGCTCTGGAAAAGAGAAAGAAATTTGGAAGGTGCCGGAGGGAAAAAGAAAAAAAAAGAAAGTAAAAGAGTAACCTTGCATCATACTGCTGGCAAATTTTGTCAAGCCAACAGCCAATCAGAGTTAATATGGCTTTACTCTCAACAAACCTGCAGCAATGCTATTATAGTCTCACTACACTGTTTATGAAAAGCTGAGCTGGTCTGGAAGGCATCACATGAACGATAATTCTAGGAAAAAGGGGAAAAACCCTCTAAACATTGACAATGCTTGTGTGTGAAACCTGGTTTTTGAATATACATTAGAATGCATAAAGTAAATACTGAAAAATGGAGAGAATGTGTTAGTTCCTGATTTTAAAAAATAATACCCTTTCTACTGTGGCAGCTACTAAATTTAGTGACTATCTCATCTATGTATCCATAGAGAAGGAGAGAGAGTAGGATGATTAAAATACATGTGCCTCTGCATGTGTTCCCTTTCAAAAGCTGACATTTCTACTCTGAAGCAGTCAGTTATCCCTCATCCCAGAATGAGATCTTCAAGGCAGCCTCCTGCAGTACTGCAGCCATGCCTGCCTTTGCAACTACAAATGCAGCAGCATCCCTCCCATCATCATGCAAAGGCTTCAGGTGGAGAAGTAGCAGCGGTCAAAGTGGGATCCTTGCCCATAGTTGCACACATGTACACAGAGACACACGCTGTCACTGAGGATATACTTAGTCTTTCATGCCTGGGGTTTACATGTGTGGATGAGAGGGTTTCAACTACATTTTTACCCATCTAGCTGCATATTTTATCTTCTCCTGGTGTGTACAAACATAGCCCTGTAGGGCAGTGGGCCTTCCAGCACACCTAGACCTTGTCGTGGAGTACATCTCAGGACAGCATGGTTGCTGAGCCTGCCATGAGCCGGAAACAAGGTTGGTACCTCCGGGGATGATGAATACCAGTTCTATTGTACCACTTCTGACACAGAGGCCTCTCTTTAGAGGGGGATGGTTAGCTCAGGTGCCTGTGCACTGGGTACAACTGCTCTGTGTACATGTACCTCAGAATAAATGGAGACTTCTGTGTCTTGGAACTGTTCTTCAGCATGAAGAACAGAATATTTAAGTTGAGGGTGAAGTAAAACCATATTCTTTGTTTTTTTTAGAACCACAACTTTCCATCTTACCTGTGACCTGTTTAAATGAAAGGTATGTAAAAAGAGTTAAGCAGTAACACAGCTTCCTGGGGTTTTTGCCTCCAGTTGACCACTTGTGATCAGAAAAAACGAACATTTTTATAATCTTTAATGTGTCTAGGCTGCATTTTTGAAACTTCAGAATCACAGAAAAGCTCAAACTTCATTGTTTTTCAGTTAAATACAGATGCCTAAAGGAGGTTGAGGTTAGACACTTAAATTGCACAATTACTTTCTAGACTAGAGCTCTAGCCCAGGGTTTGCCACATGCCTGTAGGAAACACACACCAAGTCACTGCAAGTTGTCCCAGCTTGAGCCCTGGAAGCACTGGGAATGCAGAAATGCAAAGTGGACTTTAATCATTACACGTCTTTTTGAAAGGCTGAGTGTGAATTCTTTTGTTGGCTCATGAAGTGATGGGAGAAACCTACTAGATTTTTCCTGTGCTGGCTGAGCTGAGCTGTCACATCATAGTATTGATGTGGAATTATCATAGAAGCATACGGTGAACCAAAGCTTGGTTTGTTTAAAGATACAGGCACACTTCTGGGGTTTTGTTCAACTCCTACCCCTAGATGTAGGAATTATTTGTAAAATGTTGCCATATACCCAGAGAAAAACATCACAGTTTCTTCTGGAATCTTGCCATTCTAAGGGGCTCCTAGTTTTTTACTGGGCCAGTAGGACAGATCACTGAAAATCAGGACTGTCCCAGTGCTATTTTTCTGGTAAACATCAAAGGGTCTAGAGCCCAAGCAGTTCAAACCCATGGACGAGAGCCTTCAGGACAGAAAAAGAAAGGCTAGTGTGAATTTAGACCATAAGTGCCTTTGAAAAGCTACCCCTTCTAGCTGCAGCCTGTTCTGCAAGATCTGTGAACGGTTTTGTCCAGCTGTTGGTTATGAGCATTCACTGTGCAAACAAAAGGATCCTCCATGCCATTTTATAGGATGTGCTCCAGCCAGGACTGTGCTTTGAGGCAGCCCCGGGGTGTAAGGTAAGATTTACATGAAGAAATTTGCTGTCCTCAACCCATTTACGAAAATATTTGCACAACTTACACAACAAGGAAAAGAAACCCCTGTCTGGATTTCACATCTGTCCTAATGCAGAGGTTGTATTTCACATCTGGTTTGGCCACTGGAGGTCAGTGTTTTGGAGCAGAATGGACATAATCCATTTGGTAATCCCCTGTTATGGCCATAAAGACAGGAAGCACTGTACCAGACCTTTTCATGCGTCATTGTGGTGTTTAGTATGTGTCATCCTGGCTTGACATGGGAATACGAGTACACTCAGCAGCAGTCAAGGGGTTATGTTTTGGAGTAGTGTGAGAACAGCTGCAGACAACATAGATATTTCTCAGAGATTATGTAATGAAGTTGCATGTTGCAGAGTGCAATTGTGGTTTAGTGTGCTAGATATTCCTTACTCACGTCATGCAGAATGTAACACCATGGCAAAGCATTAGCAAAACCAATAGGAATAATTGCCTAATAGTACTTCATGCTTCATTTAGAGCTGAGACAAGCTCTAACAGCTTTGGATCTTCTGTTTGCATAGTTTTCTCTTCCCTTCTCTCCTCTTGGTGCTGAGAACAGGGTGTAGCAGGCAAAGGAGGTGCATGTACATACTCTTTCCATGTTACTTTATTTTCTTTCATGTTCCTGGAATTGAGAGGCTCTCTAAAAAATGGGTAAATAGTAGTGTACCCCTCCAATGGCCATGAAATAGCAGTTTACTCAAGAGGCCAATACTGTGTCCAAGACTGTTTAACAACTTCATCAATCATATAGATGATGGACCAGAGTGCACTTCAGAAAGTTTGTAGGTGGCCTGTGAGGAGTACCTGATATGCCAGAGCATCAGGCTGTCACTTATAGGGACCTCAACAGACTGCAGAAATGGAGTGAAAGCAGTGGGTGCTGGAGAAGCCAATAGTGCAGAGGGAGAGCCTTGACCTGTAGTTCCTTGCAGAGATCTCCCAGCCCCTCTATGTCACTGGCACCCTCTGCCTTGCTCCAACTGGCATTATGCTAATCTTTCCCAGCCGATTCTGCTCCAGTCAAGAGCATATTTTGTCATCCCCACAAATTCTACCACTGCCAAATATGAGAAAAAATATAGGTCATTTTGTCTCTTTCCATCAGGGCAGCAAAATTAATATCTATAAATTCTTCATTGGGCTTTTTTTCATTATTAACATGTTGCCAATCATAAGTAACACCACACCTGAGACGTGCAGCCAAATTCTGCTCAGACTTTTACTAGTTCAAATCTGGAATATGTGATAATTTGAATGAATTAATTCCTGATTTACTGTGTCTTAGGAGAGACAAGAGCTCGGCTTGTTTGTGGAGTTTATCATTCAAATAAATTTTCTATTAAATACAGAGATAGGTAAAGGGAATGGAAAATCATGCTAGTGAGAAACAGCCAGCCTATTCCTGGCAGTATTTTAACTTATATCAATAGGTGCGCCAATCCCCATTTTTTTCTTTTGTCTTTCAAATGGAATGGTTACAGTCAGAAGTATATGTGGTTTGTCTCACCATTTTCAATTTCTAAAGGAAAAGAGTTTCATCTTACAGAACTTAATTTCTGGTAGCTGAAAAGCATGGATAATACATTTTTGTTTTAAAAGAGTGACAAAATCCAAAATATCTTGAGAAAAGTCAGATTTGTGGTAGATCTACTTTCCTGCTGAATGATTTTCACTGAAAGAAAACAAGTCACTCAGAAAACCACTGAAATTGCTGCTCTTAAAACATAGGGATATTTTGAAGGGATTCTGACAAAATGGATATTTAATTCCTCCTTGCAAAAGAAAAGGTGATTTCTGTGGTACATTTATCCACAGAAAAGTGAATACCCTGAGGCCTAAGAAGAGTTAGGCTTCATCATGTTTTGTTGCTATTCTAGTTCTTCAGGGGCATAAGTACATGACCACCTTGGTGCTGGAACATAATTTAAGTTAAGCAATAGAATCAAATTCTTGCAGTGCAATTTCAAACACCCTTTCCTGAGAGTATCCTGCCCAAGAAGTGCTCACACTATTTCCCTTTTTTTCCCAGGGCCAATTTTTAAAGTAATTCTCTTGCTGTTTGCTTGACCTTTTTGTTGGGCTCTCTCGCAATGGTTTCCATCTGTTTCTGTATTCATGTACTTCATTAAAAAACACCCACTGAAACATCCTATGATTCATTAGATTATTGTGTCATGGGTCTTGCAAGTGGGCTGCATTTATGTGGTGGGTCCCACAGTTTTGTGTTCTGAACTTCAGCAAGAACTTCACATCTTTCTTCACTGAATGATGACTGCTGACATCCACAAGTTCCCTCCAAAATACATCACATCAGCATGTTGCTGCTGGTGGCAGATAATGGTAGCTGTGAAGATCTCACAGATCCATCTTAGCAGACAACTGGAGCTTCTTCGGTCACTGCCCTAGCAAAATAAGTAACATTTATAGTGAGAGGCAAATACAGGAATGGGTTAATTGGACTGGAAAACCGGTACCAATGATGGCAGGATAAGAGGAAAGGTCTAATTCACTCAGCGGAGTACTCACAGTAAAAAGCTGTCTGTGATATCTCATACTAGAACTTCTACAATGTCATGCTGCAGGGTGTCATGTATGCTGTGCAGCCTTTCAAGAAAAATAGGTTGAAGCAGAATACGGAAGAGTGTAAAAAGGAAGCTACCAGTTTGACAGCAGTTAAGGCTGTGTCACACGGGGGTACATAAAGATCAAAATTATTCCAGGCTCAGAGAAATATATTTACATACACTCACTTGGAAGATCATTTGAGATGTAACTATAGGAAACTCAGTATAAGAGGAAAGATTGAATATTTGGTAAGCTTTCTCTGACTAATTAGAATGAGCCACAGCATAAGCCTGGAGCTGAATTGAGCATATTTTCTGACAGGACCCCAGGTCTGTATTATGGTGAAAATGCATAGGGGAGCTATGGCTTTTCCGTTCTCCATTGGTCCTGGCACAAGGGGAGCATGCAAGTTACCTTTGCCACAGGAGTTCCCACAGAGGCTGTACAGATTGGCCTGAGGTGTGAAAAGGTACTTGGAGCATGAAGGGGAAGAGGAGAAGGAGGGAGCAAAAGAGCAAATCTCCTACTAAAGGCATGAGCTGTATTGGAACTGTAGGCATGGCCACCAGCAGAAGACAACTACTCATCTGCTGAACAAAGTTGTGCAAAGAAAAGTATCATTGAACTGAAAGCATCATTTAGTGCCGGAAATGACAATTACCACATTGTACTCATTATAAGCGAACTTGTGACTAGGTACCAGATTCCTCAGCTGAAATTTTTATTGAAACTTTAATCACTTGTTTTCTTGACTATTACAGTTTCTTTTTTCATCTCTCTATTTACCTGTCTGTTATCTAAAGTGCAGGACATCCAGAATGGTATCACTAGACTGCTCTTTTCTTCAGGAATTTTATCACTATTTCCTGTGTAACTTTCACTGGCTTCCCTTCTATCATCAAATTAAAATGTAAATTACATTCCTGAGGGCTGATCCCTTTTTTCATCACATCAGTTTTAGGTATGGGTAGCTCTCTGGCTTTATTAGTGTTGACTGTGATTTAAAAAGAGGAGAAACACCACTGGCTTTTAGAGCTCCTATGGATTTAGTCACTTCTGTCTATCATCTTGTACTCATGGCAGCTTCCATTGTATGGGTTTCTTTTCTGTCTCTTTTCTATAACTGGCTATTCTTTACTTCCTTTGATATTCTATCACTTTTTTTTTTTTCCATTTGTGTCACCTTCAGTATGCCATTATAAAAATGTCCTTTGTAGTTTCTGATTGAATCTATGCACAACTAGGAGAAAAATGGCAAAACAAAGAATGTCCCTAAGAAAGAGAAGACTTCACTTGATTCTTCACACTCTACTTTGGTAGGGGCTGAAGGCCTTCAGTCCTAGGCGACTGGATTGTTCCCAATGCTGGGCAATCTAGAATCAAATTTTTTCCCTTATAGCAAACTATCTGCCTAATTTACTAATTATCAGATTAAATGGGATTAGACATGGGACTTTCCAGATGATTCCAGGGAATGAAACCAATGAAATAAATTTTCTTCTGATAGTACTTGCACAGAAATGTAATGTGGGGTAATAGTCTCCATGCAAAAGCTGTTTCCAGCTTTGGAAAACATACCATTTCCATCCACAACTCTGGTGCAGCCAATGCCAGCAGGCATAAACTCTGTGTGGAATCTGACAGCATTTCTACCTCAGGGTATGACTGTGCATAGTTACATCTCCCGAGACAGACAACAGAGAAAGCAGACAGCTAACACAGAAGATGAAAATAAGTGGATAGTATGGATATGAAAGAGTATTTACACGCTTCTACCTGACTGAAAGCCTCCGGAAAGAGCTCTCAGATCTAAATCCCTCAAAGATCTGGAGTTTAACTCATCTAACTTCGACAGTAGATACCCAAGTGAAAATTCCTGGTCCTCAACCTCCTCTTGAGCAGTTTCCATATTGTAGGCACCTGAACTCTGCAGACACCTCTGCCTTCAACTTTTACCTTTCTTATACATTTATGTTTCTTTCATGAACTGTACTCAGCAAGGCCTTAACTTTAAGTGTCCTCTGTTGTGGGGTGCCTGTCTCATAGTCAAGAATTTTGAGCATCCACAGATCAGATGTTCTTCTGCCTTTGTAGCCTAAGAAAACCAGAATATTGGGTGCAGTGTGAACAAACCAAATGCCATTGGGTTCTTCATCAAATAGGCAGTGGTGGTGTTAGTGATTCAGTGAATACTACTTCCAATTTTTGTTTTGTTTTTTAATGCAATACTCTGTAGTTAGCACACTTTTCTAGGCTCTGGAAGACATAGACGTACTTCCTTTCTCTTCCTGATTTACAATACCATACTGGCATTTATTGCTGGCTGCATGAGATATTTTCCTTCATGTCCTGCCTGTTCATTACTATCTGGAAGGACCCAAGTCATTATGTAAGAAGCTTAGACTTTTAGCTTGTGGTTGAAACCAGTGGGGATTTGCGTTATAGTGCTTTAGTAGTGCTTAGGTTACTTTGTCAATCCAACTCTTGAACATCCATCCAAGGGCTTTGGTCTCTTGGATATAAAAATGGGAATGATTGGGTGGGAAAAGATTTAAGAGATTTTTGTACAACACAATGCAATTTACCTGAAGAAAAAAAAAATCATATTTTTATTCACTTGGAGGTATTTTAATGACAAAGTGTAAGGAGGCCATTGGAAATTAGAACAGTTGCAGATGTTCTGTGTGAAATGGCTCACTTACAGCAAGAACTGCATGAACTTTTACCCTCAAACCAAGATATTTCTCTTTTTTTTCCTTTTTTTTTCCTTTTTTTTTTTTTAAATGTACTAAGTTGTTTAGTTAAACTTTTGGTTTGTTTCTTTTAGTCCTTTTTTCAGCTGGGACTAGTACTCAGCTACCACCAAGAAGGCTGATTTTTGAGACTCACAGCCTCTTCTTTTCTGTGTTGGGCGAATTTGTTCCTGTTGCAGCAATAATAGTTACACCAGCCTTCCTAATCTTTTCCATTTCTAGACCATAACTAGATTTCAAGATCAGAAGAAGGAGGCGGTCATCTTTCTCTTGCTATCAGCAGAGATGTCAAAGAAACAGTAATGGGAAAGGGATACCCCAATGACAGGGTAGAGATGAGTAAAAAACCATGGATCAGAGACCCGTGTTCAACATACAACAGCCTTGACCATGTAGATCATACTTGTAGTAGGCTGTAAAGGCGTTACTCCCTAGTTAGTGCTTCTCATTTTGCACAAGTCAAAAAGCAGTTGTGGACAGGGAGGGAAGGGCAGAATAGGACAGAGAAAGCAACCACTCTACATTCAGCTGTGCAATATTTTTTTTGGTCTTGCAATGAACAAAGATATTTCAGCTCTGCGGCTGGAACTTGGCAACCCGTCTTAGAGTTCCTTAAAAAGAAACAAAACTGTTCTACCATCTGTGAGACCCACTTGTCCTTTCCCTTTCCTTACACATATGCTCACTACATTATGTTACATTTGAATATAGCAACACATGCATGCAAAGATTTCCAGCTGAGATGCAGAGACATTCTTTTACAATTACAAGAATGGAGTCAGCTGTGCAACAGAACTACTCTGCCCCAATCACTAAACCCATAATGGATTCAGAGGAAGGGAAATATGGAGTGGCAATAGAATTTTACATAGGCAGAATGTGGTAGCTGTGATTCAGTCTGGAATATGGCTAGCACACGATTATTTGAGACCATGGGCTAGCAGAGTACTTAGTTATGCACTTCACTGAAAGCAGGCACGGTCTTACTGACTGAAAATTAGGGCTTGAATGTATTATTGGGCTGGGTCCCTACATCCCTGTTCCATGAAAACATGGTAGGATAATGAATAATTGGGAGGTATCTTTGAAGGTTTTAGGCAAATACAATTTTATTGTGCCTGAACTCCAAAGGAGTGTGACAGGAACTTGCTGATCCATAAAAGGTGACTCCCATTAATGTAACGCAGAATACACTGTACCTCACAGTGGGGTTTAGGTACATGGACATGCTACTGCTATCACATCCTTGACCTGCTCCAAGCAAGGACAAAGCTTCCAGGTGCTTGCCCAAAACACAGTCGGCTGACTACCCTGTGGAACTTTACATTCAGTTGTAAAGCTTAAATTCAGGTACTTTCCTCCAGACTACATTATTTAGTGGTATCGTGCTAGAAATGGATTTAGAAAGGTCAGTAGCCAGTGTTTTTGTCATTCCCCATCAAAACTCATAGGAATTTTGGCTTTCCTTTTGAGATCAGCTTCCTACACTAGGACATGGAATAAAAACAACTTTTGCCTACAAGAATATGAATTCTTTAAGACATGCTCCAATGGTGCACAGATTGGCAGGAGCTGCTTTTGAGTGGCATGCTTTTCACACAGAGTGACTATCATCCTTTTTTTACATAATAAAAAGCCAAGGAAAGACCAAGAAAAGTTGGTTTCCTTCTCTTTTAACATAAAGGGGGCCAGATTCTCAGCTGGTCTATATTAATACAGTTTCTTGAACTCTTTGGAGTGATGCTGATTAGAACCATCTGAAGACCCTGTCTGGGATTTCTTGCTATTTTTACAGAACAGTAAAAAAAGGATCTACTTAAGTCTCAGTAGCTATGAAAAGAAGCCGTATTACAGGCTGCATTTTAGCAACAGAAGAAAGAGAGAAAAAATGTGCATGGGGCAAGAATTTTTTACATGAAAGGTGAAAACATGTGGAAAAAATTACCACACAAATGACATACTGAAAGACTTTAAGACTATAGTTTGGTAGCACTAATGAATTTATGTCTGGCATTAGCAGCATTAGCAGGGTTTTTGGGGTCGATTTTTAAAAAAGTTTTGTTTTGTTTTGTTTTTGAAAGTGGATATTTTGATTCAGCATTTTTAATGAACCATTTTCTCAGCCTTTTTTACCCCCATAAATGTAGATCATAAAAATCTACTATATGTCTCTTTTTAATACACTATATAAAAAAAAGTATTAGCAAGGCAAAAATTCTCATTAAGCACCTTTCAAAGGTCACAAATAGTTATAATAAAATGCTCCAGGATAAATCAATGAAAGCTTTGAGTTCACTGCCTAGAGTGAGAAGTTTAATTTACTTGTTGAAATTTTGAGGCTTGCTGTGCCTAACTGGGATAAGGAAGAGTTTTTCACTGTTTGAGCTTGAAACAGAATTCCCACTGCTGGCAAAACCAGTGGAAAAATGTCTTGTTTCCAAAGGATCATGAAAAACCAAAGCAGCAGAGTCCAATTTGAAGGTCCCGGTTGAATTTCTATCTAGTTTGTACACAGACAAAATGTCAAAGAAAGGAGATGTCTCAGCAGTTTCTGAGTGAGAATGCCACCTGAAAGTGCTTGAAGGGTATACCTGCCTATCAAATCCTTTAGATATGGAAAAGTTTAGATTTTTTTTGTGTGTGTGTGTGTTTTCTTCTTTATGTTTTTGTTTGTTTGCTTGTTTGATTATTTTGATTTGTTAGCAAATCCATCTATTTTTGAAGGCAGATTTTTTTTTCAAAATTAACATCATAAAAGCAATATTTACCCAAGCTAGCAAATAATCCCAAGGTTAACTTTTATGATGTTCATATAGCTTACTAGGGTGACATCTCTTAGCGTAGTTGCTCACCATTTTTGGGAGGAAAGCCTCTATGTTTATAAAAACTACTTTTCAGACTTTATACTTTCACTATACTAGTAGTCACCAGATTGAAACTTACCTGAATTTTATATATATTATCTTGTGTATGTTCTCCCTTCCAACAGATGCCCTTAAAATTGTACTTCTGTGACTTTTAAATTTTGGTTTAAGTCGATTTCTCATATCTCTCTTTGTTCTAAATTCTGATTTCTTGCAGAAATAATGAAGTTCACCTATCATCTTTGAAAAGCCATGGAATTGGGGAAGTTTTCTGACAGCTATAAAACAGCGATGTCATGCACACATTTTAGAAGGGCAGGAAGGGTCTTGTCAGCTCAGTCTCAGTCCCTGGAAAGGTTATGGGCTGTAGAGTCATCAATGCCAGTTCCAGCCCTACAAAGGACAAGAGGTGTTTGGGAGCTGCCAAAATGGATTACCCAGGAGCAAATCATGCCTGACCAATAAGGTCACCTTTTATAAGGAGATGACTGACTTGGAGAATGAAAGAAGAGTAGAGGTTATTTTTCTCCTTGACTTTACTGAATTCTTCAGTGCAGACTTGCATAGCATCTTTGCCACCAGAATTGAAAAATGTGGACATGACAGTTGGACTATGGGGCTAGAGGATCACTGGCCCCAAAGTACAGTGGAAATTAAGCTGAGGATTGGTTATAAGTGCCATTCTTCAAGGTGCAATACTGGGATCAGTAATGATCAACGTCTTCCTTAATGTCTGGGATGAAATGTATCCTCATCAACTTTGCTGACAACACCATGTTGTAACCAATATAGTGCAGGCTGCATATACAACCAATATAATGCATAGCTGCCATTCAGATGGATTCTGTGTTAAAATCTTGTGAGGTTCAACAAAGCAAAGAACAAGGTCCTAAAATATGATAAACTCATGCAAAAGGGGCTGGGTTCTGACTGGGTAGAAAATAGCTTTGTAGAAAATATTAAAGGGAGGCTTGGGCAGAGAAGGATGAGTTGAAACATGTTTTTGCAGGAGTGAAGGAAAGGTGCATACTGGACTGTATTAGGAAGAGGATAGCCAGCAGGATTTGGGATTCCTCTTTACTGTACTTGGAAGATCACACCTGAAGTATTTTGTCCAGTTTTGAACTGGACAAAGACAAGACAAGAAAAATACTGATGTACAGAGGAAAGTCCAGTGGAGGACCACCAGAATGTCAGAGGTCTGAAGAACATGCTGTATAAAATCCTGAGGGAAATGTATTTTTCCTAAGAAAAGAAGATTAATGAGTGCCCTTGCCTACAGAGTGAGTGACTGTGGAGAAGATGAAGGTAGGCTCCCTGAGAGACTCATAGTGACAGGAAGAAAACCAGTGGACATTAGTAACAGCAAGGGAAATGAGATGACTAGACCCTCAGGTTATGCCTGCGCTATGTTGCAGGTACTGCACTGTCTCCTGCTCTCCCAGTTTATCGGTTACTTCTTCAGGATGGGCTCCAGACCTACCCTGTGGGTAAATATGCCTCCTGTTTTCCCTTCTGTTGATTCTTCTGTTGACCCTGAGAGAGACTCATTATCTTGTCTGAAACTGTTCTGCCTCTTGGGGAGCAGCTCTGCTCTTGCAGCTGCTAGGCAGGAAACTGCACTCAGACAGAAAGAAAAAATTCTCCCCATTGAGGGTGGTGGTTTGCTTGAACAGACTGCCAGAGCAGCTCCTTGACTTTCTGTCCTTGGAATTCAAATGGACAAAGCTTGAAACAACTTGATACTATTTAGACCTGGGCTTATCTTGGGTGAGAGTTTGGATCAATTGATGTACAGAGGTCCTTTCCAGCTATGGTTGCTCTTTGACTCCTTGGTTCTAAGAGGGTGAATAGATCAGCAAGAGCAGAACAAGAAGTTCTCCTTTGATTTAGCACTGTTGCATCTGTTCTTTAAAAGTGCTTCAGATTCTAGAATTTGAAGTATGTGTTTCTCTTTTAGTAGGCAGATTCAGTCAAGACCAGAGAAAAGAATTTTCCACCCTAGAAGATCTGGGCTTAGGTGTTACAGAACAGTTTTTTTTACAAAGGGAGGCAACATTTCTGGGTGGTAGTGAAAAGGAAGTGCTGAGGCTAGTTTGGTGTACACAGGAAAAAATAGACTGGAAAGCAACACAGTAACGTCATTGTGAACCACAGTAAAAGGTCAAATAATCATTAAATTTTACATGTTTTATTGCCCTTAAAAGTACCGTGGGGAACAGTCTTACACTGGCAGGGACAGACAAGTGGACCAAATAGCCAGACTTTTCCAGCTTCAGTTTCTGGGATTCTATGACTTATATTCATCATGTGCTTGATAGTAAAACATCCTTGTTTCCTCTTATATTTGTCTTAGTTTTCATTTGTTCCAATGAAGGAAAAAAAATAAAAGAGCGAGCATTGCTATTAAAAATTTGTGCCAGTAAAATTAAAGCAAGATCCCACTCTGAGTGTTGGGGATAACCCAGAGATGCAGGTGGAGAATCTGAAATTGCTGGAGAGCCAAAAGAAAGACTCAGACACTGGGCAGATAGCTGGAAAAGTCTGTTAGTGCAGCTGTGAGCTGTGGGAAGACAGAGCCTGTAAAGGACAAACAGCTGTTAGACAGGAAAGCCTCTGGAAAAAGAACTATAAGGGAGTAGGACAAATAGTTTGATCATGGATGGGTAAAATGCCAGAGAAAGAGATTTGTATCTCATTAGAACCTGAGTGTAATATTGTACACACCTCTCTTTAGGACAGGGGAGGCAAAAGTCAGCAGCAGTCATCTTGGTAAGTTCAGAGGAGCAAAGGAAGACATTGTTTTCTTTCCAACTTATCATGATTGCTCTCAAATATCCTGTCATATCATGACTCTGTCCTGTGAGTGGTCCAACAAGCAGAAGAAATACCAAAACTTATCCTGCTACTGAATGTCTTTTTAGCTGCCTGCCTCAGCTACTTAGGGCATAATTAGTTTTAAGATGACTGCTTGGTTTCTTATGATGCCAGCAATAAAATGAGTACACTTGTATGTCTAGATGAAGTTTTCTGGAGCAGAGGCTGCTTTATCAGTCATTTGAGATTGAAAATTCTTTTTCTTGAGTCGACTCCATGTGTCAGCCACAAAAGATGGTGTAAGGACTGGTTGTAACTTCTCAGGACTTGGCGCTTGAAAATGATATAAAATGAATCAAGCAAGCTTACGAAAGTGGTTTAGGTTTTCTTTCTACCTTCCTAGTGAGAAATGAATGTTAATTATAATCCTCAGATGAATTAGTTTTTCTCTCCCATGTTGCCATTGTTCTACATTAATACTTTTAATGCATTTGCTGAGAATCTGGTTCCCTGCTTTGTTTTCAGGAGTGGCAATGCTGTTTGTAACTAGAATGTAGAGACTGAGCTACCAATTTTTTAAACTATAAATGCAAGAAAAAAAGGTGTGATTTCTTTTTGTCCTAATAAAAGGATTTTTTATTTTCACAGAAGAAGTGACTATTCATAAATATCCCTACACAGAAATCAAGAGAAATTACAGTTTTATGTGGGACAGATTTTCCCTTTTTTCCCTTTCCCTCTCTGGTCTTGGGATTTATTAGGTGGTTTTTGGTTGCTGAGCTGAACTGAGTATTTCAAAGGGTTCAGAATTACTTCAAGGCTCAACTCCCACTGACTTTTGGTAGGAGTTGCATTCCCATCCTACTCTCTGCTCTTTTGTAAAAAAAGAAAAGCCTTTAGTTTTGTCCCAGATGACCACTCATATTAACCCAACAGCCCAGAGACATTGCTCTGCCTTTTAGAAGTTGCTATGTAATGTGTGGACCTCAGTGTAGAGGCTCATTACTTCAGTTGTAGAAGATTAATTTATTTATATTTTCTAGTTCCGAGGGTCTGGAACAAGATTAAGGAGGGAAAGATTACACACAGCTTTTTAGACTGTGTGAACCACATCTTTTAAGCATCTTTTAACTTGCTCCTGCATTGACCCTTTTCAGGCATTTTGCTACAAGCAGGGATATTTTCTTGAATGTAGGCATCATGAGAAACTCTGGAGCCCTTCCAAAGTGAGAGCTCCATCGTATGGGCTGAGTTAACCCTGAGTGGGTCTGAACTGAGGAATTACAGTGGTGTGGGCTCCTGTACCCCTGGTGGTGCACTGCTGCTGGGATCCAGCACTTTTCAGAGTATGGTGCAAAGCAATACCTACCCATGGGTATGAAAATCATATTTCACAGGAGATGGTGTATTTAAATACATAAATGGGGTGTGGCTTCAGCATGTTTAGAGTTGGCTGAGATATTCTAAGGCGTCTCCTTGAAGATAGAACTTAGGGTTTGCCCAGGGAGATATTTCTGTTCAGAGACTGCAGGTTTCTTTTCAGCTTGTGTAAACTTTCCAGAAGATGAGTAAGACCCCAGTGCCCTCTGCAGTAAATATGACTATGCTTGCTTATGTTTAAAAACTCAGATGATTCACTGGCTGCCTATGTTTGGTAAATAAAGTGGGGAAAAGCCCAGAAGCACAAGAGATAGAACAAACTGTGATCAGATCATGGCGCACTCTTCCTCCAGAAAGCAAGATGCCCTCATCCCTGCTGCCCACTGGAATTGGTCTTTGGCTCACAGTATTCCACAAACTATACCTGAGTCTTGGTTGAAAGACTACTGGCATGAGTCAAAATTGTGTTAATGGGCTGGGCTCAATGCTAACATGGAGCTATGCAGCATGGAGAATTAGGTGTTTGGATTCAGGAGAATGGGGTGTTTGGGCTCAGCCTTATGCCCTGAGATCATCTCCCTCAAAACCTTAGGGATACCCCTTGGAATTACTATTGTTACACTGGAAATAGGATTTTATACAAGAGTTACCTGAATGAATTAAAGATAAAAGGAAAAGAAAAAGAATTTATTTCAGAAAAAGAAAGACTGGAATCAACTATGGTTCAATAAAAAATATATGAAGGGCTAAAAATACCAAGAATAAGTTTAAAATTAGCAAAACACTGGGGCTCACATTTAAAACATTGGAAAACCTTCATCAAAATGTCATTTAGATGACAAACTCTTGTAAATGTGATATTCTCATAATGGACCACACTGTGTAGAATTTTTGTCATCACAAGTATTCTGTCTTTGTATATAGAAGGCTCTCTTTTCTTTATAGATTTCATCTAAGATTGCTAGTAGGTGAACTTTCTACAGAAAACTGGAAAAATCCCAAAGTTGTATCTATTTCCAAGGGAAACAGCTTGCAATCACATTCTTTCACAGAGTGATTTTTATGTTTTTGTTGCTGTTGTTGCCTTTCTGGCATAGTGGTAGAGCCAGAATTGTACTCAATTATGGAAGAGTGAAATCAATATTATGAAATAAAAAGGCACAAGCCATATGTGTGGTTAAAGAAGAAAAAAAATATTTGTGAAAACACACATTCTTAGTTATATAATAATTTATTCAAAACCTGATGTAGTTGATTAAAAAATAGGAATCCTATTTATTTGCTGATGTGTTTAATGTTGCTTTAATACCAGTGCTGTTGAGACAAAATGAAGAAGTTGTGGATAAAACTTGCCCAAATAGTACACAGCCAAGAGCCACCAAGGATCCTGATGACATACCAAGAGCTTTCTTGCTGGTGATATTTCTATGCTTGAGTTTATGCTGCTGGAAAACAGTTTGCTAGTCCCTTGCACAAACTACCTGAATTCTGAAATTCTGGAAGCATAGCTTTTGAAAACTGAAAACCTGTTGAAAACTTTTGCAATAAGAAAGAAAAAAAAAATTCTCCAAATACAAATCGAAGTGAAGGTTGCAAATGGTCTGCTTTTACTAAAGAAGGTGTTTCTGCTATTGCAACCAAATGAGTCTGTATGGAGCATCAATGCTTATCGATGTGATAGTACTGATTAAGATCATCATAATAATTTTACTTTCTGTGCTTGGATTTTGTGACCCACAAATGCCAGAAAATTTTCCATCTGTTTGGAAACTATTAACAGCATTTCTCTCTCTGTAGCTAGTAAAATAATACCCTGTGATTTATTATAGATGAAAAGTAGGAGAGTTAGAGAGTCTAAGGATGTAAACCCTCCAGAACAATCTAGTTCAATGAAATTGTTATTAGGGTAATTTGGGGTCAGCAGTCTGTCTGGAGAAGAGTTGTATTTCTTTGCTTCACCTCACAGCCTCCTCATTCTAGTATTTATAAGCCTTGCTGCTGCTAAAGACTGATTATAGCAGTAATCCCAACAGACGGAATCTGTAAAGATCACTAATTTTTACTGAGGTGCCATAAAATCAAAGCACCTTGTAAATGTTGCAGACACAGAAGCAAACTCCAGAACCTCTTATTCCAAAATCCAGAAAGGGGAAATTTGTATATTTTTCTCTAATTTGTCTCCTATTTCCTTTACAGGCTACTGAATGTGTTTGTTTCAAACACATTGAGCACTAGTTGCAAATGCACCCACAAAAACTGAATAATTAAAGGCAAATCCATGTGTAATTTAAATTATTTGCTGCTGTATATGGTCAAAATGGGTGTATGTACTAAAGTCTTTTGAAATATCTTTGTTTTACTAATTAGGAAGTAGCCAAATTAATTTTGTCTACATCCTAGGTCTAGTCACAGGTCTATATTTATGCTTGTATTTGGTGAATGCATTTCAAATATATTTTAAACAACTCCAGGATTGAATCAGCAGAAAGGATATGCTGAAAATCTGTAACAAAGTACGAATAAAGTGCTTGGAAGTTCCAATGACTGCTTTTTTTCCTTTACACTATATTGTTCCTTGTGCTTTTTTTTTCTTCTTCATATTTACAGATGATATTGTTCCTGTCTCACTTCAGAAGGAAGACACACAAAAAAGGTGTTGGGGTAATTAAGGGCCCACATTTTGAAGTGCAAGAAGTCCCATAAAAAGTGTAGAAAACAGAAAACATATTTTGGTGATAAGCTGTTACCTTTTCTCTTCTTAAAAATACTAGTCATCTTAACACTCCATAACAAGGGACTCAGAATTTTGGTTTCTTGAGAGCCCCCTCGACTGATACTTCACTTGTCAGATGAGTGTGTATCTTAAAAAAAAAAACTTATGTATTGGTCTCCTAGATCAAGAATTAGAGGAGTGTCAGCAAGTTTATGTCTCTGTGAACAGAGGAAGGGTGCTTGCACACAATGCTTCTGACCTCCAAAATGTCTGCGGTGCCTTCTTCAAGGTAAAACCCACTTTTTGCTTGCAGCTTGTACATATCTTCTCATCAATGACATGCAGTACAATAAAATCATCACAATGGGCATGTTTCCTTCTGAATGATGAGTAAACAGGTTCCAGAACAACATTAAACTTTGCAAAAGTATAAAAATAAAGGAGACACCAGATTTGAGTTTTAACTCAGTAAGACCTTCTAATCATTTATAGTGAAGTCATGGAGTATAAGTATGCCAGTGAAACTGTAATGCTAACTATTTATAGCCAAGTTGTTCAACGTAGATTAAATTATGTAATAACGTTCCATTTATCTCATTATATTAGTTAACAATAGAGATTATTTTCCAATTTATACTGGCAATAAATGCAGCTCAATATTCCTTAAGCAAATTATGGGATTCCTTTTTCAAACATCCTGTTCTATTAAGAAAATTAGAAAGAGAATATTGTCCTTGACACCTGCCTTTCTCAGGGTTTTTGAAATGCAAGAGTTGGTGGAAGGGTTACAAATGGTAAGGAGAATTTAGGTCACAAAGGCAGATAGGTTGTTGTTGACTTTGATTCTTTGATTCTGTGTTTACAGAATAATTATTTAGGATAAGGCAAAAGACCAAATTCAAAGTGCAATATTTCTAAAAAAGAAAAATAATTACAGAGTATAACATCTATCTTTTACAATTTTTTAGTTAGGAATAAGGCTTTTGTGGCTTAGTTGTTATTATCTGTGTAAGACGCCACAGATACGGAGATAACTGAACATTTGATTTTAGTCCAAATGCAGGCCAAGTACAGAAGAAACTGAGTAACAGTGCAACAAGACTGATGGGAGAGGGATGAAGGAAAAGTTTAGCAACACCATGGTTTAGAACGTTTAAAAGCGGACTTTAAAATACTTTATTTTCATGAATGCCTAATAGGATTAAAGAGTTTGACTGTGAAGATCTGGGAAAGATCTGTTACAAGACTTTACAGGGATTCTGTTTGGAGAGGAAGAAGTATGTGTTTGAAGAGGGCTTAAAAGGCTATTTTTATGACTAAGAGCAGTAAGCAGTTTAAATGGCAGTCAAAGCCTTTGGCTGCAGAATAACAAGCCAAATCACTTCTTGGTCAGAAACTCAAGGGAGGGAAATGTTGAATAGGAAAATGTCATGAAGTGCTTTTTCCAGATTCCAGTAAGTAATTTTATCTATGGTATATTTTGAAGAAACACACATTTGCTGATGCTAAGGCTACCTTTCCCTTCAGTTATATAAGTTCGCACACTTTCCGGGCAGAGAAGCAATCTTGCTTCTTACAAGGGCTTCATCCTCATGGGCCAACTCACTGTTTCACTGTGGCATTTGCACCCTTTGACAGTAGCTTCTTGCTAGAGCCAAAGGTGACTATCTAACTGCTGAGACTTTCTCAAATCCTAAATATGGGCAAGTTTTGGGGCTGCTTTTCTTCTAAAGGCTACCCACTGCAGGGCTTGTGATCTTTAGAGAACAGATTCTTTTCATGTGTGTAACCAGGGAAGTGATATTGTTGTAGTCTCCTGAGTTGTACATGGAAGAAAGAGAGGAGACCTACGGTAGGTACTGGATGAGTTCTTCACTTCTTATTCAGATCTATTTTTCTAACTTTCCAATGCCACTAAAACATGGATGGGAAGCATCAAAGGCAGCAGGGAAGAAATAAGCTCTGCTCTTCATAGAGAATTTATGTGGGTTTTGAAAAATATTTAGGTACACTTTAGTAAAGGCTTTGTATTGGCAATGCTGCAAGGATTCTTTGTTGAAGGAAGCTAAGAGCTGCTGGGAGTTCTAGTATGATAATTGCATAATCATCACAAACCCAGATTCCAAAAAGTGATACAAATATGCAAGAACATAGTTTGATAGTTCAACAGACCAAAATTGAAAATGCTAAACAAGTTCACCTGCTACAGATGTGACTGTCAGAGAATATTTTGAAACCAAGTATTAGACACAGGTAATTCCCAGTGCCAAAATGACATAACACTTAACAGGTTCATGTCCCAGAGTAGTGCAGAATAAGTAGGAGAATGAAACCACATAGAGAAACCTCAAAATGACCTCCAAAAAAGAATTACTTTTGCTCTGAAATTACATCTTACTCCTGCAATTTATTCCAAACCTGTGTTATTTTGCTCTAGGCTCCTTTACATGGTACATTTACTCGTGGCTATTGTGCAATCACATTTTTGTAGTTTTTCTACATTTGCATTTATTTCTATGTATAATGTCTCATTAACCCCTTTAGGCAAGACCGTATTTGCAGTCAGTAATTTCTCTTTGCTGTCTTCTCTCTCAATCCACATATATGCTTCTATTATTCATGGCAAAATCTAAAATGGATAATTTCCTCTGGATGAATGGGAAAAAAATGAATATGAGTCCTATTTCTTCATGTGTCACCTGTAAGGACACTACAAAACTTCTTGGACAGAATAGGTTAAACTATGTAACAATCAGCGTGCATTCAATTGAATATGCTACTTTTAGGTTCTGGAAATGTTCAATTTTTCTAGAACAACGAACAAGTTCAAGAACAATGTTCCATTACCAGACTTTGCACTAACTATTGATGTAATTTTCTGTCTTTGGGAATAACTACAAAAATAGTTATTTAGAAGTGCAGGGTAACAATTTCAAAGGGAATCAAGTGCCTAAAATACCCATGTGATTGGTTTCCATCAGTAAACTATGATTAAAGCTGGGCAGAATATATGAAAATTAAGTATTGGTTTGAGCCAAAACTTTGGGTCCAAAGAGTTCAAACTGAATTATTCTGAAATTAAAACCAGAGTAAACTTTATCCCATCTCTTCAGAAAGGATGAAATCCAGAAAATCAACTCTCCCACACATGAAAATTCCATAAGTGGATTTTACTGTATGAATCCTAATCCATCACAGAAAAAAAAATGATACAAGATATTAAAGTGGTGTAATGTGGTGTATGTGTTGCCTAAAATTTGCACATAAGTATCAGCAGACCTTATTTAGACACAGGAGTGTCTTAAAAAAAGGTCATAGTCACACTCCTTCCTTTGAAGATGCCCTTATTAAGCATCCTGGCTTTTAGTAGTCTGTGCCATGAACATTTATGAAATCTTTAAATTGTAAGTTTCAGTCTTTTTTTCTTTTTTTTAAGAGAAAATGTATTGACTGGTGCTCTCAGCTGCTAAAAAGATTAGTGATTCCCCAAGTCATGGAAGTTCAGGGATTTTTGTTTTTAGAGGAGGGATATATCATGTTTCCCCTTCTTTGCATCTAAGTATTATTAGAATGAATATATCTTTATTTGTTCAGCCTTTATTATTTCAAAATACAGTTACTGAATATTCAGTCATGATTTCTTAGGGACAATCACTTGCATCTGTAGAGAATATGTGACATATATAAAAGATATTACACTGCATCCGATCTTCTGCATCATGTGTTTTGTGACTTCAGACAGGCAACCCCAATTTAGACTGCCTGCACGACTAAACATTCACAGCCTGAGTGCTCTCCATCTGTGAAATCCAAGTAATTCTTCAAGAGTTCGACATATATCCAGAACTGTGAAGACGGACATTTTTGAGTGAACACCCTTTGCAAACACAGAAGATTGACTATCTGCTCTTGCAAATTGGTATATCTGTAAGTGCATTATACCTACCACATCTTATAAAGATCTGGTCCACTAGGTTTTATGACTTGTTGACTGAATGGATGAAATTTCTGGAATAAAGTTAAAGGCTCTTTTGAATGTGTGGTTGTCTTTATAATCTGTTTTTATTTCCATTGTCTCTGTTGCCATTGAACCCTTTTGACATCAGAATAAGAAGATAAAACAAAGCAGCAGTTTAGCACACACTGAAATGGAAAATACAAAAAGGCTTAATAAACCCACTGTAACTGACAACATCTGGAACAGCTTTGTAGCCAAGTGCCTTGAAACTACCTCTTAAATACAGTCCTCAATAATCAGATCTAAAAACATGCTAATTCAGGAAGCTCCAAGATGTTGCATCAATTACATTTTTTGAAATAACTTCTTTTCCCTCATTAACTGAAGAAACTGCTCCCATTTATTTTGTTGCACATTTAAGACTGCTATTTTGTGTCAGTATAACTTACTGATGGAACAGTATAAAATAAGGGTAGGTAGCTAGCCAAATGGATGTACTGTATTTTTGAAAGTCAGTCAGTCATTTCTTGAAATATACAGAGCACTATGTAATTAAAGAATGAAGAGATTTTCACTTTTCAAATAAAAAGAAAATCACAAAAATAAAAGCTGTCTTTTGAAAAAAATTCTAGTGGTATTAGGTGAGAAATTTGAGTTGTTGGCCCTTTCCAGTGTACTATCAAAAGCAAAAAGGGCTCATAACCAAGACAACAGAGGTCTGGCTGGCTTTGGGTCAGTATCTGTGAGCTGTACCCAGTATGACCTATACTTTACCCTGCTCTCATGCCATACTCCACCAGACAGAGTGGGCAGAGACGCTGGGCTCATGTCTGCCTGCATTGCCCTCCATGAGGCAGCACGAACATGTAACTCTCCCACAGGCATTCACAGCCTGGTTCTTCGTTTCACTGGTACCCAGAGACACACACTCATCAATTGTATGATCAGGAACAGTAGTTGACATTAACTGAACTGGTCACCAGTTGCTGGAGATGAGGACCTAGATATGAGGGAAAAGCCATGTGAAGAAGAGACATGACTAAGGGGAGAGTGGAACACAGGAGTAAGGCCAAAATGAATGAAAAGAAGAATCTAATTAGTGACAAACAATTCAGTGTTATATTTCTATGAGTCATTTAAGGATTGATTTAGCCACCTGTGTAACATCTGGGCAATGACTGATTTAGCTTCCTGTGTGACATCCAAATGACACTGGTTGATACTATATGGGGCCCAAAGGAGAGATGTACCCTTTTCCTGCTGAAGCTAGGATAAACTGAGCAGCTCAGGTAACACTAGAGACCTGAGAGTGAGCTGCATAATTTATCTTCCATCTTTCAATGGTCACAGGAAAATACTACCATCTGCCTTTGAGATAGTTTTCACACTAAAGACTCTCAGAGGTCCGTGAACACCACCACTCTACAATATCATGGAATAACAAAAAGCACTCAGTGTAAGTTGAGTTAGAGGCATGATGACACTTAGATTTTCTATACACATATACTGTGAAATAATGTGTTGTATTAATTGTGGCAGTAATATAACTTCCATGAGAAGACAGTGGTTCAATGCTCCTAGCTGTCTAGCAAGGATACTAATGGTCCAAAAACCAAAGTACTTTGGGAAAAAAATGAAGTTGATGGTATTTCTACTTTAGCCATTCTAGTGGCAAACTGTGCCAGTTCAGGTAGATTTTGTGGAAGGCAATGGCATAATTGTGAGGCTTCAAGGTCCTTAAGAAGATAAAACAGCAAGCACTTCCTCCTTGCAGTAGCACTCTGAACTATGATCACTGGAAACCACAGAAGCTCTACTTCTCTTTGGTTTTGTTTTTACTCATTTCACAATTTCTTATGCTACTGGCAGCTGTTTATTGCATTTGGCTCACTGGTTGTTCATCACCCAGTGCTCATTTGGCCATTATTCCTTTAACTCATGCATGGGAAGTTCAGAGGAGTTCCTGAACTTGGCATTCTTGAGAGCCTTATGCTCTTTCTTTTTGGCATGTGAGGCAAACCCATTTATGTGGCCTGGTTGGTGGACTCATTTCTTTGAGGACTGGCAAGGGTGCATTTCTCTGATTTCTTTTGTCCTGGAGATAAAAGAGGAAGGAGCAGCACAAGGGGTAATAAATACTTACACAGTCAAGACAAAAATCTGTCCTGTGAGATGTACAACAGACTCCTGTTCAGCTCACCAAAGCATGTATCGAGGAACACTTGCAGCTGCTGCTGTTGGCTCAACAGGACAGCAGCTTCTGTGTTCTGACAAAGACACAAAATTATGGAAAATGGGAAAAAAAAATACATCAGACCTTCAGAATTTCTTTCTGGGCAGACACAGAAACTTAGCATAGCTACACTGGGTCTTTATTTTTGCAAAATTATTTGTTTCAGGTGCCGGTCCAAAGGTATATATACAGAATTAAATTAATTATTCTTTAGCCCCCTCAAAGTATTTAGCACTGTGAAAATCAACTGTTCAGGTATTTATCAGTGGTGGGCTTCCTGTTTTTAATTCTGCTTTTTGCCAAAACACTAACAGTTAATTTATCCTCTTCCTGGTCAACTTCTTAATAATGCATTCTTGTGACTGAGAGTATTAAACATATCTACTGAGTGGAAATGATTTTTTAAAAAAGATCTCAGAGCTGTGAAAATGATCACCCATAGAAGTCAGTGGATCTGACATGATGATGATTGGAAAATGCATTTGCATTAGTGTTCCTGTCACAAAATACTGCCCTAGATTTTTTTCCTCTCCCTTACACTGATAATTCACATATTGAATACTCTTTTCTCAGAGATTTGATTTTATTTATTAAATAATAACTTACACCTCTCTATCTTTAATAAGAAAGAATACTGGCATAGAAACAAAATGCTCTGTCTTGTGAAAATGAACCATTTAGGAAAATGGGAATAAAGATGTTGCTTTCATTTTTTGTTTCTGAAAATGCCATGACATTCCTTTTTGTTTGATTCTTTTGAGGTGCTAAGTCCCCTGCAATGAATGGAAATTGGAGAAGCTCAGTCCTATGGGGACTGTGTTCTCATTTGGTTTTAGACACAAAAATATTTTGCCCTTTTTGTTCTCTATACTGTAAGTATATTATGAAATAAATGAGAGAGGCACCATTTTGGAAAAAGGAATTGCCTTTTTGTTTAACCATGTAATTCCAAAAAACATGGGAAGATTTTCATGGTTCTTTTTTATAAACAAAGGACATGCCAAATTGCCTAGATCTGTTGAAAGTTTACTTAAGTAGGGACATAATTTACAATTTTTTTAATATATAAGAAATGTTTCCAAGAGTTATCCCCCATTCTGGAGAGAGAATATCAGAAATATTGTATGTCTGTGGTTTGCAAGTGGCACTGCACTCCTCAGTAGTTGTTAACCATACATGCATTCTCAATATAGTGAACTAGTATGTGGACATGACATTTTCAGATAAAAGTTGAACTCTATATAAAGATTCGCAACCTCCTAAATGGCTCTTTTTCACAATGAAGACAAGTGTAACAGCAATGTCTTTGAAAATAATATATATCAAAACAGCACATTAAAATAACAATATTAACGTTCCACGTCAAGTATTCATAAATTATGAAGTCCAAGAATTGCAAGTGGCATTTGCCATCTTAATTCAATCTCCTTATGAGTGTGCATTATGATAAATAACGTAACTGCTTACCCTTCTTTGCATGGGATCCATGCCCTTTGGGCTCTTGTCCAGTCATCTCAGTATCACATCTTGCTTCACTCCTTGTCTCAACACTTTTTAATCAAAATTCTTAGAAATCTATTTCTTGGAAGTGGCTGAAGTGCCTTAGCTGATGTTTTCCTCAGCAAAAGTCTCTGAGGTATACACAGCAGAGAATGTTTTAAATGTGCAAATGGTTAAAACTTAGCAAAGCTATAAGCAGTTCAGGATGTGCTCTTACATGGTGATATTAAACCACAGAAAGCAAAGTCTAGTTCCACTCTTATTTAGCAATAGTCACCTAAGTGTTGTGTTGAAGGTAGGGTGTCTGAGGCCCTACAAAAGATAAGATGTTAACATAACCCATGTTCACAGTTACAACATAAACAGTGAAGCATGGTCTGGGTTTTGTTTCAAGTTATTGCTGGCAAACTCCCATTGTAATAACTGCCATTACAAATCTGTCTTTTGATTACAGACCCAAGGGAAAATGGTTAAATTGCTTTCAATATTGAGTAAAACTTGCAGTTAAACATTATCCCTCTCCTTTTTATCAGCTGTGAGTTTTTACAGGGAAATTCCCTCTCCAACTGTCTTTTAGATTATATGAAAAACAGCAATAGTTCTTCTGGGATAAAAAGAGAAGATAATTGAGCTGGTTTGGACTTTCTAGATTTTCTGCTGCTACTCACTCTTATCATGTTTCCTGGTGGACCACAGGAGGAAGGGTTCAAAGAAGAGGTCAGGAAAGAGAAACAAGTCAGAAAATGGAACATCTGCCTGAGGCGCTGACTCAGATGTTCATGAGCAAAAGATCTCAAGCACAGCCTATGTTCGAAAAGGCCAGCTAAAAAGGTAGAGCCAGCATTGATTTGAGTACCTGTTTTCAGCTTCTCTTGTTGGTTTTACACCACAGTTACAAAAGTTGTGATGTGTAGGAGAAAAGCAGAAAAAAAAGAGCAAGAAAGGAAGAACAGAATAGTAAAGCACCCCCCCCCCCTTCTCTGCTCTCATTTTCCTTCCAAATCTCAAATGGTTGAGAACAGGACCACTGGTGTTCTGATGGAGGTAGAGTTCACATGATCAGATTGACTCCTTCAGCCTCATTGCAGCTGGAGAATTCCTGGCAAGCCATTCATCCCACAGGATTTGGGAGAACACACTACATTGATTTCAGCTGTAAGGATTTCCTGTATGTCTGCAGTGTTGCAGCTTCAGGGACAACTTGCTCCTCCACGGCAAACCTTGACATTCTGTTGTTGGAATTAAGCATCAACTCAGCTCTACTTTTTATTGTTCTATTTTTTTTTTTCTTTAGTAACCTATCTTGTATTTCTTGGTTTGTAGTGCAAATTACATAGGCACCACAGAGGGCAGACATGCAAAAGTTAAAGGAGGAATACGACATATTGAATAATCCATTGTTTATCTTAGTCTTACACAGCAGTCAACAGATCAAATACAAGCATTCTTCAAGTCTCACACTTGTTCATGAAATTCTTAGTAAGATTAGGGAACAAAGTGTAAACGTGAAACAATAAAAGGATGGCAAATGTTAATGGCAATTCCATTCCCAGTACTTGTGAATATATTTTTCTTTTTCTCACTGTTATTCTTCCAGTTATCTTACAAGTTTTATTCCTTAGGGAGTTGTACTTAAAAAATTTGCAGCTTTGAGGAGCTCTGGATGGGAACATTTCCAGATTTCCAGGCATTACTCAGAAAAGTCTCCACATCCATGGCAGCATTTTAATCTTTGTCAGTGTAATTTTCAACCTGGTTTTTTTGTGGGTTTTTTTTTTTTGTTCTATCTGCCCTGTCCTTAACATGGAACTGCAGGCAACTGCCTTTCCTTAACATGACTATTTTGTGCTGTCAGAGAATGTTCAGGAAGATTTTGTTCCATATCCTAATGTGATTATGAAACACTACAACACTGTGTGTACAGCACCCCAGATTTCTCTCATCTTATATAATTTTACTATATCTAGTCTATTATATCTTGTTTCACTATATCAGTCTTTACTAAATGATATTGTGGCTCCACTGCACCAAGCACGGTCTTATAGCTGACTGTGAGGCAGATTTTGGTGTACCTTCTGACAACCCAAGTTGACAAGGTGGGACAAAAGGATATTTAGTCCAGTCAGAGTATGTAACCAGGGGTATTCAATTGCTATATATGTCTTTATGTGTTCATCTCCTTTTTTTTTCCTTTTATGTTGCGTAGAAAGGCACTGATATGTTTACATAGTGGCACTGTTTCTGCAGCCTATGGAGTTTTTTAGCTTGGTTTCTGCAGTGTAAAAATACTGGGGTTTGGTGATGTTTGCTTTTGCTTTAAAAAAAACCCCAAACATCTTCCCTTTATTGAAGGCTCATTAACTACAGGGTTTGCACTTTCAAGGTTTCAGTGTAGGAGAGGGGTCTAATGTGACAAGCCAAGGCTTGTGAACTTTTTCAAATTCTGTATTATATCACTTTACTCGTTTTTTCCCTCCACAACCTCACTCTCCTGCCCCAGTTTCCTTTTATGTGTATATTTCACCTAACTGCTTAATACTGACTGTAAGTTCTGATGGGAAGATGCCATTACCTTTTTGGTTCAATGGCTAATGTGACGGAATCTTGATTCTGGATTGGTATTTACATTTATCATAAATCTATATTTATCATAAAGCAGATATTTGCTCACTGTGTGTCTTGGTTTGAAAGACAGGNACCCGGTGATGGCAGTGAGAAACTCTTCCTGCAGCAGGAGCGGCCTGTGTCTTCTCTTTCCCATGCCGAGAGCAAGAGAAAAAACTGTCCCCACTCCTGCCCTTTATCTCCCAAAACCTCGTGGTATCAGGTATCACCTTTTTCCCATCCCCCGGAGAGAAAACTCCCTGAGACCAAAGAAGGGTGTAGCCCCCGTGCTACACCTTCCTAGCCGTTCCTATTGTTTAGGTTAAGCACCCATAAGTACCCAGCCATTAGTCTCCTAGCGACTTTTGTGGGAAAAAATTCTATAGAAAAAGAAGAGAAAAAAAAAAGAGAACCAAATCTAACCCCCAACACTGTGAAACTGATTTAATATATCAGGTCATGTCAAAAACTTATTCATGAAACTGTTAAGCCCCTCAAATACCAAAAAATAAGCCATAGGGAAATTTTTGAATCAAAAGTTTGGGAATCTTTGCTTGATAAAAACTTCATATTTCACCTTTTATCCTGGTCTGAGATGACAGCATTTAAGTTCCGATGTTTAAATATTTGGAATTGAGTAGAGACTGACTGAGGAAAAGCATCGAAGTTTTGCAGGAACACTGAGGTATTGTTTAGACAGTGAAGATCTTGGATTTATCCTTCAGACCAAATTCTTTTTCATTACTGCTTTTTTTCCAGAGTTACAGGTTGAATATTGTGGATATTATTATCAACTTTTGTAAAGCAAACTTGGCATTGCCCGAAAAACAGACAAACTAAGACACTGGGGATTCTGGGTTTTTTTTTGGCTGCTTTGTCTTCACATGGGGAAATAGAACCATTAACTTGGAAAAGAGAGATAGACAGCCTTTTCCTGCATTTGTCTTCTGTCTTTTTCTTCATTTGTCTTCTGAGGCCTTGTTTTGAGAAATTTGGGTGGGTGGTCTCTGCATTTCACTTTGTTCATTTGAAAGTACTGTTTACTCTTTTTTCATCTGGAAAGTGGGTTTTGTGTGTGTAGTGATGCTGTTAGGCTGCCATGGTTGTTCATCAAAACCTAGTTGTTTAAACATAATTATAGCATCCTACATTATACTGATTGAGAGATAAACTTTAATTTTAAATTAACTTCAATATTAATGTTAGAAGAGCCTGAGCAGTCAGAAGTCAGCAGCAGGAACCAAATTTCTGGTTGTAATGGGTTAAAATTCAATAACTGGGCAGAAACACCAAAGAATGTAGTGGTTATCACATTCGCCAAATTTTCATTTTAGTGGAATAGGATTAAAAGAAAGGCAAAACAGGTTCCATTTAAAAATAGAAACAGCTAGATTTATTAACATACACTAAAGGTAAACAAACAAAAACCAACCACGAAACCCTCTCAAAAACAACCCCCCTCCTCCCTAGCAACAATCTACTTTTCCACGAAAACAATTCAAAGGGACAAAACATCAGAACTCCTAAGTCAGTAGCACTTAATAAAATAGTCTTTCATTCAGTCTTTTGAGAGAGACAAGTCCCTCCTGATTCTTCTGGTAACTTTCCACAAGAGACACAGTCTGTTTGTGGCTTCCAGCTCTTACAAACACAGCCTGCCCGACACTGCATTTGTGAGCTTCCCAAATGCAGCTTTTTATATCACTACATAAGGGCTTGTGGATTTAAAGCACGGGGTTTCACCTTTTAAAGATGCACAGCTTCACAATAAAGGACTTCTTATTCTT
>WBMY01007395.1:132832-192465 GCA_013397315.1 Donacobius atricapilla | reverse complement strand
GCCCGGCCGCGGCTCCCAGGGACTCCCGGGGCCGGCGGGGCCCTGGGCCCGGACCCCTCCCAGCCCGGCTGCAATGTTACCTCATGGCGGGGGTCCGTGGAAAGAGAGTGAATCTCCCAAGATTCCTGTATTTAAGCGGTGTCCCAAGGGGTGTACACTTTTTACCTGATTGGCCAGCTTAGCTGTCAGTTCCAAAACGGATCAACAATTGTTTTTTTTTTTCTACCATTTATGCTAAACCAATACACCGGTTGTACTAAATATCAAACTGTGACAAAATAAAACCCAAATGTTCTTCTATCCGGCTGTTTTGTGGCATCCCAGAACACTACGTTTCCTTCAGGCCCCATGTTAAATGTGATTACAAATAGAATTTGGCCCTTCGGGACTCACACGTCTCTGTATAACACTGAGTGCAATACTAGTGTTGTAATGTTAGGATTTGATGACAGGAGCAATTCTCAGAAAACACCCTTTACATGACACTGCCATATTTTAATTTGTTTAAGAGAAGTCTTCATGATTTTGAAGTACTTAAAAGGAGACAGAAGAATGATGCCTTTGAATTGGAAACTAGGAGCAAAACTAAGTTAGATTTTCTATGCCAGCTTTGAATCTAATACTAAGACACTTCAGAGTCTCAGTTCAGCAGGGCTCAGGAAACTTAAAGAAGAGTCTGTCTCTGTTCTTAGTAGCTCAGTGTGATGTGACTTCAATCACTTAACTGCAATCAGCTTTAATTTAGGGTCTCAGCCAAAATAGATTTTAAGCATGTCTTTAATTTAAAGCCTATGAGTAGTGGGACTAGTGATATACCTCAAAGAAAGGACATGCTTATGAAATTTGCTGAATTAGAGGCTTATGATATCAGAAATAAGAAAACCCCCCACATTTCTATTCATGTCACATTTTAATCACACCAGTTTAAAATGTGACAAGCCAAAATAATAATCCCTTTCTTACTCTTTAGATAGGACCTAGTGATAATTGTAGTGAAAACTTAAAATTCTCAAGATACCTTGGAAAATATCAGCTTCTCTGTATTTTCTTAGATTAAATAAAACATATGCATGTTTAGTAGTGGATATCCCATTTCCTTCTTCTGGGCCAAGAGCACTGTTGGAGGCGTATATTTTGGAAGTGATGAATATTTTTAAAGATCTCACTTTCACTATAAAAGACTTGTCATACAATTAGGGAGATTTCAGAAAAATCTGGCTGAATTAAGCTCCAGACATTGGGAAGACAGATACTCCTGAATGACATAGCCTGTTCACTACCAGTGCGTTCTAGAGAAATACATGCCTTTGAAAAGTGTTTCAACTCTTTGAAAAGTTCTCCCATGAAAAAAGGTCATTCTTATACAGCAGCCTTTATTAACTCATTTTGGCCACCTATTCCCTTGCCCACCGTTCTAAAACTTCGTGTGCTTTTGTTTCCTGCCTTCCCAGAGAGGCTCAGTACTTACCAAGGCTGCCTCACAGTGCATCAAATTTGTTTTTGGGCTGGCTTTCTTTTCCAGAGGAGCTTCCATGATTCTGATGGTTCTTGAAGTTGAGAGCTGCTGCCTAGACTGGGCTTCTCTGCACTATTTTATGTTGGAACTGCAACTCCTCTTCATGCACAGCAGCCCCACGACAACTCTTATTGAGCACTGTGCACCAGGGATGCAATTATTCAGCCTGAGATTCAAGTACCTTTTCACCTTTTTAGCAGAGATACTCCTTAATAAATTCCTACCATAGAATTCCTAAAAATTAAAAAAAAAAAAAATTAACTACCAAAACATAGTAAATGAGATTTCATGTAGCTGGAACCCTTGTCCAAGGAACTGGACTCTGAAATCTGAAATAGTCTTAAATAATTATTACACATTAATATAGTTAACATAATTTATTACATTAACTGCAATATAATAAACCGAATTAAAATTAATTATGGTGTGGAGCTATATCTGAGAAAATGTCAGTCAGCTGCTTGTATTTAGCACTCCTGTTCCTTGCAGGCTCCTCATCAGTGGGTACTAGAATCAGTCAATATTTACTATTTTAAAATACATAGATTTCATTATTGACCTCAGGGAGGTGGTGATTAATCTTTTTTTACCCTCAGGAGAGAAGACCTGAATACATATATCAGTTTTATGTGGCTGGAAGGCTAACCACGTCTCTTTTTTACATGCAGATACTTTTCAGATCCCATTGGTTGTCACAGATGCCACTTCTTTTGATTGCAGAAGGTAAAAGATCTCAAGAAGATTTATAAAAAACATTTCTTAAAGTCTCTTTCTGGATAAATAATAAAATACTTGATACTTACACTAAAAATGTAATATATAATTTATATTAATAATGATGACATCATTTAATGGATTCTTTGGATGCAAATGAGCACAGAAAAATCAAATCCCAATTTCAAATGGGAAAACAAAAAAAGCACAGTATAAGTCAAACTACAGTCATATGACCATATTTGATTCTAATTTTCTGCATAAATCCCTTTACAAAATTACTGGAAGCAGATTATACACGGTATTTCAATCCAAAATTCCCATTCACTGTCTTTCAATAGTTACACAAGTCATGAGTAACTCTTTGACTGCCTGATGCATGGAATTTCTTCACAAATTAAGTTTTCCAGTTATAAATAGGATAGAATTTTCAGTTTTGGCAAACACGCATGAAGTGTGAGGTTTTAATTGAGGTAAAAGCATTAGCACTAGCATAATTGCAATATAAATTACAGACAATTTGATAATAGAGATTAATGATTAGTTAGAATGAACTAAAAGAAAAAATCTACTATGTGTTTGAACTCTAGAAATAGTACTTCAGGTTGGCCATTAAATTCCACAGAAAAAGGATTTACAGATGCTTTTATATATACACTTTTATATTCACAGAAGCCTTTCTGACTTGAACAATTTTCAAGTTTGTTGGAGCAGGTTTTCTTTGCATTAAGCTAGGGAAAATGTGTTACAGTGTTTACAAGAAGAGAGTATGGGATTCTCTTTTAACCAAATGAGTAAAAGAACAAACCTGAACTACTTTATTTTTCTCATTAGACCCTGTCCCAAGCTGTCCAAACCTTTATGATGACTGACTGAAGGAACAATGGTGAATTCTTTTTTTTGTAGCTATATGCTTCTTCTAGTTATATGTTTATTCTAACATTAGAAAGTTTTACCACATTTCAAAAGGTAAAACTACTAAAGCAAATCAAGATACAGTGTTCTTAAACAATTCAGCACTTCATAATCTTCTTGGCTGGGATACCAGTCAAAGATATCAGCATCTGACAAGCATTAAGCCAACTTAAACAAAGCAATATTTTGGCAGATTTTACAACTGGTATTATGCCAGGTCTTTTTCCCATGCAAAGTCATTTGGCGTCATTTTGCTTTTTAACCTATAATGTGCAATAAATGCATAAAAGTGATAGGACCTTCAGTATTTGCTAGTCACAACGTTTCAGGTCTTGCTTGGATGTAATGGGACAGGCAGATAAATTAATTTTCAGTAAATGGCTGGATCTGAAAAGTATGTGGCTTGCAACCATAAATTTGCTTTGTGGGCCTATTAGCAATCACTAGCAATCCTGACATTTACATTTGCTGAAAACCAGGCAGTATCATTCATAGTGGTAGCTATGTTCAGACTAGTAATGAATTGGGTTAGGAAGAAATGTAGAGAAATCTTTGAATGACAAATGTATGAGGAAACTGTGAACTATGAGTTTGAAATTTATCAGACACCAGGTAAACTTGCTAGTCAAAATCACTCTTTACTACACAACATTGTTACGGTTCAATAAAGCATTCAGCCAGACATAAGACACAAAACCACTGGAAATCAAACATTAATTCCTATGGTCATGGAACAGCTTTAATTTTGTTCAATTAACCTCAAATGGGAAACATATGCACTCTCCTCCGGTGAGCTTATGCAGCATGATGTGCTATTTCAGGTGCAATAGCTTTGCAAAAGATAGGTAATTCTAGAGGTTAGTTACTTTCTAAGGCCTGTTTAACTTTTTTTTTTCTATTTTTGCGTTATTTAGAATATGACTAAAGAGACATACTAAGTAAACACACATTCTTGTCCTAAGTTCCTCCAAATAGTTTCTCCTGTGAACCTGCTTTTGCTGTATCCTCTTTTTGCTGCCTGTCTCATTTTTTCTGCTGGAGAGGACAGGAAATTGAAGTTCTGGTGAGTGTAACTACAAACCCAGTATTTCTGTACATATAAGCTACTTATTATCCTTCTTCTTTCTACCTCTTCAGGAGCAGTAAAGGTTTTCTGTGTGAGCACAGGAAAAAAGGTGTACTTCAAAGCCACCTTCCTAGTGTTGTTTTCCTTCGAGTTTGCTCCCTCTGTGGCTGTCACTCCTCAGGCCTTGGAGATTATCTAACCCCTTCTTTCATGTTACCTGAAAATTGGAGATTATCTGATCCCTCCTTTCATGTTACCTGAAAATTGAATTCTGAATACCCAAATTTGTCCCTGGTAAGACAGGAACCTCAGTGATCTTGCATAAGTGATATACAGGGGAGGATACACTGTAGTTTAAATCAGGTATGACAACTGCAGCAACCACTGCCCTCCTCAGCTACACAGTGTGACTTGGCAGGACTCTACTCAGGGCACAGTTCAGGTCTTTTGTTTTGCAAATATTTTTATATATAATCACAAAGCAGTATTTTACTCTGGGTGCAAAGGCTTTCTGCTAGACATCTTGTTTGTAGTATTTTCCATTTATTTATTTATCCATTCAATTAGCAAAGTTTACTAGTTTTACTTAGTGACATGTTAATATGCCCTGCTGCTGGTTCCCTGACAGCTCTGGTTCTTATCTTAAATACTGTTGCCTGAGTTTTAAACAGCTTGGTTGGAATTTTTCAGAAGCTTGATTTATAAGCTAAGTAGGTAAAACACAGTGGTCTTTAAAAAGAAGGACAATGTCTTTCATATTTAAGAAATTTTTCAATTATGTTTTAAACTATGAGTTAAAGTGAAGTTGAGGTTTGGGACAGGGGGGCATTCAGGAGGGTAAGGTACTCCAGATAAACACTTGATCCAAAGATTACATATTACGAGCACAGATTTAAACTACATTTGCCTAGTTTTAATCTAATTTTTTTCCAAGATGCAGTGTTTGTCAGAATGACCTACCAAACCAAACTGAAGTACTGACTGGCCCCATGTCTGACATCTGACTGTTGCTTAAGAAAACATACTCGGTATAAACTCCCAGCTTCCGAAAACCTTGGTCATAGGGACTTTTTGAGATAGATATGGTGTCATTATTTTAACCACTGTTGTGGGTGTTTTCTTCATAACTTTGTGTAATAACTCTTTGGATCCTGGAAAACATTCAGCATCCACAAAGTCTGTGTCAAACCAAAAGTCTTCTTGAAGGACTGTTCCTTCCTCACCTCATACAACACTTGGACAAAAACAGAGCAAAATCTGTTTGTCGATATAGTGGACTCCTCAGGAAAGGTTCAAAATAGTTTGAAAAATTTATTTTAAAACTGATACTAGAGTTATTTTTGTAATTATTATGTAACTTTTCCTGACAACAAACTACCTTTTCATAAACTATAATATGAATGGTAGCAATTATTTCTCTTATTTTTCATTTAATACAGAATCATTTTATAAACTATGGAAGAAATAATGAATTTTGTTTCCCATCTTTTTTGAGTACTTGCCTCTTGGCAGGAGTCTTGTGTGACAGGCACTTTCCACTTTAGAGCATTTATTTTTGGATCTGAATAGCCAGTACTATTATTTAGACAGAAATAACATCTTTCCAGTTTCTGTAGAGGTATAGAGTCAAGGTTTCTGGACTAAAGAGGTCAAAAGGTATGTTCTGAAGTTTTAAAATCTTTTTAGTGGGTTGCACATTTGTCTTTCTGGTGCATATTCTGAGAACCTGCCGCTCTCTCCTATGAAGAGAATGGCATGGATGGTACTTGTCCAACATCTGATCAGGGAACTCAATATTTAGGGCTCTTACTTGGGGGAGAAAGTATTTTAAAGAGATACTTTTAAAATAATTGTTATCAAAATAGAAACTGCAGAATAAGCAAAAGAATAGAACTTTAGTACTGATACTATGTGAAAGAAGTTAATAACTACTGAAGATTTAAATTGTAAAGAATTTTATAATGGCCCCCAGTAAGGTTTTTAGGTTATTTCAGCCCCTCTAGAATTCTCTGTATACCTTTGCTACCTGTTCTTTAGATTTGGAGCAGTTTTTTTCTTGTCTTGGTACAGTATATAGAGTTTGGGTGTCTGATGTAGGAATTCAAGTATTGCTAAATGCCCATAATGAAAAGGACTAACAGGACTTCTGTGCAGAGGTAGAATGGAGTCTTGAGAAGAGATAAATAATTTACTATAATAAAATTTAGTAGCCTGTCTACAAATTAAAGGTCTGTCTTACATAACAAATGGTAAAAATGTGAGATAAACAAAAAATTCCTAAAAAAGAGACCAGGATAGTGCCTGCTTTCCTTTTTCTATGGCAAACACACTGAAGACAGCAGGATTTCCCTAGTCTAATTGTGAGCACAATTTGGCCCTCAAATGAAACAAACATCTGGAATAATACTAAGTTTATTTACACAGCCACCACTTCCAACCCCTCCAAGGCGCTCAAGGCAATACTCGAGAAAGCAAATTGTAATAATAAATAAAATAGATAAAAAAAAAATGAAAACATCATAGAACACAGAAAACATCTTGGAAGAAAATTACTTTTTCCAAGAACAGCTTCAATTGAGCTGAACCGGACAATGAAGACCAAGTTTTTTTAGTATAAAGCTGAATTTAAAAGCTTGCAATGATTGTGTAGAGAAAAAAATAAAAATGCCAAGCAGGACACTGAAATGTGAACAAGAAAAGTTTCTATAGGTATGCCGGTGATGAAAGGAAGACAAGGGAAAATGTGGGCCTTCTTCAAGAAAAAAATGGGAGACCTGGTTACCTAAGACCTGAAGAAAGCTAAGGTACTCAGCTGTTTTTCATCAGTCTCCACTATCCACTACTCCAGCCACACCAGTCACAGAAGGGAAAGGCAGGGACTGGGAGAATGAACAGCCCACTGTAAGAGAGATTATGTTCAAGACCAGAGAAGGATACTGAAGGTCCACAAGTCCTTGGGAACTGATGAGTGTACCCACAGGTCTTGGAGGAGCTGGTGGATGAAGTGGCTGAGCTGCTGTCCATCATAGTTGAGAAGCTGTGACAGTGAAACTCCCACTGACTCGAAAAAGGAGGAATATAACTCCCACTTTAAAAAGGGAAAAAGGAAGACTCTCCTTCAAAGAGCTGAAGTCAAGAGCTCTATGTCCACAGGGAGACCAGTGGTGAGTGATGTTCCTCACACATTGATATTGGAGCCAGCACTGTTTAATATCTTTGTTGGTGATAGGGACAGGGGGATTGAGTGCACTCTTGGGAATGTTGCTGATGACACCAAGCTGTGTGCTGCAGTCACACACTGGAGGAAAGGGATGTCTCACAAAGCGACCTTGGCAGGCTTCAAAGGTGGACATGGGTGAACCTCATGAAGTTCAACAAGGCCAAGTGCAAGGTCAGACACCTGGGTAGGGGTAATCCAAGCACACGTACACACCCATGGGCTGGGTGAAGAATGGATTGAGAGCAGCCCTGAGGAGAAGGACTTGCAGGTATTGCTGGATGAAAAGCTCAGCACGAGCTGGCAATATGAATTTGCAGCCCAGAAATAGCCCAGCTTGTCCTGGGCTGTTTAAAAAGCAAAGTGGCCAGCAGGTCAAGGGTGAGGATTCTGCCCCTCTACCCTCAGGAGATCTCCCCTGGAGTGCTGCATCCAGCTCTGGGTTTTCAAGCTGAGGGAAAACACTGACCTATTGTAGTAGGACCAGGGGAGGGTCGCTAATTTGATAAGAGGACTGGAACACCTCTCCTAAGAAGAAAGGCTGAGAGAGTTGTGCTGTTCAGCCTGGAGAAAAGAAGGCTCTAGGGAGACTTTATAGCATCTTCCAGTACCTAAAGGGGGATAAGAGAACCAGAGCGAGACTCTTTGCCAGGGCGTGTAGAGATAGGGCAGCGGCTTTAAATTGAAAGAGGGTAGGTTTAGATTAGATATTCAGAAGAAATTCTTTCCTGTGATTGTGATGAGGCAAAAGAACAAGTTGCCCAGAGAAGCTGTGGATGCCTCATCCCTGGAAGTTTCTAAGATTAGGTTGGATGGAATTTTGAGAATCATGGTCTAGTGGGAGGTGTGCCTGCCCACAGCATGGGATTGGAACCAGATTATCTATAAGATCCCTTCCAACCACAGCCATTCTATGATTCTGTGAATTACCTTGGAGATTGATTAGTACATGACAAGAGAGAAAAAGGAAAGTAATTTCAGTGTCATGGACGGGACGTTCTGACTATCTGAGGGTTTTTACTCTAATGAAGATGTTTAGATAAACGTTTGGCAGGGTAGCTGCACTGGAAATCTAAACACAGTACCTAAAATGGAAAAAAATCACTGTAGCTAACAGACATTGAAAAAAATAATTAGTTTTTGTGGGTTTTTTTTTTTAATCTAGTTAATTATGAAGATACATGGAAACCAAAAAGATTCCTGCCTCTGAGTGCACCTATTAATCTGCCTTTGCAAAAATCAGTATGCCTCTGTGATCTCCTATGTGCATTTCTCCAGTATGGCTGTATCAGTCTGGGTGACATGTATATTGAAGTCTTATACTCAGGGATTATTTTTTTTTTTTTGCACAGGGAAGCCTAAAAAATCTTGAAAATTTGACATGATAGGGCCTAATTGCACTGCAGCTTCTCATAAGAAATAAGTCCAGAGCAGTAAGACTGTTTTTGCACAACTCCCTCACCAATAAAATCATAGCCATTTATTTTCTTCTACTATCTAGATGAGAATATCCAAGGCTATTTTGTTTTTATGATCAAATAATATGTAACCAGATTACATAGCTAGAGAATTTTCTTGTTTTCTTGCCTCAGACATATAACACTTCACTTTCCTTTGCCAGTGCGTCAGAGAAAAGGAAGTCTTTGTTTTTAAATATTTAGGACGCAGAAGAATCACCATAGCTACAGAATTCAGTATCCCATGATGAGTTCACACACAGTGTTTGATCTGGGCTCTGGTAAGTCACAGAAGTCAGATCTTAAAAGTAGCATATTTTTATTCAAGTAAAAATATACATTTGTTTTGATATTCATGTGCCTAAGGATCAAAGTTACCCTTCCTTCCTTGAAAAGAGTTATAAAAGAAAAGACAAAAATTGGAGTAATTATAAAAACCAAAAAAAAACCCACCCCAAACTTTAACTGTCTAAACAATGTCTAAAGTATGTGATGGAGAGAAAAACCACATACTTCAGTATTTTCTGGCTTAGAGTCTGTATTGGCATGCTGCTCGAAAATCAGTTGTGGTTTTGCCACATGCAGGTAATGCAGTCATGTCACACACTTGCCAATAAAAACTTTCCTGGCACTACAGACCATCATGCATTCACTTCAGACCTGTGCGGGAAGGGTAAATCCTTTCCTAAACAGGAATGTCTTCAAGAGTTAGCTGTATCAGCATATATGCACACAGCTATGTATTATATAGCCCAGCTGATAACACTGCCTATCGTTAAGGTTGTCTGACACATTCTCATAAAGAGCTGGAGTTTCTTCCATAATGACTTTGCCAAAGTTTGACCATTTGAGTGGAAATTTTCCAAGGTGGAAAAATTTTTTGAAAATTTCTGCAAAAAAATTGCCATCAATTTCCAAGAATCATGTTTAAAAATGTTTTCAACCTTTAAATTATTTTGATCATCTTCTCTTAGAAAAGTTCTAGCATTGTTTGCTCAAGAGAAGTGATTTGAGATCTGGAGGAATTATGGCTCTTGTGTTAATTATGTGTTTATAAATCCTAACTATGACAGTTCACCCATTATTGGTATATTTGTGAGCCTTTGCAGAGGCACGTTCTATACAATCTCAGCAAATACCTCTTGTAGTTTGGAAGTTGAGGTTTCCCAGCCAGTTTTCCCTCAAAGGGCAGGTCTGCTCCCTTCATATCTGCTGACTGGGATATGAGTAATTGATTCTTGCAGGGAAGCACAGGACTGCATATTGATGACACACTGGGGTTCTGGGGTCCATTCCAGGTTCAGCTTCAGAACAGTCTGAAACTGTCTGGTATTTCCCACCATTTCAACCTGCTGCACCATCCTCAAGAATCCAAGCCAGTCGTAGACTTTTGTCTTGCTGCAATCATTTTGTCTGGCCAGTCTCAGTTCTATCCCCAGTCTGGGCCACCTGATGCAACCTTTAGCTGAGTCTCTTTCTCTTGTACAGGCTCCTCTTTCATTCCTCTGCATGGTTTTGCCTCAGCTTCAAACTGCTGTAGTTTAGCCTCTACAAAAGCTCCTTTAACAGTATGCTCATTCGCTGTTGAATTGTTGTGCTGAAATATTCCATAAATCTATTACAAAGTTTGGACTACCTAAGTGGCTTTTCATTTTACTGCTGAACTTGATGGTACTGGTACAGACAGTTTCTGAAAGGAATGAGGGATGGATAGCTAATAACCACTGACACAATTTTCAATTACCCAGATATTCTGCCCAAAACACATGCCTAGAAGAAGGAAGGAAGGAAGTATCTTTAAAAAAGGATTTATTGCACACTATTTTGAGTGCATCTTAGATCACTCAACAAGTTAGTAGATAAAGAACATGGAATATGCATTATTTCATATTGAGCAGTGAAGGAGGGTACAATGGTATTAACAGGAACAGTGGATGGATACTGCTGAGAGGAATTGCCAGTGCTTTACAGATCCCATGAGCTTGTGTAACTGGGTACAGAATGCTCAGTGTCAGCTGGCTGTGTGTGGAGACAATGAAGAAGGCAATACCTTTGCTAGGAAAGGCTCTGATGGTTGCAAATGCCCTAAGGGAAGGGAGATTTAATGTCTTAGTTTTTCCTCATGATAATATTTTATCAACCCTGTCCAAAGATGGCTGCTGTGGATTTTCCAAGTACTGTGGGCATTGCAAAGAGATCAGGTCCATAGAAATGTGACCTCTTTGGTCAGGTCATTACTAAGCAGTAAAAAATGATGTAGCTGAAATATAGCCCAATTACCTGATTTTTCATCTTAGTAGAAATACTTTATTGGTCTATATTGATCTTTGAATGGGTAAAGGACTTAATATGTAGCCATGATCATAGTTGTGCTAAATGATGCTGGCAGGGACTTGATTATCCATCCAGGGACTATTGATGATAGAACTTCCAATTTTTCCAGGGTATTTTTGAAAGCTGGTTGTACCATGAGCATCCAGTTAAGCCTGTTAAAACTGCAGTGAGTTTTTCAAGGAGTAGAACATTTTTTTTTGCACGTCAGACTTAATTGCTGATATCCCTGCAGCATTAGGATTAGGTCAAGAAGCTGTTTAGCACCAGATCTGTGAGTGACCTAGTTGCTAGATCTCTAGAGGGACAAAAAAAGAGATAGAAGGGCTCTGAGAAGACCTGCCATCAGTGTATACTAGTAAAGACATGAATATTCCAAAGACTGAACTGAAGAATAGACTACCTGAAAAAATTATACTGAATTAGGGCTAACACTTGGGACATCTGTGAATTTCTACCTGGATGGTGTCAATGTCTGATAAAGATGACTCTGCTGGTTTGAGTTTCACAATATCTTTTATCGTAAGTTTGAATCTTCTAATAATGCTTGTGGAAACTGACTCAGCAGCACAGACACATGTAACATTGGCCTCCTTCATTTTTTGGAACTCTAATTTTTTCTGAAATATGAACACCAAATTAAGTGAGAAAGAGAAGCAGGAAGCTAGACTGTCAGGACTGGGATCAAGAAAAGACATGAAAAAGATAAATAGCAGCTTCCCTGGCACATAGGAGAACCCCATTGGATAAATGAGTGGGAAAATCCTCCTACCCTTCCCCTGATATTTTTTCTCCACTTCTCTGAAGTAATGACAAGAAATTTAAGGCCAGCTGATCCCTAAGGGCTGGCATCAAGGAGTGAGTAGGGATATGATTTAGTATATGGACTCTCTTGAACTTTAAACCATTCATCTTGTAAAGGGGATAGAGTTCACTTTTTTTCAAATGGTGTTGGGGAGTACTGTTTCTGTTTTCTCTTTTCTTACCAACCACAATCCTCACTTCGTAGTCCTTCAGAGCTGTGTGGGAAAAAGGAAGGTTTCAAATGATCTCATTGTCGGGAAGAACTCATCAATCTGTCACTGATCCTTCTTCCTGAGATATTCCTCATGGCTGCCGCAGGAGGAAGCTTTCTTTTGACAAACTTTGAGCAACTCAGTAGTTCAGGAA
The DNA here is from genome assembly GCA_013397315.1 of Donacobius atricapilla. Taxonomy (NCBI): domain Eukaryota; kingdom Metazoa; phylum Chordata; class Aves; order Passeriformes; family Mimidae; genus Donacobius; species Donacobius atricapilla. The sequence continues at coordinate 180,079 of WBMY01007395.1, read as the reverse complement.
TGCCATCGACCAATTTCCAGGGTTAACAGAGATGTTTCTTAGTTTACATGTGGGAGTAAGATGCAGCGCTAAATGTCAAGAAATTGAAAGTGATCTGCTCGTGCTTTGTTATAAAGTAGCTTCATATCAATATATCTGTTATCAAGGTGAGGTGGTGAGCCACTGAATAGGATATACCTTCTACTTTTCTGCTTGACATAACTTCTACATTATCCAAACTAGAAAAGGTAAACCATATCCCCCACCAGGACACAAAAAATTCAGGCAGCACTTTACCAATATCCATTATGACACATAAAGGGAACCAGATATGCCAAGTGTTGGTTGAAAGTGAAAGAAATACTAGAGATACAAATTTGAAACAGATTTCAAGCTTAAATTTAGGACTGGATGCCTTTTGAAAGCATAAGTTAGAATTGAACCTGAAATGGACTTCATATTTACATAACTTGCTGGACTTCAGCCTTATCTTTCCTGTCTTAGATGAATAAGACAAGAATCAGATCAGACAGTGGGAGGATGATACAAATTTATGAGGTTCTGATGGTTCTTGGGAAGGTTATTTTCTGCTGTAGGCACACGTAACAGGCACGAGACAACCTGTCATAGATTAATAAACTCTGAGAGATCCCATCTGGACCTTCTAGCAATAAATAAATGTAAATTTTTTGGGAGGGAAAAGATTTCAGGAAGTATGTTCTGTAAGACATACATATCTATAGTAGCATATTTGGAAGAGATCAGCTTGCACTCTGTGGCCAAGAGGGAGTAATAAAACATTTATGAACACAAAATTGTTGCAATTAAAAACTTAACAAATGAAAGTCTTGGAGTTAAACTACATTTGAATAAGGTTTGTAAAGTATTGAAGGCAAGAAAATATTTCAAGTGAATTCTTAACCCTTTTTTCTTTTGTGGCACGTCTCTAGGAAAAGTATCCTGGGAAAAACAATATTTTTGGTGATATTTTCAGTGAAGGCAAATTGAGGTAAATGCATATTGGGAGAAAAATTGTGGGAAAAGACCCTTCCCCCTCCCAGGCATGAAGGATGAAACATCCCATGTACTCAGCAGGACTTTCCATGAACATGTATTCCAGACCAGGTCTGACATCTGGTGCAGTGCTATTAATCAGCCCAGGCTGTGGTACAGCTATGTTGCCATGAGAATAAGACACTGTTTGACATGTTTTATAAATACATTCTGTTCCTCCGTGATCAAGTATTCCAATAGAATAGCTAAAACCTTGTAATAAGAAAAAAACCCCTAGTGCCAACAGTAACTATAACTCACATCTCTATACTCTAAATTCACTCTATAAGGGGAGATATTTCTTCCTGTGCAAACACATAATGCTGCTCTGATAATACCTCTGAAAAGACAAAATACTGCCTGAGCTGAGGTGATGTGCAGAGCTAGTGTGATCTTCTGCCAAGGGCAGAGAGGTGAGTGGATGGGGAATATTCATATCCAATCACTTTTCATGCACCAGCCTAAATGATTACTTAACCACCAACATTTAATCTCATGCACTTAAGAGCCAGAGCAAGAAGGCTTACCTGCTTTATTGTCTCACACCCTTGAAATAATTGAAACAGCCCAAGGTTTAGTTTGTGTTACACAACCTTGAACTTTAATTGGGGACTGTGTCTGCCATGTTGTTAACCCCTCTGTTTTGTTTTTTTTTTTTTTTTTCATTGACAGTTCCTGTCAAAAAAGAGGAATCTGAAATCTCATTGTCCACAACTGACATGAAACTAGAAATCTCAAGTCTAAACCAGTGACTCTATTGGTGACATTTGGAACATTTTCTTCATTAGTTGTGGCTCATTTTACCTCCCACATAGCTTAATCTACAGGTTCAAGCTCTGTTGTTGGAAATGTCTTGTACTACCGCTTGTTGAAAGGGAGCGAGGACAGTTAAGAGGAGAAATGTGCAACAGCAGATTATCATGGGACATTTTTGTAAGTATGGAAGATGTTATCATACAGCTCCTTAGAGCAAAGATGCAGGGCATCAAACTCTCAAAAGCAATAAAGAAGGGAGATACACAAACATATGTGTATTACACACATAAATACAGAAACATATGCACTCCTCTGGAAGGAGGAAAAGCTGGGGAATTGGCTGGCAGTAAACAGAGAGACAGCTATATTGATGCAAATTAAGGGTCACAGACAGAAAAGACCCTGTCTGGCTGCTGGGTGCCCACCAAAGCTGCTCTGTCACTTCTCTCCTCATATGGGCAGGGGAAAGAAAAAAAAAGTTAATACGTTGAGATAACAGCGAAAGATCACTCAGGAATTACACTCGTGGACAAAACAGACTCCACTTGCGGAAAGTAATTGAATTTATTACCTTTCAAATCAGAATAGGATAAATATATAGTTCTTCTCCCAAGAGTGATACAGAGGTAGAGAGGGAATGAAGAGGAGAAGGAATTTAAAGCCAAAATACCTGACGTTAACATGGGCTATAGAGTGGAAAATGGGTGGCCTTTCAGCATGTTTCTATCAGTACTTTATGCAGTAAGAAGCTGTACTGAGGAATAGTGAATAAAACCCTTCGGTAGACAGCAGGATGAGAGCAAACTCAACAAAATCAAGGAAATGGAAAGGGAATGAGAAAGTAGAAGGGAAGAGGAGACACGGGAAAGGAATAGTGTCACCAGAAAATTCAGCATTCTTATTAACCAAGAATTCTGACAGAATTACAAGCATTTTGTGAATGAATTCCAGGAGCAGTTACAACTTTTTTCAATCTTTTGTGCAGCTGAAAGTATTTCAGAACAATTTTTAACTACTAGGCTTACCAAAAAACTATTTAAAAAAAAGAGAGAGAGAGAGAGAAGGAAATAGTTCTAATAACTCCCTTCTTCTATAGGCTAGCCTGATTCCACAAAAACGTCCAGCATTCTCCTGGGGCTGACCTGCATTGGACTTTGGCTTTTAGCAGAATCTTTTTTGATATTTGTGGATTATTACATAAAACTTCCATTTATTACAGATAGCCAAAGAAAAGGCCACATGTGTGTGAGATATATATATATATACACATATACATATATATATATACAAAGGATCAAAGATTGAAATTAACAGATAGTGCCTAGTCATGTAATTTCAAGGTTGTAACATTCTGTAAATATGGAAAAATACTTTTTTTTTCCTCATGATCTTAGAACATGCAGAATTTTTAACAAATATAGATTGATTTATTCAAAGCATTGTTGGTTTATTAACTCAACTCTAGTCAAGACATAAAATGAATACACCATTAATCAAATCAAAATTTTATCAGACTATCAATTCTGAAAAAACCCAAATTTTGGATCTCATAACATTGTCTACAAGATCATATTTAAAGAAGAGAATAAAATCAAGTGTTAGATTGCAAGAAAATTATTTTCTTTCTAAATTAATTAATTAGAAGAAAATTAATTTCTTTTTTGAATAATATTTCTATACTCTTGTATCTAAATACTGTTGTGGTAGGTTATACAGAAACCCCTAAATGCTGACTCCTTACTTGCAGTCTTTGCCATATGAAATACTGTTGTAATTTCCAGTACAGGACAATGTTTACTTACCCAAAAGTAAACATGATTATTGTGGAATTCATACGTGGTTTATTGCTCACCTGCCTAGAGCAGTATGATCCATGCATCCTTTTACTCAAGAAAAAAGTAGGTGATTTCACCCCATTGAGAAAAGCAGGAGATAAAATATGTTTTTAAAATAGCACCTTTTCAGCTTAAATGGTCTCTCTAGTGCTGCAGTGTAAAACCCCCACCTCTGAGCAGGGGCTGTGTAACTGCTTAATGTCTTGATGATATGGGCTGGTCCTCCAGATAGCTGACTGGTCAGACCAGTAGTAGCTCTTCAGCCAAGAACAAATACTTCTTTTCCAAATTAGTAAGTCAATCCACTTATTTTCCCTTAGCATGCCTGCCTAGAAGTCCACACAGTAAATAGGAAATTCTACCCTTTAGCAACATGTTCCCATCTTTGTCAAAATAAGATTGACTGTTAAGACAAGACCTGAAAAGTCCTTCTCAAATTGAAATTGTTACAATAGTAATTATACAACTGACAAGAGAACAAAAAAGACTACCATAAAATGAAAAAAAATCCCACAAAAAACAGTGAAAAATCAGCGTGCAAACAGGCAGGCATTTGACATCTATTTCAGTATCAGCTGTCAGCATTTACTGGTCAGAGGAGGAAATGTTATCATTGGTACAAAACTCATAAACTACCAAGATGCACGCAGATTTTTTGGCCTCAATAAACTGCCAAGCTACTTACTGGCAGGTCAGCTCAGGAGAAGGAAAATAGTATGCTTGGAGGCTGCATTTTTGAATCCAAAACAAACAAAACAAAACAAAAAATAAAATAAATTTTAAAAAATTAAAAAAGATAGTTGAACAATAAATTTCTGTAGCTGTTGTAACCTTGCTGCAAGGTGACTACGAGGATTTGTTGAAACATAAATGTCAACTGAATTATTTAAGGTACGGTCCAGTAGCATATTGGACTCCCAGCAGCAGATTGACCTACTAGAAAATAACCATTGGTCTAGGCAATCACCAGCGGTTAATCTAAACATCAAACATATTTGAAACTTATTAATAGAGCCACCAAAACCACAATGTACATAACTGGCTAGGGATTATTGTGGGGTTTTTTTCTAAATCTAGTGGTTTATTACTATGGAAAAATGGAAGCAATTTTATTTGATCAAGATTTTCAGATCAGGACAGCTACAGTGTCTGGCAATCTCATGTTGACCTGGTGACATCAACAATTGCTGCTTCATAGCTAAATGTTGTAATTACAACCTAGCTGCACAGTAGCCAAGTAGAATGACTTGGGCGGGTTTGTTCCTGCATTCCCAAATTGCAAAACACATTAGGCTTGCAAATATTTTTATAACAAGATACAAACACAATGGGAATCTGGAGCATGCTTTTTTTGTAGTTAAGGGTTGAGACATAAAGAAAAAGCTGAAGCATGGGGAAGCTGATCAGCTGTGTCCTTTCACTGGTAGAGAAACTTGTGTCTGTTCAAGTAACTTTATTCAGAGTGAATAGTTAGGGTTTTTTTGTGAAATAAAAGACTGAAAAATGAAATGCTACTATACATCATCATGTTTGTACTGGGCTACTGTAAATCCAATGCTGTTATAATATGCTATACAAAGTATTTTACATCACTTAATAAAATCTGTAAGTTCAGAGGTCATCACTTGCAATCCCAGCTTCCTAACATTATTATTAACATAACCTGGCATTATGTTTACAGTAAATTAGAAAAATTCACTGTAAGCACATACATAGGAACTAGCAAAAAGATTTCAAACGAAACCATGTGGCAACGATTCTAGGTTTTACTAAAACAGAAACCAGTTATTTTCATCTGTAAATCTCCACTGCAAGCTGAGGTGAAGGAAAATATACATTTCATAGAATACCAAGTGTAGTAGATCAGTGGAAAATAACTCAGAACTGTGTTCAGTCTTCAAACAGCACTCCAAAGGAGCACTTGGTGGCCAGCCAAAGGATCTAGCTTTCAGTTTGTCATATTTCTCACTGATTTTCAGCCAGTCTACCACTGTTTTTCTCCTCTGCCCCATCACATTTCTTTTACTTTTGTCAAATGCTTGATGTACTTAGCAGAAATAAATGTAGTCTGATCAGGGCATCAATCCACTTAATTAAAATAAGACTTGATGTAAGATTGGGCTTTATAGAATGCCCTTTTATAGATTAACAAGGAACAGAATTCTTGTAACATTCTTGGGGGAGGGGTATGTGATAGCATTCTTCCATTTTTCAAGTGCCTGTACTTCTTTATCACATGCAACATCAATACATTTTCAGAACCAAACTGTTTGGATGTATTAGTGTCTAAACATTTCTAGTTTAAAGAAAGCAATGAACATATACTTTTTTCAGAGTTTTCCTGTTTTCCTATAGTCAGCAGACTTAACAATACTCTTGCAGCCTTTTTTTTTGTTGTTTTTTTTTTTCTGTAACTGTGTCACAGTATCTGTGGCTGACACAGGATAGCTGTGTTCACTTCAGTGTTCTGACCTCTCAAAAAGAGATTTCCAACCTCTCTGTAAGCCTGTGATAGTTTTAGAACTATATTTAATATCTCCATTAAGAAGCATTATGAAACCACTTGAAGCATCAAATTTAGAGATTCCTACCAGGAAACCATTCACCCTTATTATTTCAAGCAGTGCCCTTTCAGCATTACCCTCACATACCAGAGGCCAGTTCCAGGAAAGTAGGAAATGTTGTCTCTTACCTCTAAGATGGATTTGTTTTTTTAATTTTTATGCTAAACTAGGTGACCTAAAATATTAGCCAAACCAAAATTCTGCAGAAGCCCGAGATGCTGTTTCCCTGTTCTTCTGCAAAATTCTCCAACAGCTAAGAGCTGTCAGTGCAGGCTGGAACAAAACTGATTGACCCAAGTACAGTCAGGACCTCTTTCATAATCTCTGGTCCACTACAAATGTGTCCCTCTAAAAGCAGCCCTTACAGTGATCATTTACCCCTTGTGACCCCTTGTACCTCATAATTTTTTTCTCCACCACAGTTTACACCTTTGCTACATAGCAGCCCTGAGTAACAGTATTAATGACTCCGGGTCTTTTGAAGTCACGTTTTCTTGAAAAGTTAGTGGCACATTTGCTTTCTATTGGGGAAATTCCTGTCAAATTTGTTTGCAAATTCTGCTCCCCTTTTGTCCTAGGTTACAATGTAAAATATGCCCAAGGTATGTATTCTATCACCATTTCCATGAGCTGTTGAAACCAGGTGGGGCAGTGTTTCCCCTGTCCCCACCCTCCGGGCTATCTCTCTGTTAATGGGCCCATTCATGCTCTGCTGTATGACTCATGGGTAACTCCCTCTGGGAGTTATCTCTGTTTAATGGGCAATCAAGGACCCACTGCATGAGTCATAAAATTACATCATTCCATTGTGGGATGCTCTGCCCATGGGGAGGAGCCAAACATTCCCACCTGGATATAAACCGGGATAGCACAGGGGGCCCTCAACCCGCTGGATTCCCAGAGGACAGGAGCTACCGGACTTTTCTACAGGATCACTGCTTCAACGAGACCACTTCATCCAGACTGCTGCCAGCGCCCTGACTGACAGGTTGTATTATTTAACTTATTTTATTTTATCTTTTTCCCCCCCTCCTATTAAATTGTATTTCTGACTTGGAGTCTCTCACTGGTTTTGCTTTCAAACAAGTACACCTTTATATTTTTCTAGGACACAAAATATTAGCAAAAACAAAACCAAAAAAAGCTCGAAATTATTTGAGAGAATAATTGTATTTAATTTACTCAATCACATCAAAGCAAAAAGATCAGCAGCAGGGTTAAAGGTGACAAATTCCATCTTTTTGTGTAACACAAAAATTAGTTTATTGTGAGGTAGTTAGGCTTTCAGATTTTCTATGTTTTCAAGGCACTATTATTATTATTACCAAAAAACTCCATGTTCTGTAAGCATTGTCTTTTGAAGAACATTCAGAAGAATGTGTACCTCAAAACACATGTTAAAGGAGGAGAAAGGATGCTGTAGCTAGTAGTTTCCACCTGAGGTAAAAGAAATCCACCAGCCTGTTTCTGAGGAGTAACCTACCTAACTATTTGGTGACCTAAGAAAAGCAAGAGTTACATGATTCTCTCATTGTTCCTAGAAGAATAAAACACAAAAACCTTTCAGAGATTTCCGCTTTGACACTCTTCATTATTATGAAGTTTGGTAGCACTCTGAAGGTGTAATCATGGTGTTGGTATCCATAACCTTGGGTGACATATTGGAGCCTCTGTTCCAAAATACACATTTTCCAGCTGTACCTCCTTTCACTGACAGAGCTCAGGTTTAGTACAAAGAACACCAAAAAGAAAACACACAAAAACACAACAGCCAAAACTTTACCTGGATAGTAACACCATTCCTGCATATCCCCGTCTTTTTTGGTTCATGACATCAAAGATATTATCCTCAAAGCTACAAATCTTCAGAAATACACAAGTTGGTGCTCTAAAGCATGAATTCTTTGTCATTTACCAAGTCAAAACTCTCTAAATCCTTTGGAGGGTTGTGTCTGAGATGACTGCATGCGTATGCCTACTCGGCTTGATTCAGCACCTCTTTCAGAAGCAGAAACAAGTACATGCTGTTGTCTTGGTCTGAATTATCTGAGGAACATGAGTGAAAATCATCTCTTCAAACACTAGACGTTCCCTAGGGACATCAGTTGGGTGAGGAGACGGAATGAGTGGGGAGCAAAATTTTACCACTGAATTATTGCTTGAAACCACACTGATGGATTTCTTACAGAAATCTTTGAAAAATGTAGGTGTAAGGCTTCTACAGCCAGGCCTTAAGCTAGATTGTAAATACCTGTCAAAGCAATTATTCAAAAGCATCCCATGTCTCATGTATTTCTTGAAACAAAGTGAAAAAAATAGACATCAAGAATAACCTGCTTAGACTGAAAGTAAAACTCTACATGTAAGGATAAAACCTTTTCTATCATAATGTATAAACTGATCACTGATTTTCTAGCAGAATTAACCTTACCTCTGAATTAAATTTAACCTGAAATTATTTGATCTTCTTTTTCTATTGCCCTTTTCTATGTAACTTTGACAAATGTGAAAAGTGAATTAGATCGGCCACATAAACATGTTTCTGTGAAGAAACTTATCATGGTAATAGCCCAGAAAAAGACCTATTTTTGGATTTAAAACAAAGATGTGATTTATTTGAGAACTTCGAGAGAGTAGAAACCAAGGCAGAGATTAACTGAGACTGAACCACACACAAAGGTTTTTTTTCTTTATTTATTTTATTAATCTTCATGTCTAAAATTAGGATTTTCAGGGTTATTGAATATTTCATACAATATCATGATCAGAGCAACTTGTAGATATTTAGTATCATTTCTGCAGAAACAGTGGAGCTGGATATGAAGAAGTGTGACAAGAAGGATCAGGTCTGTGGTTAAATAGATTAGGATTTCTTTGGGTTGAAGAAAGGAAAACTGAAGGAGTATAAAATCTCAATGTCTAAAAGACTTGAATGAAAAGGAGAAAGTGAATTCTTTATGCTTTACAGTTTAAGAACTAAAGAATATACAATAAAACTACTGATAATGGCTTTATACTAATTAAGCTACACTTTCACATGAAATACGAATTTTGGAAGAGATTGCTATAGGCCTCAAATATCCATTTTAGAAGGGATTAGGCAAATTGTCAAGGGCTGGACCTGGCAGAGGTGGCTAGTAAATGCACAGTGTCTGTCTTCCCACATGCAAGTATTTAATTCATTGATTTTTGGAAACTACATGTCTATGAGGAGAGCATTCAACCTTTTCACAGGCTGTTCTTACTGTCTTTCCTGACTGTTGAATGGAGACAATGGAGATGAACCAGTGGTGTGAACAAATATGGTTGTTTCTGAGTTCATGTTTTTAGTATCTCACATGACAGAATAGTGAAGTCAGCAGTCACATAAAGCACACACTGTGAAAGCACAGTCCTGTGACATTTGGTGCCAAACTAACATACATAGAGTGCTGACACATTGTTAGAAGAATAAGAACAGCTCTTTTCTTAATATGAAATCTAGATGCCTGACCACAGTCAATTACATAAGTAGGCTTTGATGTTCCTTTTCCAATAGAGTCGATGTCTGAATGCACAGATAGACATCTGGGGTGTCTTTTTTGGGTGGTCAGAAGCAGATGCCTCTTACTGGTGGTCCTGAGGCAAATAATGCCTGCTGCTATGGGCTTTCAGTTATGGGCTGTGATGAGAGACGAATGCAGATTTACTAAAACATCATATCCAATTCAAAGAAAAGTAGTTTGAATGATGCTCATGAACCGTTGGTTTGAAGTTGTGGGCAATAAAAAAACACTTCACAAAATATAACATTTTTTACCTCACCCTACTCCTCTCCCCAAAATGGCATCTTTATACTGATTGCAAGTCTTGATGTAAATATATAAAAATAGGTTGAACAGGAAAAGAATGAGTTTTCAGTAAAATATTTTACCACAGATAGGACTGAGCATTGGGCTACAATAATCCAATGGATAACAAAGAAACATGAAATACTTTATCATATACTTTCCTCTGAAAATTCCACTGAAACTAAAATTATTTTAAGTGTCTGAAACAAATTGTAGAATGAACTTAGTAGAGAAAATTAACATTTAAACACAGGATATCCACCAAAGTCAGGATATACAAATAGACACATAAAAAGGAGTGATTTCCCAAAGCCAAATTGCTGTTTTCTACTTTAATAATGTCACAGTCCACTACATATGTGCAAGTCCTGCTTTGGAGTTTGGTATGTTAGCAGAGAGTTTGCTGGCTTCGAGATTAGTTTTATGTGATTTGTCCAGGAAAAAGAAGCAGTACTGCTGAGCCACAGTAGTCTGCAAATCTGCTCCTCATGTGCAGCAGGCCAGTGTCAGGTTCATCAGAGATGAAAAGTGGCATAAACAGTTTGTCATTTTGAACCTTCTGGCTCTAGAAGTTTCCAGCCTTTTATAGTAAAATATCCCAGCCTCAACCCTTGATAAAACTATCTCTCCAGGAATTATTTGGCTGAAGAAGTCCACCAGAGCCTAAAACTTCTTTTCCTGTTTTTTACCTCTATCAATCTGCCCAGCTCACTCCATTAATATCTTTAAGACAAAAATATTTAATTTATGTATAAGTGATGTAGAGTTAATTTTGTTCTGAGTTCATTACTGCTCTGAATATTGACTTTAGGAGTAAGACAACTGCTACATCTACTTCTGTTTGTCTAAAAGTATAAAATATTTGGCTTATTAGCATTGCTAATGTCCATGCAGAAAAAGCTAAGTACTTTCTTGTGTCTTACCAGAGCTCACTAAAGTAATTTGGAGGATTTTATGATGTCTTTTACAGAGGGAAATACAAGGAACCTACTCTTATAGTACTGAAAACTTTTGTTTGTTAAATATGTGTTTAGCCATACCTAAAGAGTGTGCAATATACAGTTCTAACTGTGTGTAACTGTGGGACTGAGAGGTCAGAAAAAGAAGTAGGAAGCAAGGATGGGCTGGGAATAAGAGTATGCCAAAAAATATCCCTCCCCTTTGTGACCCTGCCAACAGGCACACTGCATGGAACTGGTTCTGAGGCAGCAGCATTATTCTTCTCAAAGCCTGTAAGAAAAAAGTCTATTAGTGTGATCCCAGCTGGGCTAGCCAATCTGCCTAGCAGGGGTACAGTAAGAAACCTGTGCCTCGCTTGTGGCAAGAGCAGTGATGCAGCCTGCAAACCTTTGCTCCAGAGGAAATATGAAGGTATTAGTAAATGCGAGTTAGAAAGACAGAATCTGTTCCTAAGTAAATATTGTTGCCCTACCTATTTGTTTTCCAACCAAAGGAACATAGATTTCAAAGCTGTGTAAGCTGTAAGTCAGTGCCTCTGAGGCACTTTCTGTACCAGCTGCTATCCTCTCTGTTCCAAACAACAGATATTACAAATAAAAAAATATTTATTTTATTTGGGGCTTTCCCACAGACTATTTTTACATTATGACTTCTGAAGAACTGTACTGGCTGTGTTTCAAATGCTCACAAGTTAAAACCATGAAGATTCCTGTTTTAAGCTCTATTCCTCAGCGAGGCAAGAAGAATGCCTGACCAAGGTTTGTGCCCAGGAGAAGAGAATATGAATCCCACTGTCGTTCTCTTACAGTACTTTGCAGCATCTAACAGTTCATGGATCACATAGGTGCAGTCATTACAATACTGTATTCTCAGACCATGTCCAGTTACAGAGCAAAATGAAGAGTATCTGCATGTGTGTTTCTAGCTCATGAAGACAAGCAAGAAGACAAGTTGACAAGAGACCACTCCTTATCACACAAGAAGCAAATGGCAGATATGGTGGTAAAGCATTTGGTACTGAGCCGATCCACATTTCTCTGCTCCTCTCTCCCTCCACTATGGAGGGTGGGAGCTGCAGTTCTTGTGTGTGTTGCAGACTCACTGTCTTTTCCCAGCTCTGTTTGGGAGACCACTGAGCACGGCCTGGACAGTGAGCCGCCAGTAAGGCAATGTGTCACATACGATGTCTTAACACATAACAGACTGTAGGATTATCTTTGAACTGAAACCTCAAAATAGTTAGAAGTGACCTACATCTCAGAAGTGAGGACATTAGGTTTGCAGCAAGCCAGGACTTTGGGAAAGCACACAAGATGTTGTGTCCCACACAGTGTGTCAGATACAGTTGTACCAAAGGCAATTCATCCCAGAGCTCATCCCACACGGTTGGAGGGAACCACTCAAAACTGGTTTTTGAATAGGTCAGTTCTGCAGAGCCTTTGCACATGTGCTAGTGAGATCTAGTGTTTAAAAGACTTCAGACTGTAGCATCTGACAGCTGGAACAAGGATTCTTTTGTCTAAAGTATTAATGAAGCCTTGGTTGCTGCTGGTATATTTTTGATAACAAAACGTCTGAACAGAAATTTGGAAGGAGATAGAGATAATAGGAATATATTCAGTGACTGTCTGACTCTGCAATGTCAGACCATGTAATAGAAAACATGTTCATGGTCCCACAGGATAGATAGTAAATACAATGATTAGGATAGTAATCCAATTTTTTTTTTTTTTTTAGTTTTTTTAAATTTTAACTTATGAAGCTGGAGATGGAACACAGTCAACTTCAAGAATTTTGGAGAAGAGTAATTGCTACACTTAATATTGAAGTTGGCCTTTCCAGTGGACTCTACATTTTTTACATAGGAGATAACACAAGTCTGTCAAAAGCTACAGGGCATAAGAAAATATTTTGTTAAGAGCAATTTAGTGTCTAGAAGATTAATACTTCAGAAATAGAAAACCAGCTGTGTCTCTGAGTATTGCTGAGTAGTAAATTGATTTGACAGACCTGGGTAATCTATTTGTGATGTATCTTTGTGTAGCTTTTAGACCTGGAAGTTGCATCTACATTTTCAGGGTTGTGATTTCATACCAGAGATCTATGTTTATTATTTTTTATTTACTTACCATACAATGTATGCTCATTTTTAACAGTATGGTATGTCTAAACAGCATTGTATCATGGAATCCTTGGTTAGTAAGGAATATACTGCCGGAAAGAATGGTTTGTGTTTCTTTCTCTAAGTGAGCAAATGTTTTATTTTTGGTTAACATTATGAATGATATCTTCATGGCACCACATTTGATAGATATGTTCTCACTGTCTTAAAATGATCTTTGCTTTCAGTCCACCTCTTTATTGGGTTGCCAATTCCAGGTATCACTTACCCACCTGGTATTGTTTTTTGTTTAATTTCTCTGTAACTAGAGTAGCTAGCTCCTAGTAGTACAGATGCCATTTAAAATTCATTTTATTACAAGTTTTGTAAATCAAGAGCAGAATGTCTACTCAAAACATCTTAATTAACTTAGACAACAATCTAAGAACTCAGTCTTGATTTGGAAATGCTGGAATATCCCACCATGATTCAGACGAAGACAGAAAGGCAAGAGGGAAAATCCCATGTAGGTCAAACTCCCTATTTCTGGCCAAGAACCTTACTCTTCGTTTTTTCTGTTGGAATAGAAAAATAATTGTTGGACATGGGTATTGTCTGGGTTCTGTCATTGCCATCTTTTTTTGCTGCTTGAAATTTTTATGGTCTGGAACCCTGTTTCTGTTGTATTGTACAGTGGAAAAACAGGAAAAGGGCCTCAGACTCTGGATTTCAAACAAACTGAAGTGGAGAAGCTTGATTTGGAAAGCTAAAAATATGCTGGTACACATTGTTTCTGAGGCCTATTTGCATACTATATATGCAGGAGAAGGTAAGCCTGAGAAACCAGTAAATTAACATTTTACCTTGATATTCAAAAGCCATTAATCAACATAGTAGTTTAGCTGTGTTGTGTGTTTAGCATATTTTGGGGTATTTGAATTGTATCTTGTTTTTATTAGTTTCTTTACTTCTGGAAGAAGGTTTTTAGTTTCCTTAAAAGCCAGGGTTTAGCTGAGAATTACATCAGATTCTTTCCAAACCCTTGGGAAATGGCCAATGCATATGGACATAAACAGCACGGCCAAAGGATGACAGCTATAATGCCTATGGAGAAAGTCAGCTCAAATGTTAGTAATTTCATTTAACACTTTATTTTTCTCATTGAACAAAACTGTTACACATGCCACATGTTTGGAGAGTAGGGGTTTTAAGGTAGGGCTGTTTGTATCTGATACTTCCTTCTGACACTGGCTGGTTTGCAATATTCTCTGTTATCTTTACATCTGATCATAGAATCACAGAATCATAAGATCACAGAATGGTTTAGCTTGGAAGGGACCTTATAAGTCAACCAGCTCTAACCCCCCTGCCATGGACAGAGACACCTTCCACTAGACCAGGCTGTGCAAAGCCCCATCCAACCTGGCCTTGGACACTTCCAGGGATGGGGTGTCCACAGCTTTACTAGACATTCTGGTCCAGTGCCTCACGACCCTCACAGGAAGCACTTTTTCCTACCATCTGATCTAAACCTACTCTCTGTTTGAAGCCATTGACCCTTGTCCTACTGCAACACACACTTGCCAGAAGTCTCTCCCTGTCTTTCTTGTAGGCTCCCTTCAGGTGCTGATAGTTGATCTGTGCCATAACTGGACATCTTAATATCTGATTCAGAGAGATGTTGGTATCTCCATTTTACAGCTGAGGCATTGAGACATGGAACTGAATTGAGCAATCACCATTATTTAAGCCACAGAGTCAAAGAAATGCATATAGAAATATTTTCTGCGTACAAATTCTGGAGGTTTGCCTAGTGGGAAAGGTGGATTTAATTTTGAAGTGGGAAAAGAGGGAAGAAATTAACTAAGGTCTCCTGGACCATGTTTGTGCTGGTGTTGTCTTGCCTTTAGGGTGTGGTACAATATTTCTGGCTCCCTCTTTGGTTTTTAACAATCAGGCAGACTGCCTATAACACACAGCAATACCAAAATGTGCATCATACTTCAGGGATGTGCATCACAATAGTACCTTGGCAGGCCTATTTCTGTATTGTGAAGACAATGAACATGATTTATTTTCACAGTGGAATTCAGAAGCTCAAATTATATCCATCTGTGGTGACTCCTTTCCCAATGCTGACATCTGTGATATACTACAACTATGATGTTGCCTTTAGTCCAGAGAATAGGTGGGCTAACTTTTTCTGGCAGTTATTCGCTGTAGATGAGAGCGAGTACTGATCTGTACCATGATGTAATTTAGATAGAGGCCGTAGTGGAACTGTAAACTAACTGATCAAGTGATGTTGTTCCATTGTGACAAACGCTTGTTTGTGTTTTAAGTTACAGTCTTATCTTTCCAGCCACTCACAGGTTGAATGAAAAATGTAGCAATAAAAGGAAAAAATTCAGAACTTGACTTAAACAACAGTTGTCCCGGCAGTTAATATAAGAATTATTATAGAGAATAAGAATTATTACAAAGACTTTTTCTAGTGCCCTTTTCTCTGTCCTACCCTGCTATTTGATATGCATTTATGGGGGCTACATTACTAAGGGGTAGGAAACAGAGAGGTTGTAAGTAACTCTTGGAAAAGGCAGGGGCAAGACTAAGCCACTTTGGGAGGCTTTGTCCTGTTTAGTCATGAAAATACCAGCTTAAGTTAAGGGACAGCTTGTTTAGTTATAAAGAAGAATAACTTTCTGCAGATATACCTCTAACCGTTGGAGATCCCTATTAATTCTGAATTTGGCTGTCATGAGCCAGTCAAAGATTTAAGTGGTAGCTGTTACTTAAAACACACTGATGATACTTTTGCTGTTTTATTTATTAATATCTCAGTAATCTTTCATGGTTTCAATAAGAACTAAGACAGGGAAAGAGCCATTAGGCTAGAGACTCTACCCAAAAATATAGACAGACTCTGCTTAAAGATAAGTAAGGATACTCAGAGGATTAACAGAAATTACCACACATGGATTTCAGCGTTATACAGAAATACAGGCACAGCATAAAGGATGAGAGCAAAGATAAGTTTTTTTAGTGTAAGGTAGTGGTCTTGCAAGGTATTTATAATGATTTACTTTTGTTAAGTAAGACATTTTACCCTTTTGTCTGTTGCCTGTAAGAAGAGTGGAGCTACCTTTAGTCTCACTCTGAGCCAAAATTTACAGGACTATTATTCTTTTTATTAGCCACAGAGGGAACCTACTTGGGCTTGGATCCCACCAATATTGAATGTTAATTTGATACAGTGTGATGTGCAGCCTTCTTTACGTATGTTGAATTCTAGCTTATTTTCCCCCCTTACTTTTAAAGATGTCAGATGACCTTAGAACTAGTTTTTGATTCCTAAAATACATGAATATTTCATTCAGAATGGGTTGTCACTGATGATTTCCCATTTCATTTTGTTTCTAAGTTCACTAGTAGCCTAAAGAATTTTTGGTTCCCCTTTTTTTTTTTATTAAATGAGTTATATTTGGCCATAGATGCCTTTGAAGTTTCAACTGTCTCCATTACTGGCTGAAAGAGCAATAATATAAACTAAATATACTATGAAAGCTCAACTGTTTGGACTAGTATTTATGCAGAGAAATTGATATACATGATTGTATTACCATGTTTGTGGTTTACTTAAATCTTCTATACTTTAACATTCAAAACTCATACTGAGCTGTTTATATAAACATGTTTCTTATTAGTTACTCTGTAAATATTTTATTGAATCAATGCAAAGGAAAATGGTGAGGAAAGGAATATCATGATTCAGGGAAAAACAACTGAGCCCCTTTCATTACTGCACAGAAGATTGCTTTGCAGAGCTCATCAGGATATATGCAGTCACCTTCATCAGAGGTCATGAAAAGACCTCACTTTTTGGTATTCTTGGAATCTGCTGTCCCTTCAATCTTTCAGCTGTGAAGAACCATATGTATCAATATGAATAAGAAGTAAGCCTCTACCATAAAGGATGAAGTATCTGTGCACACACTACTTCCCAGTAAACATTTTAATACACCGCAATTAACATAGAATCTGCCAAAAATCAAACAACTGTCAACTTATGTGAAAAAATAACCAAGCTCTGAAAGACTACTACTTCATGCTCTTCTTATTTTAGGTAACTATGGCATTGATAAAGATGCACCTCAGTTTATTTTTGCTGAGAAAAGTTGGAATGCTAAATATTGGTTTATCCTTACCATATGAACTCATATTCTTCATTTTCACGAAGTTTACTCTTGGCAGACCCCTAGGAGCAGTTAAAGCACAAATCTTCTATGATCAACAAAATCTATGATCACTAATCTTCTATGTTGGAAAATCAGAAAACTGAGATGCACAGTTTAAATAAGTTGTACAAGAAGTCTAACTTGTACAAGTCTAACTAGTTGGCAAGACTAACTAATGCTTTTAGCTCATTTTTGGACAACTCTATATGAATGAGTCAGGGGAATGACAGAAAATTATATTTGAGGAGCTGCAGCTGTAATATGATAGTAGGAACTATGCCGTGGTGAGGCTGGTACTATATTATCTGAGTAGAGGCACTCATGCATCACTTTGTCCTACAAAGAGGGAAGAGATGGCTACAGCTCTGGTTAATGTAAAGATTTTAACCTGAGTGATAGCAAGTAAGCTTCCTTGAATAAAATAAACTGAATTTTGGATACAGAGTTTGAAGCTAGTAGAGGGAAAACACTACAGAGATTTTCAGATACCAGAGTCAGAGAAATATTAGCTGGGACTGATCATTATGCCATGATATACCTGTGACCCTCTGAATATTTTGGGAGCAGACATGAAATCCTACCAAATCCAAGATGCATCAGACAATGTTGGGAGGGTGGATTTGAGATATTAAAATGGGAATTGTCGATTTTCTGAACTATTAATTTTTTTTTTTTTCATCATTCATTGCCCTCCATTGACAAACAGCTCCAAAACATTTGGTATAACAGTCTGAACTTCTGGAACACCTCAAGCTGCCAAAGAGATGCAGGAAAACTCATAGCTGCCGTAATGGCAGCAGCTATAGTAGCGGCATTTGTGCCAGGAACAGCAGCCTCAGCAGATGTGTCAGATGTACACAGCTGCAGATGAACCACTGCTGATCCATGCAGAATGTGCAGAATGCTGCTTCATTCACTTAGTATGTGTTGGGAAGTAGTTCAAAAGATGCAAAAAATTCATAGCTTAGTTATGCATTCTACCCTTCTTGTTTTCAGCCTTTTCCTGTCTCATGCAGTATGTGTTCTGATTAGCCAATGTCCTTGTGTAAATAATATGCCGCTGAATTTCCACAAAGTCGTAGTCCATCCATCCTGACTATCTGACTAATATAGGTTTGGAATAGTTTGTGCTAAGTTTTTAAAACATATAAAGAAAAGATGCTAAGACAATACCACAGTTGCAAAAGCCTGGAGAAAAAAAAAGCTAGAAAATACAAGAAATAATGCTCTGCCTGTGTGATTAAAATGTATATAAAAAGGGAATTGAACTGTTACTTTGTGTGCTCATTTCTTCCTGGTATCTGCACTTCTCCTATGCCTGCTGGAAACCAACTTTGTACAACCCCAGCTTGATGGCCAACCTGATTCCTCCTCTTACGTTAACTACCTGACCATAGGGAGAACGTTTAAAGTCATGAGCAGATCTCAGTATTTTCAGCTCCTGTATCTATCACCAGAGGGTCTACCTTTCCAAGAAAAAGAAAAATCAGGAAAGCTCTGGGGTTTGGAGTTTGCAGAGTGCTCTAAGATCTTTTAGAGAGTCTAACTGCCAAACTCTGATAGAAGGCTGACTGAAGGTGAGCTAACTGCTATGGTTAACATAGTTAAGAGCTCATAACACTGAAACTTCACATAAAACTTCTGCAATGAAGTGAAAAATTATATTGGTTTGAAATCTATATGAATCTGAAAGTATAAGCTTCGGATGGGCCAACATTTGCTGCTAGATAACTTTTCAGGGATTGTGGGAATATGCAGGACATAGTAAAACAGACTTGATTAGCATAGCTGGTTTGATAACCAAGATGCCATGGCAGGAACAAACAGAGCTTTGAAGATTACAGAAGATGGGATTGAACTGGTTTATGGAAAGAGAAGAGATTCAATCAAACTTCTGCAAGCAAAAGATGTTGTAAAATGTATAAGTTTTCTGTATGATCTTTAACCTGATTATTGTAGTGGAAAATTATTAACCTTCCTGAAATGGTATATAAACTCTTGGAAAATATAAGTAAAATCGAATTCTGATCACTGAATCAGTCTCCCCGTCTCTCTATCAATCATCAATAAGGGATGATGATAAATGCTGACTAAAATGATGAATCCAAAAGAAAAATCTTTCAGAATTTGATGGCATTCCATATTTTTAAAAAAATTCTTTACCTGAGTGTCTTAAGAAGATGTGCTTCTATTCTGTGACTCTAGGTTTTCCTTTTTACACACAATTAAGAAAAATCCATACTTAGATGTCCCAGAAACTCTCCAAGGGCAAAATTCTAAAGCATGTACTTCATAGTTTGTACTCCCGCTGATTCGGATATGACAAAATTTCTGCACATCTTTTAGCATGATTTTTTTTTAGTAACAGTTATATAAATGCTGGTAAAATTCTGATTTCAGAAAATATAGTCAAAGAATTTAGACAGAGCAAAGTACATCATTGAATTCTGAGGGGCATCTAGGCTTGCTAAAAATTTTACTGAATTTGTATATCAGGTTAGAAGAGCTTAGATAGAACAATATCTTTAATTAGTGTCCTCTTTCTGTCTAAGGAATCAAATTCACATTTCTGTTTCCACCTCTGTCCTTTTCAGGAACTGTCCATTTCTACAGGTCTGCTTTCTGATTAAAAAAATTAAAAATCTCTATTTTAAAAAAATTATTAGCACTAGTGATATGATTTTTTTAATTGCGTAATACAGATTCATAGCTGTCTTCAGACATGGTTTTAAGTTGTTACTTTTCCTGTCACATCTCTTTTTTGGCCCTAGCTCTTTTCTTTTCAAAGCATTTCCATCCAAGCTGTGAAATCAGCTGCAAACTGCCCTTTTCTAAAGTTTTGTGTGCATGTCTCTTAAACTCTGGATGCACTCTGTTCACTACTTCCGAACTACTCTAACTGCCCTACCTTGTACTTGCACTTTGGAACTCGTATTAGGTTATAGTGTTACATTTTCTTTGGAGCTAATGTAGCCGGAGTGCTTTTGGAGAGACTAAAGACTTATGAATTTCCGATACAAACTTTCATAGAAATCAAAAATTTTGGGGGTTAAAAGCTTAAAAAAAAAAAAATTGGAAACAGCAAGGAGCATAAATACAAGAAATTAAGAGTAGTACTTGGAGATAGTTGATTAAGCTCTAATAAAGTCACTCTTAAAACAGATATCCATTAGAAAGTTTTGCCCAATATGCTTTCTGCTTGGATAATGAGCTAGCTATACACATTGGTGTTATCAGGAAAAAAAAGACGAAAATAATCCTGTGATATTTGACTAGAAAGAATCTTAGCTCTCCAAACACTTTGCAGTTTCTCTAAATTAGTATCCAAATCATGCCCCTAACTATTTTTAATTTAGATTTTATGAACTAAACCCTTCCATAAAAACTCTTGAACAGTAAGCTATTCAAAGAAGGAACAAGTGTGTTTTAGAGCTTAGTTTGAACAACTGATGTTATCATCTTGGATTTCAGTAATGGTCATTTGAACACAGAACCACTTAGAGTCTAACTCAGCTGAAATAAGTAATGTTACAGTAGTGGTGAATCTTCTCGATTGCATATGAAATATATGTACCATATTGTCTGAGATACACATTATCAGCTGGTTACCCTTGAGTGCTGTGTGTTTGTAGCTCGAAAACAGCAAAAGTACTGCAAGTGTGTGTGTGTGGGCTCTGTGTGTTCGTGTATATGGGCACACACGTGTCTTTTTCTGTCCAAGCTTTTAAGTGAGAAAGTGACAGAGGACCAGAAATTCCTATAGGAAAGGGAGAAGGGAAGGATAGTTGAGCTTACAATTTTTTATCAGTGCTGCTTATTGAGGAATGTTGGTCTTAAAAGAAATTACATTTAATATTTTTTTTCTCAAATTCTTATTTACTTATGAAGTCAACATGATGAAGGCATCAACGTTGGGCAAGCACTTTCACTATTTTTAAACTCACTTTTTCTTTCCATCTGTTCCAATGTGTTCCAACCTATTCACTTTGTTGATTATCTCCTTTCACTGAGAAGGTGACTAGTTATGAAACTTATTTTTAATAATGCTTTAGAAAATACAAGAATAGTTTAATGTTTATCTTAATAAATTTACTTTGTATGACATTTCAGAGGACTGTTAATTAAATTAAAATTCTTGGAGGTTGTAAGGAAACTGAGAATAAAAGGTGCATTATGTGACTGTCAGATATGCTGGTTACACTTAAGGCTGGCAATGGTTCTGTGAATTTCCCCGAGGCTTTTGCAGCTCCAGATAAAAAGGGATGTTTGTGAACACTTTTGGCTGGCTGTTTTCTTTCATACTCAGTCCTTCCTTTTGAGCTTTATACCTGCTTCACATCAGAGTATTATCTAAAGAAAAAAACCCAAATTTTGTAGAATGACCAAATTAGGAAAGAGAACATCTTGGTATGTATGTTCTGGTCCCTAGCTTCTATCAGGATGACACTGATGTGTTGATTTTAACTCAAAACCAGTTTCAGTACTATGAAATGATGAAGGAGGGCAGTACCAAAACAGTACAGAGATGAAGGAGACATTCAGAGGAATAAGAAAGTGGGAGACATACAGTGAAAGACATTTGAACACATTCAGCAGCATTGAAAGACATTCAGAGAACAAGAAGAATACCTGAGCACACGCTACTTACAAAGTATTCTTCATATTCTGTCCTGAACACTGAATATGTAAGTCAGGATAGCCTGCTTGTCATCCTGTGGTTCTGAAAGAACAATCAGAAAGAAACTGATGTACGTTAACTCAGAAACAGAGAGCAAATTACATCTGCATTGGGATTGTGAAGGTCATTTGATGTTCAGGAAGCAGGCTGAAGTCTAGAGTGCATCACATGCTAAATGGACATTTAAAATGACATGCAGATATATAAAAATATTGGGGTAACTGAGAACCTGAAAGGTACTCAAAGTGACCCCTATAATCTGCTTTGCAGTGAAAAGCCTTTGCTGGGATTGTGTATCAAGCTTGGGATAATGCAGCCTAGAAATGATTCAGTTCTTTTGGAGGGAGTTTGGAAGAGTGCAAAAGCCAGAAGAGGCCTCAAGAAGATATGATGTCAGGTAGAAATGGGAAAAAAAGGCTTATCAACCTAGGGAAGAAAAAGCTGAAAGGGGACACAATTATAGTCTTATAGTCTACAGGGAGACCACTGTTTTTCAGGCTTACAGTAGATTGTTTACAACTTAAATAGCAGAAAACAAGCCTACACATAAGAAAACACTTTCTAACATCAAGATTATCCAAACCTTGAAACAGATTCCCTGAGGAGATTGTGAAATATGTAATCGGAGGCCTTTAAAAATCAAAACTACCACTGGAAGGCTTCTTGATCTTTAATGTTTCTGTTATTCTGTGGTTTACATCCTTGCTATCTCCCAGCTTCCATGTAGCCTATGAAAAATTCTATCATAGAAGATGAAAAAAGCACCCGTTTTAATTGGTAACTACTTACACGGGAGATATAAAGATACTTTTATTTCAAAACTGTTTCCCTGTTGTCATAACATCTCACACATAATATCAACGAGTCCTCTTTAAAACACCCTGCCTTCTCTCTGATATTTTCACAATTAAGCTGACTCTAATTTGTATTTTGGTTCATATTGCCAGTTTGTGTGATTTTTAGTATAGTTATAACATATTGTGTATGTGTCTAGACCTCTGTAAGTAATAAATCCAAAATGTTCTATTCATTTGCATTCTATATTCATTCTTAATGGGTACACTGGAAAAGCAAAAAGTAAAATTCTGATATTTTTAACATTTTTACCTTCTGTTTCATACTCCGGGGTATGTGCCACGTAAAGAAATGCTAGAGTGTTTAATACATACTTTTGGCAAATATTTTATGTATCGACTAAAGAGATTCAAGGATAAGCAATTCAGATAAGCCAAAGACATTACAAAACTATCTCTGCACAAAAAATAAGAGCAAGGTATAAGTAGCTAAGGATTTTTTTGGTTCAAACGGTCAAATCTATTTTCAAACCACTCTCACCATAATATGCCTCAGTTACTTTGGCTCTGTGTCATATGAAACAATAAAAGTGGTGATGTGTTGAAGCTGAAACCATAAGGTGAGAAAGTAAAATCTGTTTTTTAAATTTATGTGGCCTTTTGGGCTTGGATTTATGTTATAATTGGCTATCCAAATTCCATAATCAAAACCTTATTTGTGATTTTAATGAAAGCCATTAGGTTGGGTTGGAAATCAAGAAAGTATACTTCCAGAAGTTGCATGAGATCAAATGTTTAATGAGAAGTTTGGCTACAAATAAGTTTTTAGTTTTTATATAGGAATATGAGAAAATGTTAAAGATGTAAACACTTTTTAAACCCAAATTTAAATCTTTTATGCCAAAAACTCCTTTGTAAAAAAAAAGGACTATTGAAACAATAGAAAATTATGTACTATTATTTTAAGCAATTCACATTAGTGGAAGCATTAGAGGAAAGACAAAGTTTTAGACATTGCCACTGGTTTCATGGACCTCTCCCTTAGAAAGAATTACTTAGTCATCCTTGTCACTGCAAAGGTCTGATTCTCATAGTGAATCTCTATGACTGTTATTTAACTGCATTTGAAAACTCATTAGATTATGATAACTTCAATAACATCAAACATCTGAAATCCAGGTATTGAAGAGACACATATCAGTGTGATAAATGCTACTGTCTTACTAGGATGAATCAGTTTGATTTTAGTGCAAACAGCAATTCACTAAAAATTGCCTATCACTTAGAAGAGAATGCTATGTCACCTACAGCCCCCAAATTAACACCCATCTCCATCTCTGTGACAGGGAAAAACTTAAACTAAGGCACCCTGACCCATTTTTACACAGCACTAAGTCTATGTATTCTGGGAGTACCCAGAAAAAAAATAAATTTGCTGAATATAAGTTTGCATTTATAGCTTCCCTTTATGTTAGAGCCTCTTCACTTGTAAAGCCTTCAAAAATGGTTACCTAAATACCTAGGAGTACAAAGGAAGGTTTTTGTCTTTTTCACGTATGTATGTGTATATATACAGAATTATAGAATGGTTAAGGTTGAAAATGACCACCCATGGGATCATAATACATACAAAATGTGTGTATGTACATACATACATAAAAACTTAGAGTCCTTCTTTCAATTTACGTAAGCATATCTTCATTCCTGTACAAAGTGTTTAGGCTTTTGCTTGTTTTTTGTCTTTTGCTCCAATACTTAATTTATTCATGACCTCTAAAACCGATTTCCTGGGTAATCATATGAAAGGACCAGCCTTAAAGAGACAAACACTACCTCAAAATAACACCACCTTCCCTCAGTTTCCCTTTTTAGCTCTTGCTATATCAACCTCCATTGTCATTATAGATCAGACAAGACAGGGAAGAAAAGGAGGAGTGTCTTATCTGATCACTAGATAATATAACTAAACATCACTGCTACCTCAAAGATAAGGAAAAATACAATCATTACAAGGCTGAAGTTCATATTGAAAAAGAGCAACTGATAGAAATTTTAATAAGATAAAACAGCTAGTCTCATCCTTTTATAACTTTATAGGTTTTTATTACATTGGGGACTTCTCAAGATCTAGGAATTTGAGTATATTTTTGATTTTTAAAATGTGTAACTGTTTATGGACAACAAACCTACTTGTAAAGCACAAAAGCAAGCATGTGGCATGGTACTGTCTGTTTTCATTGTCTCTTTTGTCATGGTGGAGAACTTATTTTAGAACTTGCTCAAATCACTGGCAGTTGCTTCTCATTGCATCTTTACTTCTTGACTGAAGCCCTGCAGGAAAACTGCTGCAGATGATTTCAGATTTGAATCGGGACTTTCTCAAAACCCATACTGTATTACAACTAGCTACATACTCTGACCTTATTTTCTTCAAAAAGGCAGATATTGTATACATGACTTTGAAGTAGCTGGACTACTTTCATAATGGTCCATGTTGCAAAGCTTAGTTGCTTCAGATCTATTTGGTTTTACACATTCTGTACCTCAACCACCATTCTTATAGCTTTTGATGATAAGGATCTCTTAAGTCATCTACACCTCAAGAAAAGTATAAATCCTTCCAATTTGACAACATTTTCTACTCTGCCTCACCATAAAATATGCCAACAGTTTGAAGCAATGGAGAACTAAGAAACTGTTGTGAGCAGCACAGCTTACATCAATACACCCATTGTTCAGAGTCCTGGCATCATTAAATGAAAAGGTAGTGTCAGCACGAGGCTAATTAAATAAAAAAAAAACCCATCCCTCTAACTTTTCTGAGGAGAGTTTTTATGAAAGGCGCATTATGGGAGAACAATTTTTTTTTAAATTACAGAACCATTTGTAAGGAACTGGAAGAATTTTATGTCACATTTATGTAAACACCAAAAGTAGTTAAAGAGAGAATGCAAAAGGAATTAATCCATTACCTTAACATGCCACTAACATAGATATTCTTTCGAAGTCTTGCTTGCTACAATAGCTTTCGGAATATTTTCAGCATTCTTTTCAAGCAGATTTTATTTTAGAAATTCACTTCTCTAGATTTTCAAACACACTTTACTGAATAACCAATACAATGAATATAAAATTTAATATGGTGGTCATGAACATTTTCCTTTTTTAATTATAGAGATTGGATTTTAAGCAATAGGTTTGAGGATATTCTTTGCATGCATTTCATCCCATACCTCTCTGTATACAAGATTTTCAGTGAATAGAAAATCTGAAAATGATTTAATCAAGAATATGTGCCATATCCTGATGCTATCAGTTCCATGATGTTCTGCAGCGCCACTCCCACTCAAGCCAGTCCTGCACCCTGTAGAATGTGCATGGGGGGTTCCCAAGAGGCAGTAAGCTTGCTGAATTCCTGAAAAGTCCTTTTACCAAGCTTAGTGATACAGCACAATTTGTCCCAGGGAGTAAATCTAACAGTAAAGTTTTTTTTTTTCTTGGCTTAGCTGTACTGTATGTGTTTAAATGGAGTGGAACCTGGAATCTGGTACTTCCAATGGTCAACTAAATATTCTGGTAAGGTAAAAAGGAAGAAGAAGTCAACTACTACATTCCAAACTTTGGGAAATCCTGTTAATGTTAGTGGAACTGCAGCAGCCAAATAATGTTAAGCAAAAATTAATATCCAAAGTAGAAATTAAGAGGTTCATACATAGGAGAAAAAAGTTAACAACTTAATTTAATAGGCTGTTTACTAAGAAGAAGCATCTACCAATCTTTTCAGCAGTTACATATGTTTAAACATAAATTTGAAATGTTGTTTTTGTCCAGTATCTCTATAAAATCTGAAAGCAGATCAAAAAATATTTGAAATTAACTTGAAAGCAGTGATGACATTACTCACATCAGACTATTGTCACTTCCCTAAAGCAGCAAAATAAAGAAATGCTAGCTTGTACCCTGTGTGAAAAATCAGTCTATATTTTAATAGACTTTTGGCAGAAGTCAGTATATGTAAGTATTAAACCAACGATTGTTTGTCTTACAAAANCTCCCTCCCTCCCTCTCTTTTGCCTCCTTCTCTCCTTCTCTTCTTTCCACTTCACTTATTTTTCCCTTTTCCCTTTTCTTCCCTTTCCCTCCCTTCTTCCTTCCTTTTTTTTTTCTTTTCTTTGAGATGAGCAATCATTAGAATCAAAGAAAAATCGTCTAAAACATTAATAATCTTCATGGTATTTAAACAACCATTAACAACTTCCCTCACTGGGAGAAACAAGCAAGTGCTTTTTGTCTTCATAGTAGCTTTTGTAACAGTTCTGTGGTTCCTGATCTGGGGAGGTGGAGTGGTCTGCAATGGCACACAGTACCCTAAGGATGATGGTGGTCCTGGTTGCAATGGCTCGTGTTTCTGGCTGACCAAGGTCTTGCTGGAACACAGAATGTCGGCTTGCTGTCTGGCTTTCAGCTGCTAAACTCCCCAAAAGCACAGCTGCACCGTATACAGTATTTCTGTCATGCTCATCCTCCTANAACTGCAAATCACAAAATTAATTGTTTAGATTTTAGATGAGAAAATTAAGCTGAATTGAATTAATGGACTGATATATTTTGATGTGTCTTTTAAGATTTGAGCTGTCATTTGGCATATATCATATTTTCTGTCTTTTTCAGCCACAAGATATGTTGACAAGTGTCCAAACATAAGATTCCCATTGGAGCAACCTAAATTTTTCTTTGCTTCTATGTAACGTGGCTGAAAGTAGAGGTGTAATCCATCTTCTTATTTTGGGCAAAGTCCCTTGTCATCTGCTGAATGACGGGCATAAATCATTGTTAACTTTTGGAGCTCATAATATTTATTTGCATGAAGTCAAGAGGCTTACAATTTGTTTTGGTTCTAGCTTACAACATATTGTGTCAAGTTTCCAGATGCTACAGATTTTTAATCAAGACACAATTTATTNTAAAAAAAAAAAAAAAGTAAGATTACAAAGATTGCAATGAAAGGTTAATGTTAAGAAATATTAAGGGATCAAAAGAATGGAAAGTAATACAGAATGTCAAAATGCACTCTAATGTAAGAAACACATTTTGAATGTTATAATTGTGGCTTTTAGGACTGCAGCTTAGGAAAAGCAAACTGGTTACTAGCTGCTACTGTTTGTAGAGGTGAAAAAAGTGAAGTTTATACTTTCTACTCTTGAGTCTAAACATAAGCCACATGATGTTCTGAGTTTGAGCAGGCGGTTTAAAGAAAAAATGTATAGATTCACTGTTTGAAATTTTAAGAAATTAAAAAAAACAATACAAAAAAGACTCTTTTGGACCTATACCATTCCTGTCAAACATTCACCTAGACCAGGGTCTTTACAAAGAACTGCCTGTTTGTCCTTCATCAGGCATGCCCTCAAGTAATCTAATATGCCATCAAAATCCCAAATTTATTTCTATTAAAACAGCATAGTACAAATTCATTGCAAAAGAGCCTCAACTGTAAAATACTGACTCTTTTGTTCTCCATTCTTTAGCTATTAGTTATTTCAAAAGATAGAGCTGTTCTGTCAGAAATCACATATCTCTTCTTCATAGCTGTTTCGACAAACTGTAACAGTCCGGTGCAATTATGTTCATCCAGTACTTTAGTCCCTTTATTTTTTTAGCAGTTAAAAAAACCCCCACTCTTTTCTTGTTTTGTTGCCATCTTTGGGTTGTACATTTTTACCTCTAAGCATTTTTCTACAGGGTGAATTATGTTCATCACTTTCATGGACATGTTTCATTTCTTTCTTGTGCAGTGTGATTCACTGCAACTAAACTATGTATCCCATCATATTTCTTCTCCAAACTTCTAGTTTCCTGGCAAAATTGAATCTTTGTGCCTAAACAACTCAATAATGACTGATTTTGTTACTTTCACAAATTTGTGTCATGTCCAGCTGGCAACTAAGCACCAGACAGCCACTAGCTCACTCTCATGTCTGGATGGGAAAAAGAATGCGAAGAGTAAAAATTAGGGAACACATGGGTTCAGATAAAGACAATTTAATGAGTAAAGAGAAAGCTGTGCATGGAAGCAAATCAAAATAAGGAATTCATTCACTACTTCCCATGGACAACAAGGTGCTCTGCCATCCCAGGGAAAGCAGGCTCCGTCACATGTAATGGTAGCTTGGGGAGACAAATACCATAATTTTAAACATTCTCCATTATCTTCCCCAAGTTTTATATGCTGAGCATGATGCCATATAGTATGGAATATCCCTTTGGCCAAATTTGCTCAGCCAGCCTGGCTGTGTCTCCTCCCAGTTTCCCATGCACTTCCCAGCCTCCTTGCTGGTGAAGTAGGGTGAGGAGCAGAGAAGGCCTTGAGGCTGACCAGGAAAACATCCATTTTTTTAACAATGCTATTTACAGCAGAAAACCTCAAACACAGCCATTTGTTCAGCTTCTCTGAACAAAATTAACTCTACTCCAACCTAATCCAGCACATTCTCCACCCCTTATTCCGCACCATTTACATAATGTTTAAGTCCCACGGTATCCAGTACAGCCTCACTAACCACCTCCTCCCTTCTCATCTTTTGATATCATACATAAATATAATTTTCTTAGTCTCTGAACCACTAATGTCCATAAAATGTCCATTGAGTTAATTTAGTCCATGACTTTGGGCTCCAGGTGTTACGGTGGTCACTCAGGACAGGAGAGGTGGTGTGCTCCATGGAGTTACTGGGAGCTCAAGCCAGCTCTGGTTGGATTACTGCTGCAGCGCAACTGCTTCCTGTAAGACTTGCTCTCTACTGGTTTGGGTGGTTTCTGCCATAGTAATTTCTATAACAGGCAACTTAAAACCTGGGTTACATAACTTTAAAGGTATTTCCACTAAAATCTCCACCCCTTGGACCAGATCACAGGGTTTGACATTCTAATGAACCCGTTCCTGTAACCGTTCTCCAGCCTGGACTTGCAGACTGCAGTCCCTTAGTAGTGCACTTGCTCCCCTAAGTCTAAGAGAGAATGCAAACCCGAGAAGCTCCATCTGAGAGTCTCTTCAGGGATACACGTGCTGCGTCACAGACTTATCTGCAGCCACAGTTGCTTTGAGGTGCACCTGTTCCAGTGTGGCCTTTTCCTACAGGCCACAATGCCTTCAGAGAGACCTGCTCCAGTCCCTGCTGGGATGCACCTGCCCTGTTTTGGGCTTATCCATGGCCACACTCTCTGAGGTGCTCCAGCATGACTTCATGCAGAGCCAATGATGTTTAAAGGTGTACATGCTGCAACACAGACTTATCCACAGCCACAGATATTCTGATGTATTTCTTCACCAGCATGGACTTACCCTTGGACCCCAATACCTTCAGAGGTACATCTGCAGAAGGAACATAGACATATCCATGGCGGTGTCCCGCTTACAGGTCACAGCCCTTAAGTTCACACTGGATTTCTAGCCTCCCCAGTACAGCAGCGCAGAGAAAGCATTGAGGGCCTGGCCATCTGCCAGTCCATGTGCATTGCCATGGTTGTTATCAAAATGTTCCCAGGCACAGCAGAGTAAGGCAAAAAAAAGCAGCCACTGACGAGCTGAGCACTGATGAGCACTAAGCTCTAATACACAGAGGGTAAGAAAGTCCCTTGGCAAGCACAAGACCCTGACAATTAATAAGCAGCAACAGCACATTGATCTGGCACATTGCAATCAAACCTGCCATTACCTTGAATCCTTTGAGGTCTGTATTAGATACCTCACTGTTTTTCTCTATAGCACTTAGCAGATAAAATAAAAATAATAAACACTCAAAGCCCCATTGAATCAATGTAGTTAAAAGAATGTGATCTACACAGAGTAGGTTGACACACCCTGCCCTGGGTTTTAGGAACATGATCACACAATGAAATCCTTTTTTTCTCCCAAGACTTTATTCTGTTCAACTTTGTATTAATTGCTTTGTAGTTGTTACAGTCATATGGAACCATGTTAGTTATTTTCATGGAATATTCTTAAGATGAAGGACAGGGCCAGGGAAATAGCTTTGAGACAGAGGTTCAGGCATGGCTGAAGAAGTGCTTGGCAGGGCTGTCAGGAGAAGCAAACTAATGTGGTCAAAGTGCATTAATTGTGTGAACTCCTGCTATACTCTTGGTTATTTTAGGATGTTGCAAGGGGTAGAAATTTGCCTCACAGAGTACCCTCCTGGAGCAACACAAGCACACCTTCACTCAGTTCTGTTCAGATATTCAAGTTTCCCATAGAATTGTGGATGGCCCATCCCTGGAAGAGGTAAAGACCAGATTGGATGGGCTTTGAGTAACTTGGTCTAATGGAAGATGTCCTTGACCATGATCTTTAAGGTTCCCTCCAACCCAAACCATTCTGTGATTCTATGATTCTCTGTGTCTTTACAGTCATTACTTTATTCCCTCAAAGAAGTTTTCTATCATCTACCATTAATCTTTAACATTATCTGTCTTGAAGAAGTGACAAATTCTAGAATATACTTTAAATCTTTATTTTATTTGAAGAGGATTTGGCATTTTCCCTTGTTTCAGACTCTAGATTAATGAGACTGACTTCAATGGATTTGTGATAAGTTAAGGGAGGCGGTGTGGTCCTGCTGCGGCTGGATACACAATGCAGCTGAGGCTGTATAATTTCCTACGTGGACCACTTAGCTATACAGAGTCTTAATTTTTGCATGACTTTTCATGTCTTTCCCATCTACGATAAAGAAAAGTAACAAAATATGTATTTTCTAGAAACAGGTTTGTAGTGAAAATTAATTCCTTAAAAAAAGTGAGGGTTGTGATGCAGCTGAGTTATTTTCTGCTTTAAGAACTGGTAAATATTAGATTATCCAAACAGACAACAGTCTGTGTCTCAACAGACACAGAGTCCAGAAACACGATAGTAAATATTAGTTACTCAAAACAACAGTTGCAGTGAGAAGGATTTGAGTGATCTGTAGCCTGCAATGTCTCCTTACAAAATAGCTCTTGGAAAAATTCCAAGAGTGGACAAATTTGTCAAGGTTACAAATGAGTAAAATTTGCTCAGCAAAAGGTCTCGCTGAGCTTGCTTGTTAGCTAGATGAATTTCTTGCTTGTTCATGGAGCAGGCAAACATGCCTCTGGTCTGAGTTCTCTGAGTTTTTTCTGGATACTTTCCAGTTCCAGGAGTTTTACTGTGGCAGGGGAGGATTTGGCCAAACATATATGTATTTTTTCTTTTGTGTTACATAAAACTGTAGGAAGATAGCTTTGCCAAAGGGCACAAATAATTTTTTTTAGTCTTAACAGCCCAGAGTTTTGTTGGTTATTTTTCCCAAACAGGATGTCTCTGTAGTGGGGAGACATGGTTTCATTAAGTTGTTTCTGCTGTGAGTTTTTTTAAATTTTAAAAGGTTTATTTTTTAAAATCATTTTCTAAAATATTCTTATATATTCATTTATATTCAGACAAAAATATTCACTGACTCCAAACCTTATCACATTGCCATGAAATAGGCTATAAAACTTGGTTTGCCTGCTGGTAATGAGAAGCAGATTAATCTCATTTGAATCAGATATTATGACAGAACAGGGCTATGTCAGATCATTGGCTCTCAGGGGGAAAAACCTCCATCCCTCAGAAGATACAACTCTTTACTTTCAATGCTCAGCCCAGCAGAGTTCTAGTCCATGCAATGGTCTTGTTGCTGCAGCATGAATTGCTTCTATAAGGAATGATGCTTTAGAAAGAGTGAAGACTATGGAGTCTTTAGTTGCGAAAAGCTAAAATTTACTAGCACATTTAAAATTACACTCCTTTTGAGGAGAATTGCCAGGTGAAAATTCAGAATCCAACTCCATCTCCAAAAACCCACTCTTTCATTACATTATTCCAGAAAATTAAGTTCTGTTTTATAGGCCAGCTATTATAACTCAGAAAGAATGCATAGATTGAAAAGGAGAAAGGACCCATGATCACTCATGATCACTCATGATTGGAGGTATTTTGTCTCTAATCTTCTGAAACTACACAAGGATTCTCAGTTTTCTTAAAATTCTGCATTCACATTTTGTGAAAGAAAACAAGAGAATACATTTAGAATAAGGTCAATTCTTGCTGCTGTTGCACAGCTGTTTGTAACCTTTTCATTTACACTTCCAGGCTTATCTGTGTTTCAAAATTTTTCAGAAAAATCTATTCTCAAATATTCCATTTATTATCAGTTGAAAATTCGCAACTGTTACAAGGTCAGTTAAGAAAGGCTTCCTTATTTTCTTCATTGAAGTAAGCTAAACTTCTTTCATGAACAGAGAACTGCAGTGTTTCATGATAATTTAATTAGCTTCCAAATTTTTCCATTTAAAGTTTACTTCTGAATCACTTTTTGTTTTTAGAAATGGCCTTTATAAGTACTCTGTCTGCATGCTTACGTATAGATTTGTGTGCTGAAGGAAATATATGGTGGTAAAAGGTGGAAAAGCCCACTTGCGCAGAATGCATTTTGATAGTTCCTATTCCTTGCTTCTAGGCAATTGCAAACACTGAGTTCAGTAATCAAATTTTCCTTTTCATCCTTGGCTTTTTGGTGTTTCATGGTGTATTCCTAATGATTTTCATGTAGGGTTATTTTGGTAGGTTTTTCCTCTAATTTTTTCTTTATTACATATCATAAATACTAGGGATGAAACTGTGTGTAACTTACATTATAAGTTATACCCAGTTTCATTAAGCATGTCTTCAGCAAGGCTTTCAACATGGTCTTCTAGAATACCCACATACCACACTGAAGAGATATCAACCAGGTGGGTTGAGTACAAAGTGACTGGTCAGTGTTAAAATGTTGGGATAAGTGGTGTAGGGAATCAAACTGAATATCCCTTACCAGTGAATATCCTTAATTGTCAGTGGTGGAGCTCAAACTCTTTAAAGTCTTTATTAATTATCTGGACGGTGCAAAAAGTGCACCTTCAGCAATTTCATGGATAACACCAAATTGGGAGGAGTTTCAGAATGCTGGAATGTAGGACTACCATTCAGAAGAGATCTCAATCTGCAGAAGAAACAAGCTGGTAGAAATCTTAGGAAGTTCACCAAAGTGTCCTGCACCTGATATGATATGATATTATAACTTCAAACAGAAACACAGACAGGGCAGATCTACAGAAAAGGAGCTGAGCATTCTGGTGTACAAGTTGAATACAAGAGAATTTTAGAATCATTTAGGTTGGAAAAGATCTCTAAGGTTGAGTCCAACCATTAGCCCAGCACTCTCAAGTCACCACTAAAACGTATCTATAAGTGTCACATATTTTAAATACCTCCAGGGGTGGCAAGACGCAGGGATGTGCTCTCTGGGTTCTCTTACCCAAGAATACATACAGCAGGTTGATTATGTTCAGCTGGTGGATTATTTTCCTCTATTTGTGAGACTGTAACTGAAATACTGCCTTCAATCTTGGTTCTAACACACTCACACAAAAAAATCTCCATGCAGTCTAGGGGAGGTGAGGGAGTGGGAGGAAGGGTGTTGCACAATCAGGAGAAGGAGATTGACTTTTCAGTTATTGCTTGAAAAGATACAGGTAAATGTCAACAAATGTTAGAGTCCTTCATATCTACTTTTCTGGAGCTTCCAACAGTTTTTAGGTTAAAGAGTTTGCTGATATACCCGCATTTAAAGCAGGACTTCTCTTAACACCAGAGCAGAACAAGGACTCAGAAGATACTTAGCCTTCCATAAACATGGTCACAATCTACTGTGAAAGAAAATATTTTACATTTGGGAGAGTGGCACGAAAGACTGGATGAATAATGACTAGGTGAGACTGACAAATGGGAACAGTAGGTGATGTTTAGTGTTTGCCTATCAAATGGAAAGAAAAGAGTAAATCAGTTAATAAAAATCAAGATACCTCAATGATTATTGTATGTAAGGTTTACTCACTTCTCACACAACCCTAATCAACTGAGCTGGACCAGTTTAACTTATCATTTTACGCTGAGGCAGGTAGAAATGACTTGGGAATGCCTCCAGGTATAATTTCATAATCATCTCAAAAGGATATTAAAAACTAGCAGAGCCTCTCCCAAAAAAAAACCAACCCCAAAAAAACAAATACCACCCCTCCAAAAAAAAAAAAAAAAAAAAGATAATATAAACCTAGTCAGCCAAGAAACTTTGTCTTAAAGGTCAGGAAGGATAAAACAGGACTGCCAAAAGTCAAACTGTGTTAACTTGTAAGAGATATTCACACAAGTAGAAAAGATTTCTTCCAATCCAGAAATAAAGGATACTGATGTTTGTGTGCTGTGGTAGAGCACTGAGATTGGAAGTAAATGAAATAGGAAACTAATGAAATTATTTGCTTGAGCTGAGATAGAAAGGAAATGAAATGCTTCAAATAATCCAATTTCGAGGCCTGGAGAATATCTGTTTCCAGAATTCTCAAAACAGGCATATGAAATGAAAGATCAAGTAACTAAGTGGGCTAATAAATATATTGACAAGTGATTATAACCACCTAACCAGAAAATAGCAAAGGGGATTCTTATACTATAAAGAAAGAATAATGTGATAATTCCAATTCCACTACTATGTCTTTAACGGTATTCAATGCTATAAGAAAACATTTCAAAGGTATGAGTAATTAAGATGATTCAAGTAAAAAGAACTGGGCTAATATATGTAATACATTTACCCAATTTAGATTATGCCACACTAAACAAATTAGTAAGAAAACAGAAGTTCTAGACAAAGAAAATATGTAGCAATACCATATCAGAATTTCAGTGAAAAAAATTAATATATTATTACAGAAGAAACTATTGGCAGAGCTGCAGAAATTAAAGATTAGAAGTGAAATAATCAATGAGTGCACTTTGATAATTTATTTTCTTTATAAACATGTATTACATGACATAAAGAACCCTCAAGAGTTCTCAGAAAATTTCTGTGCGTGTTATTTTAATCAATGTTCTTGGCATAAGTCTTGAGTGGTGAAGAAACGGCTAATCAGTGCTAGAAAGCACCATCTCTGTGAACAAACTGAACTTCTGAGAGAGCTGGATGCTCTTGAAGATGAGCAAAGGAAGTGATCTGAAATTCTGCTATATACATTACATGATTTTATGCTTAGCAGTTATCTAAGAACTCATGCTTTAAACTCATCTGTAGAAAACAAAACTGAAAACTAAGGTGGAACTTGACAGCCCTGGACAACTAAAAGTTAGGTACATGAGGCAAACTGTGTGTATAGACTAATGTGATTTAAAAATTTGCTAACTGAGGTATTTTAAATGGAATTTGCAAAATATTTCAGTTATCTTTATGTTACTGTAGTAAAGGTCCTTCAGAATTTAAAATGTAATATAAATAAAGAATAACCATTTGTATGATTAAGGGAATGGATAGTTTTTCATATGAACAGGAATAATTTCCTGTGCATTGAAGCAAACAGGAAACTGCTATAACTGTAAAGGAGTAATGTTGTGCTATCTTCTATGCTTTAGCATGTTTCTCTGCCTCTTCTCCTAGCAGCTGCAATGGTAGGTCATAAACTTATCAAAATCTACAACATGGTTCCTGACTACGCCAGTGATAAGCAGTCATTGAACTAGACAATTTAATTTTTCCTGGTTCTATTTACCAAAATTTATTCATGTGCTTTCACATGGCTTCTTTCGTGTGATATATATGGCTGCATATTCTTTCCTTCTTTCTCTATTCTCTTCAAATCACTCCCCCATAATTTCTTACATTTATGATTATTTTCTTTTTAATATCTTCACGCTACATACATTTTTCTACTATTAGTTTTGAAACATTTCAATTGCTTTCCCCCATGCATAGCACAGTTCTTGGTGTACTAAGTAGTATTTATAGATAGGTTTCTTATGAGTAATATTTATAAACTGATGACTTCTGCATAGCTATTATTCACATATGGTTTTATCATCTCCTACCAATGCTTATAAAATACTTATACATCATATGCTATATACTCATATTGTGAAGGGTGTATTTGCTTTTATAACTAATTCCTCGATGTATGCACAAGCTATGAGGGCTAAAATCATGTGGTTTTAATCAATGGCACCAAACAAAACGAATCCTTTCAACTTGGTGATTTAATGTCGGAGAGCTTGGCTTAATGAAACACCCAAACTCCCAGATTCCCCAAACCATATTCCATCATCTAGAGGTAAAGTCACTGTTCTGCTGCTGCAGATCAGTATATCTCCGCTGAGTTCAATACTAGATCACCACATCAGATTATGGTGGTAAAGGGTGAAGCCAGCAAAACTTAGCACTCTGAAGTGCTTTGATTTCTAAATCTGTAACTGGCATCCTGCCTGTTCTGCAGAAGTTTTAAAGCTGCTTTCAGGAAAACACTGGCCTGCCTTTTTGCCCCTGCCCACCTATAGCCTCTGCATCTCAGTTTGCCTGTGTACAGTGTGGATAGTTAATTCCACTCTTACAAATCCAACAGAAGTTGGCAAAAAAATTCAGATACTCAGGTTGTGTGCCTCTTTCACAGTTTGGTTTTTCCTACCCCAGTTTAACTCCCCAAAATTCTGAAATGGCATAATTTTAAAAATTTGACAGTTTATTTCAGTATTTCAACCCAAAGAGAATAGGAGGGGAAGGGAAAATTATAAGACAATTATTATTTCCCAAATATTACTGCAGTCAGATATAAAAATTTTGCTGTCCACTTTACCCTTCAACCCTCAACATTTTTTACGGCATCATACCAAATGCATTTCTAATAATTACTTTTATGACTACTGATTGATTTTCATCTTGATTTTTGAAGGGAAAAGTCTTTTTTTCTGTATTTATATTTTTCCAGCTCTCCTTCTCAGTGATGTCTGAACCGACTAGCTAATTTCAATCAACTTAAACCCCAGAAAAAAAAAAAAAGTTTTAAATAAAGAAGATACACCAACTTATGAGGGATGGAAGAAATAAGTTTTTAGCTCTATTTTTCAGATGAAGACCTTCGATGCAAAGATCAGAACTCTCATAAAAATATCAACGGAAATTTTGAAACATTATTAAGGATAGCCTCCCTGGCTCTTGGAATCCAAGGCCAACCTTTTAATCACATGAACGGTCCTCATCTTTCTGTATTTTCTAGATTTCTATATTATCTCAGAGATTAAGTCTATAAGATCTCACAGATATGGGATATGTTGAGACTAAGTGGATTAAATATGAAGATTTTCCTTAGCAAAAATATTGTTCTCTCCGAAAAGAAAAAGAAATCCTTAGCTTAAGAAAAACACATGGTTGCTACCTGAAATGCATGAAAACTTGCAGGAATAAGAAACTTAACCCTCTGCCAAATAGTTAAAGAGATGTTAAGAAGTGTGTACTTTACATCAACCAGAAAGCTAGTTCAGGAAACCAGAACTGCTCTACTCATCAAAACATTTGATTGTTTTTTTTTGGTTGAAGCCTGAATTATATTTTTAATAATGTTATCTATGAATTGGTCATCTTTTAGATGAAGCTGTATTGTTTATATTCTTATATAAGTACATGCAGCAATGAGCAGCTCTGATCAAAGAGACCAAAAAGAAAATAACCAATAAAAAAGAATTAAAAAAAGAGGTTAGATTTAAAAAGTACCAAGTTGAAAATGCAGGTGACTGACAATAGAAGACCATAATTGATGACTTCAGAAAGCAGGAAAAGGATGAAAAAGAAAACCCAAAAGAGAAAAAAGGCTGAGCCAAACCAAACCAGACAAAACCCCCCTCACAATTAAGGACCACTATAGGATTCAGGCTGTAAATAATAATAATAGAAAAGGTATTTATATAAAATTTTAAATGAAACCAACTGCAAATGTAAAAGCGCTAAAAGGTAGACAAGCAACAAAGTTTCCATGTGAAATAAAGGAGGATGTCCAGGCCTCAGGCAAACCCAAGTATTTTCAGGTTAGAGTTTTGAAGAGGCCTACCTAGAAAGGATTTTGAATCACACTTAATGTTTCAAAATTAATGTTAGGGATGTTGGGAAATTTTGAAAGAATGCCAATATGACTTAAATACCAGAAAATTACCAGAAAATTACTGAGATATTACAGTTCTACTAGCTTTGTGAAGATACTGGTCAGAATAATGAGGCATTAAATGCAGTCTTATATCTACAGAGAATTAGAAATTTAAACTATAGCTTATATGAGTCAACGGGAGTTTCTGGAGAAGAAAGCTTGAAAAAGTTGCTTTTTTTTTTTTTTTTTTACAAGATTAAAGGCCAGATTTTGTCATGGTCAAAATAAATAAAAAAAAAAATTAAACCTCTTCCTAGGCCCTCCAAAAGAATCATTAATCTGTAAAACCAAGCAAACGGAAGGCCAGTTGTATAGTGTAATCTGTCTCTTGTCATCAGAACTGGTAACAAATGAGCCTTCACTACTACTGAAAGGCAAAAACATCATAGAAGATTTTCAGGTACAGGGTATGGCTTTTTCTCAGAAATAATACAGTATCATCCACTTCTAAATCTCACAAATCTGATCTGAAGTCCCATGAGAGACAATACTAATGCAAGTCAAGCTTTTAATGCAGCAGATTTAAGGTTTGTAAGACTAAATGAAGTATGAAATCTGTTGAATGGACTCCCTGGCTGCTCACGAGGATCTTCCCTTCCTTACAAGCCAGCCTTGTAGCCAGAATTCCTAACAGCAAATTTCAGGTGTCTTGGGAAGAATGCATTCAGGAAGAGAGGTAAATCTTGTTTATTTGTGTTTAAGACCATCATCCTGATGGAAAACACAACATTTATGAATCTATCAGCTGTAAAAAAATGGAAAACTGATTATATGACTCTAATTTCTACAGTACCACTTCTGAGCCACAAGTATAGCTGTGTCAGTTTTAAGAAGTTAGTGAGTAACAAGATTTTCCTCTGGTTTAGGAATTAAACCCAAAGACAATGAAAATCAAAATAATATCTGTATTATCAGTGGTGGTGAATAAGTAAGAGTTGTTAGCTCATGTTAAATTAGAGGCAAATCAGTATGGGAAAAATGGCCTATGGTTCTTTTCTTGGTAAACCAAGTCAAACCAGGAAAATTTCAGTAGAACAAAATCAGGACTTCAGCAGAGAAAAACCTTTGTTCCCATCTGGAGTTTGCTTTTCAAGGACTAGTCTAATAGAATGATTGTCTTTATAACCATGGCTTTTGTATGTATTGACTAATTTTAATAGGAAAATAAAGAAAGAAATGAAAGAAAGAAAGGAAAGAAAGAAAGGAAGAAAGAAAGGAAGAAAGGAAGAAAGAAAGGAAGAAAAGAAAGAAAGGAAGAAAGATAAACACTGTAGACTTCTCTGAAGATGAAAATGTTAACTACAGAGATTCAGCTCAACTTTTTGTCACTGATCTTAACAGCAGTCACTGTTAACATTGGCTTCAGAAAAGTGAAAATATGAATTTGTTCCTGATTAGACTGAGACGCAATGGGGGTTGCTTATCTTATTTACAAAAAAATAAAGCCTTTTTCAAAGTCTTTGATCTATCTTGTTCTACACATCACTATTGCAAAAGTCTCTGCTTTTGCCCTCAGCCTTCATTTTCTCTTGATTCATAACTGCTTTCCTGTGTTCTTAGGACAGACTTCTATTTTAAAGCTCTATGTGGAAATGTATAATAGAAATTGTTTCAGAAGATCCCAGGTTTCTTCTGAGGGAAAGCAATGAGTAAATGTTGTGATTCCCATAAGAAGGGAAGATTTTGGCAGGGATTTCTGGGTCTCTATGTGGGAAGGGAAAGGTTCCAATATTTTCTCCAAGAAAGGAGAATATTTTTAATCTCTCTAAAGGAGAGACATTTTAAATTAAAAATTACCTTTCTACTGTCCATATGTACTTTTGAATACTTAAGTGGTTTACAGTTTGTTGATTTTTTTCAGTCATGGTTAGTGCTGTAAGGACTTCTGTTTAATTCAGTGTGGCGGGGGTTTGAAATCAGTCATTTACAGACAAACACAGTAAGTGTGTCCCTATTGTGTTCATTAACAGAGGAGCTAAATTTTATGTGTAAATGTGTAAATGACAACGTTCCCAAAGAATCACAAGGAATTCCAGCATTTTTTGTGCCCACTGGTAGTAACTTTTTATAAAGTAACATTGCATGAGTTCAACATTTGGAATAGCCACATAATCAGTAAAGTAGGGTTGTGTACTCCCTTGAAGGTTTAAAACATTTCTACTATCCAACAGCTTTTATGATGCTTGTAATTTACTTAGAAAGGGATTTTTTTTTTTTTTCATCTGATATTGCTGAATGAGATTCTGTGCAGAGGTCATTTTAAAGGGAAGTTAAAAGGAGCACAGGGAGCCTGATTAGAAACCTAAGAACATGCCTGTGCTGTGGTGACTGTAGCAACCTGTAGAACCTCTTCTACCTTCTTTCTTAGCATTTCCCATTCCTTTCCATCTGTCTCTACAATACCTGTCATTTCCCCTGTTATTTCTTATTTACTGTGTTACAAGAGCAGGCCTTGCCTTCTTCCTCAGAACTGAAGATCTGGCTTCAAAAAAGTGTATGTGCTATAGCTAGCCTTTGATAAAAGAGGTTTTCAATTTTTTTTTCTTTTAGTGTCAACTGGGAAAGTGGTAACCTATTGGTAATGTCAGCTCATGATGTCACTCGTGGCACTAGAAAAATACATGACTCACTCTTTGATAATAATTTATGGGGTCCGTTGTTTCTTTAACTTTTGTTGCCTTGTCCCTTCCTTTAGGGTACAGTTCCTGCTTTAGTATTCCATGTTTCCTGACATCTTTTTTGGAAACACTCTTCTGACAGCTGTTTACTCATTGCTATACAGAGTTGAACTGTTCCGTTCCTCAAATCTGTACTTCTAGTTGAAACTTTCACTTTGATCCAGTAAAAATTTCTGGGCCTATTCATTTTTATTGTTCCACATATCTTAATTTTGAGGGGAAAAGTAAATTTATGACTCTGACATAGTTCAGCTAGATCCATCTTTACTAAATGTTTTCATACCTTCTCCTTTGTAATAATTTTAAATTAATGTTCCAATATAAAAACATTTCTTCTATGCCCTTGTGTTTTCTATTCCACCTAGTCAGCATTTTTGTTAGCCTTGTAAACCCAAGTCCCAAAGAGTAATGGAGTTTAGTTTTGCTATAAACCATACAAATGCATTCAGTGGATTTACAAATTATCTGTTCTGTTACTTTATAACAAGATCATTTTTAAAATGGATGCATAAAGCTCCCCTCCGCTGCATTTTTTTTTTTTTTTTTTTTTGGAAAGAACATCTGGACTGTTGTACAGATTTAAGAGTAAAGTTAAACAAGAACTGGGCCCAATGCCCAGAGAAACCAACTCAAATAAAACTTGGGCAAAATAAACTATCCCAAAAAGGAAGAGCTTGATAGAAGAACAAATAATGTATGTGCAACAGCCCAATGGTACAGAAAGTAGAGTGGAATGATTTTGCACTGACTACAGTTGCCAAACATCAGACACTTTCAGAAAGAGTATGAAGAAGATGCCCATAGAAAGGGATGCTACTGGATTGGATTCCAATATTCAAAAGCCTGGCTTGAGCCAGATTCATTTGCAATGAGGATATTCTCATAGAAATACATGATGTAGACCCTGAAAGCATATTTCAATCCCCAGAGCTCTGGGCAGTCATTCAGTTCACCAGCAAGAACACCTTAGGTGAAACGTAGGCTCTTTCACTTCGGAGAAAGCTGTGGGATTAGATCTTTCTCTCTTGGTTTTTTTTTCCCAACTAAGCAACTGGAAATTGCTTACACAAGAAGCTGACACATCAGATATGACAGCTTTAACCTTTGGAATATACTGTGATCCAGATATCATGAGACTGACTTATAAGAATGAAATTATAATAAAAATATTTTTTGGTTCCTTTCACTAGCAATCTGAACCTTTAAGCTGTCATAGCCTGTTTTATAATATGTCCTACATCCTTGAGGTGGGTAAACTACATTTAAAAGAAATTGAAACCCCAAATTCTTATGGATTAATATGTTCATAAACACAGGGTGTTGCAAAAGAAAAAACCTATTTGCAAATGCTGGAATGTGTCTTGCTTCAGACTTCTGTATGTGACTAGCATGCATTTTCTGAAGTTATTTGTGGCTGAATTTACTTGAAAACCCATTATATTAGTATCAAAGACATTAAATTGGTGGGATTTTGTAAAAGTGGTGATTTATTGTCTGAATCTGTAGAACTGTTAGGTCTTTGCTGTTGGGTTAAAGTAAAACATTGTGTGTAGCTGCCAGTTTTTCATATTGGTGATGTTAAAATTTTTCACAGGACCATGTATGAACACAGCAAGTAGATGCAGGAGGAGCTTCCCCTGTCTTCCTGAGACAAGTAAACATTGAGCCTTTCTACTTCTAGGTTTTGACAATAATTGTTTTGTTTGGTGTCACAAGTGTAAATTTTACCTGGTACACCTTCAGCACACAGTTCTACAGCTGAGACAGCTTCCCCGTCCTGCTTTCAGTTTCACCTCTGCATCCTCCTTCCACAGTCTTCACTACATCCCCAC
Source organism: Donacobius atricapilla (assembly GCA_013397315.1). Classification (NCBI taxonomy): domain Eukaryota; kingdom Metazoa; phylum Chordata; class Aves; order Passeriformes; family Mimidae; genus Donacobius; species Donacobius atricapilla. Next base: position 136,734 of record WBMY01007395.1, on the reverse strand, counting down.
TCCCTTTGCTTCCCATAATTCCCTCTTTCCATCATTTCCTATAATTTATATAAATCTGTACTCTGAAGAGGAGAATAATCTGAGTTCCAGTTATTTAAGTGAGCAGTTGATCAGATTTTACCAAACTTTCTCTCAGCCTTGATTTTTATTTGTTTCATGAAGTCTTCCCTGTATCTGAAGAAAATCTGTTTGCCCTGAGCTAAGTTTTATCTCTGCGGTAGTATGTTTATAGGACACAATGTGTACTTTTCAGAAGTAACCTCAATTTCCTTGACAGACTGTACTTGTTCTTTGCATGTCTATTTGCCACACAATACTTTTGTGTTATTCTTTGTTTGTGTTAGTAGTATTCTTTGGTTTTCAACCTGAACTAAATGAGAATATAAGTAATTTGTATTAGTATTTCCACTAACTCAACAGAACTCTATTTGGGATTGATTTTTTTTTATTTTTTTAAATTTTATTAAGTGACACAAAAATGAATCACAAAACCCCAAACCCTGTATTTCATATTACATTTGTTTTATCCAGCAGGCAAGCCAAACCATTAATCATTTGGATTTGTATGTGCTGCAAGATCAGGTCCTGGCAACCATGACCTTAGTCCTGGACAGTGTTTAAGCGTGTGATTAACTTTGAGAAGATGCTTAGCTCCTATTTTTGACAGTGGAATGTAAGCACATCTGCTTCCTAAGGAGTCTCATTTCTGCTAAAGTTAATGCAAGGTTTTCTTTGATTCCAAAATGACCTGAATCAGACTTTAGTTTCCTAAAGATACCAAAAAGTCTTGGAACTCTGTAAAAAAAATGCTTTTAAAAGTATTTAATTAGGATGAAAAGACCTGATCTTCTCAAAGCAGTTTCTAATGATTTCTGTCTCATTTCTGTCATAGTGCCTTAGCATGTATTTTGTTAAACTCCACAGCTTCAGGGACATTCCATGCTGGGATTTAAGTAGCCATTCAAGTAGACTTTTAAACTGATGTTTAGTTTCCTCTCGTTTCAAGTGCTTAATTCAAACATGATCAAAATACTTCTAGGGGATTTTGGTCAATGCCTACGTGTTGTCTCACAGGGTTCACTTACTTTGGAGAATTTTTAAGCCCTTGTACAAGAAAATGCTTTCTTCTGAAGAGAACACCTTCTTAGAAGTGTAGCATATTTTATTTGCAAACAGTGTTTTTAGTAATGTATTTTTTAGAACAGGTACCTAATAAACCTTAATTTACTGGAGAGATACCAAGAAATTTTACTTTTAAAAACAAGGCAAATATAACTGGAATAATATTTTAAAAATATGTATGTTCAAAAAAATTAATTTTTCAGCTAAAGAAAGATGTATGATAAGGTCTTAATTTCACTGCTAATAAAGAAATTAGTAATGGAACAAATAGAAGTACACTAATTTTTGGCCTTTTCAGTTTAGATTCAGGAAAACAGAAGGCTGAACTCTTTTTAAATTAGTTGGGTTTTTTGTCTTTCCTAGGAGTTGCTATGTAACACAAGAATATGCACTTATTGTAAAGCATTTAAAAAATTTATTATATCTGCTATCATTGGGAACATTGACTTATATACATTGACTTATCAGTGGTTATTGACAGTGAGCACTGTAATTCATTGACCCTTCTTTCGAGCTTATGAGCATACTGGTCTGAGCTCTGACTCTGTTTTCAGTAATACAGGAGTGCAAAAACAGAAAGCAATAAATAGTCACATTTAAAATACAATTTTGTAAGCTGTTCTTGTTTTAAACATAATATATTTATGAGCTACATTTAAATTCTGTGCTTTATTAGGAGGATCTTAAAATGCAACATTCATAGTGACTTTTCAATCCTAGGAAGTACCTGTTGTTGATATTATTTTGGCAGCATGATTTGGATGCGTGTTCTGCTCTTTGACACATTATGTAATCTAACATACATGTGTTTATTCCAGCACTGAAAGTGGTAAAAAACCAATGGTAATTGCTTTTTAAAAGTTTTAAAGCATAGAATCATCAGAATATCCTGAGTTGGAAGGGATTCACATGCATCATCAAGTCAAACTCCTGGGCCTACACAGGACAGCTCCAACGATCACACCATGTGTCTGAAAGCATTGTCCAAACACTTCTTGAACTCTGCCAGGTTTGGTGCTGTGACCACTTCCCTGGGGAGCCTGTTCAGTGCCCAACCACCCTCTGGGGGGAGAACTTTTTTCTAAATCTAACCTAAATCTCCCCTGATGCCACTTCAGACCATTCCCCAGAGTCCTATCACTGTATTGGTACCTGCTCCTCTTCTCCTCACAAGGAATTTGTACACTGCAGTGAGGTCTCCACGCAGTCTCCCATTCTTCAGGCTGAATAGACCAAGTGGCTTCAGCCACTCTTCATATGGCTTCCCCTCAAAGTCCTTCCCCATCTTTGTTGCCCTCCTTTGAACACTCTCTAATAGCTTCATGTCTTTCTTATGTTGCAGTACCCAAAACTGCCCCCAGCACCTGAGATGAGCAGAGCAGAGCAGAGCAGAGCAGAGCAGAGCAGGACAATCCCCTCCTCTGCCCAGCTGGTGATGCTGTGCCTGATGCCCCCCAGGACGCTGTTGGCCCTCCTGGCTGCCAGGGCTCTGCTGACCCACATACAACTTGCCATCAACCAGGACCCCCAGGTGCCTTTGCACACACAACACTCTTTCCAGCATCTCATTACGCACTCTGTCCTTACATCCAGGGTTGCCCCATTCCAGGTGCGGAATCCAGTACTTTCCCTTGTTGAACTTCATAAGGTTGGTGGTTGCTCAATCCTCTAATTTGTGTAATTCTCTCTGTAGGGGCTCTCTGCCTTCAAGGGAGTCAAGAGCTCCTCTCAGTTTAGTATTCTCAGCTAACTTTATATCCCTTCCAGTCCTGCATCCAAGTCATGTATGAAGACGTTGAAGAGCACAGGGCTGAGGAGGGAGCCCTGCAGAACCCCACTAGTGACAGGTCAGTCTGATGTCATCCCATTCACTGTAACCCTTTGTGCCTGACCCATGAGCCAGCTGCTCATATATCCCATGATGTGTTTATCCAGCTGTGGGCTGGACATATATCCAGAAAGATCCTATGACAGATGGTATCAAAAGCTTTATTGAAATCCAAAAATATTAAATCAATTGGCTTCTCCTGATCAGCTAAATGGGTTACCGTGTCATAAAAGGAAATCAGGTTTGATAAGCAGGACTTTCCTCTAATGAAGCCATGCTGACTGTGATCCAAGACTAGGTGTTTTTCAATAACTCCCAGAATAATCTTCTCCATAATTTTACCAGGAACTGAAGAGAGACTGACGGGTCTAGAGTTTCCAGGATCATCCTTATTACCTTTCTTGAAAATTGGAAAATGTTCATCAGTTTCCAGGTGACTTGGAGCTCTCCATATTTCCAAGATCATTCAAAAATCATTGAGAGGCCCTATGATGATATCAACCAGCCCTTTAAGTATTCTCAGATGAATCCCATCAGGCCCTGTAGACTTACAGAGATCCAGCTGGAGCAGCAGATCATGCAAATATTCAGGGTTGACTGTGACTTTATAATTCTCACAGTTATAATCCTCCAGCTCTGAGCTCTGGGACTCCAGAGTCGAGCATCAGTTTTGAGGACTGAAGTGAAAAAAGCATTAATCTCTGGTTTGTCGACGTCCCTGTTTGTGAGGCGACCGTGTTCTTCAAGTAATGGACCAATGTTTTTTCTGGATTTCCTTTTGCTATTAACATATTTAATAGCTCTTTTTATTGCCCCTCAGAGTACTGGCCAACTTCAACTCCACTTAAGTTTTGGCCACACAAGTTTTCTCCCTGCAGTGGCAAAAAGCATTTCTGCATTCCTCCCATTTTCCTCGACCTTTCTTCCACTGGCCATACACCTGCTTTTTTTT
>WBMY01007395.1:100232-132798 GCA_013397315.1 Donacobius atricapilla | reverse complement strand
TTGTAAAAAAGCATTTCCAAAGGGGTCCTTACCAACTACTTACCTGAGGATTTTGGAGTCTGGTCACTGCACATCCAAGGTTGAAGTTTTGTTGGCACGTTTCCTGCTGTCAATAGAGATTTTAAACTCAACTGCACAGTCATTCTGGCCAAGATGACCACTAATCTCCACTTCACTCCTAAGACCCTCTCTGCTAGCAAGTAACAAATCAAGGAGGGCCTCTCTATTAGTTGCCTTTCTTAGTAAGAAGTGGCTCTCACCATGAAGTTGCCATCCAGGTGTTTAAGGAATCTTCTTCTTTAAGGGATCAGGCTTCCTCGGTAATCTTACCAGGCATTTTCCTTTTTCAGGAGTTTACTCAATTTTTACTATTTTTATTGTTTTTCTTCTCAATACGATTTAACTGCAAAGGTTCACAGAAGGAAAATGCATCAGTCAGCCACTCTAGATTGCAGCACTGGAGTCACACAAGTGGAGTAGCCAGGACCACTAGAGAGAGCTCTTGTAACAAAACACTGCTCCCCCATGAAGATCACTGTAGTCAGTCCAGGCACTTCATCAAGTTCCAGTGAGACCTTGCCACTTACCTGCAGCTAGATCCCAAGCTATATATAGTTTTATGCAAGGCTTAATCCTGAACTGGTATAAAGCAGACAATAAGATTATAGGCCCACGACCTATTAGCAGTCTGGATTTATGAAGTGAAAACTGTGCAGTACAAATGTTGATTATTTTCTGTGGAACAGTTACAAAAGCAATTGAGAAAGGAAAGAGGATATCATCTGGGTTTTGGTATAGCATTCAATACAATGTCTGATGAAATCTTACTTTTCAAATAAGTTACAATTGGCTTGGATCTGAGCTCCATCACATGGACTGAAAACTGGCACACAGAGCACAAACAAAATATGATAATGAACAACAAAATATTGAGCTGTGTGGGTTGACACAGGGGTGCCACAAGGCTCTATTTAACGTGCTGTCCTCTTTAAAATTCACATAAATAATCTGGAATTGAAGCACATGCATGATAATGGCATTCACAGATGATGTTAAATTAGAGGCCGTTACAGCAGAAGTCAAGACAGGCAAATAATAGAGGGTCTTAGAAAAAATTGAAACATGGGCCGAGAATAACAGAATGAGACTCAGCCTGGAAAACTGAAAATACATCTGCAGAAAATTAATTCAAAACAGCCACTCCACAAGAAGGCTAAATCTGGAAAGCAATGATGCTGAAGTATATTCCTGAGGTGTCAGAGGATGATCAGTGAGATAATGTGTGAGTCTCCAGCATAATAAAAAGGAGCCAAGGGATTTGGAGCAACCAGATCAAAAAATCTCTTCCCCACAAGGTTGAAATGATAGTATCTTGAATACTAGATTTTAAAGGAGGATTGCAATTTAGAAGGTGCGTCTAGTCTAGTCAAAGTATCTTATTTCCTTTACATTCCAGGAAGAGGAAAAATAAGAGAAAGGAGAAAGAAAGCAGGTAACTTATAGAGTAGTTAATTCCACCTATCTAAAAAACCTATCTGCTATGGGATAAAAATGCATCTCTGTGACTGTAGAACTTGAACTCTGAGACAATGAACTGGCTGACTTTTAGTAAGTGTAATTACATTTACTTTATTGTACCTACTCCAGGTCCTTACATTAGGAGTATTCACGCATTTATGCTACTGGATAAAACTCCAGAAGTAATTTGAATGGAAACAACTTCATACCAGATCTGGTTTCTGAACTACCTAGCCACCAGACACCTTATCCCTGAGACATTGTTGGCCTTATAATACTTGTGCTACCACATGCTCAGTGGCTTAGCTATAATAGGAGTCTGCTACTCTTCCTCATTCCAATCAAATGGTATGTTTTTTGGATGCAGCAAATATGAATTTTGGTCAGACTGCAAAGCTGTAGAAACCAGGTCTCCATTTCCAGTACACAGTCTGCAGCAAAGGTGCTACTTTTGGCTGTGTTCTTGAGCAGACGATGTTGATGCTGTGGTACTCCCCCTGGATATCAGAAGGGCTTACAGCACAGCTAACAGAGTGACTGTCCTTCCTGGAAGCCTTGCGTAGAGGTTAGGACTGGTTTCTGGAATCCGGCTGTAGCTGTCTGCCATGCAGACATTGGCATGTGAGACACACACACGCTAAAGCTAGATAAGACACATCCCACCCAACATTTTACCAGTGCATCTTTACATCAAACGTGAACATGGATGGATGCCAGCACCTAGTTCCTTCAGGTAAAGCAATTCCATGTATGCACAGCAGCCTTAGCAATCTTAGCAGCTGAGATTTGATTAGGAGTTGATAAGTGAGATATTTTCACAGATGGCTGCCATGGCACTGAGTGTCTAGATTGTTGTCATTGGCCCATGTTGTATATAAATACAGTGCATCGGATATCAAAATGGTATTGGATCTGGATCCTAGCCAAAACCTTACCATTCCAGTGAATGGTGTGTTCCCTCAGATTTCAGATTGCGTTGCTGTCAAGATTAAATTTTGTTTAATTAGAACAAGCATATAAAGCTAAGCATGTGCAGCAGAGGGAAGGAAAGCCACTTGAAAACCATTATCTCTTACAGTTTATCTGAATTGTTAAACAATGCTAGAGGCAGAATCTTGTAATTGTTTTCAGAAGCATCTCTCTTCTGTATTTTCATATTTCTATGAAGTAAAAGAAATTTAAAAATTATTTCTTATACTATTGATTCCCATACAGATGCGTTGAAAATGGTACCTTCAGTACATAACCATCTGTTCTTTTCTTTGTTGTTGCTTTTCTTTCCACTTCTAAATGTAGATTCATTGAATTTTTAAAAATCTCTCTAGAGATATGGATCATTCCGGATTGCAAACAACTCAAGATATTAGTGTAAAGTATTAACATTTAAATTCTTTGCATGATAATATTTGAATTGCTTTCTCCAAAATGACAGTCATTATTTAAAACATCTAGTATTTCACCACTGTTGCAGCATATAGTTGACCACCAGACTGATGACTAGATTTCTAATTTTACCTGAACTTAGTTTTATTTAAGTTAGCCAAAAGTAAGACACAACCAGCTTTTTTGGGAAAAAGGACCCAAAGTATGTAGGAGATTAACTATCAGCACATTTCTGGGTTAATTAAAAATTTAACAAATCCTTCACATTTCCTGAATGAGAAACTTTGGAGTTAAATCTGAGAGAAATAAAACTTTTAAGTTTGAGAGTTCATAAATTTTTGTAACTTGCAACCATGAAAATGGACAGGGAGCGTGAGGTAAGTGGTTACATCTGGATGGCAAAACTATTTGTAAATTCTGCACATTTCTTTGCTTTAACAGTGCCATTCCTGTACCTTTTCAAGTCATACAGAGGGTAGCCAAACCAAAAGTTACTAGTGAGTTTTATTAGAAAATATTTTCTCTTTATGCGCTTTTAAGAAGCTCATAACACTCTAAGCATTCTTGAAGTGCAGCTTCTTTATTTTTAGATTATGTACCTCTTACTAATTACGAGACCAACTGCCAGGACTGGAGAGTGGAATACTGACTTAATACCTTGTATCTGATTTAGAATTCATTGCTATTAAAGATCAGAATAGAACTTCTGTTGTCTGCATTTTTCTACTGTGCTTTTAAGTTTCTAATGGAATATCTGATAGAAGCTCCACCATAGATCTCCTATCCTTTCACACATGACCATGAAATATGAGTATGCAAAAATATTACTGGTAGGAACATAGTAATTTCTGGGTAAGAAAATCCCAACCCTCTACACTGAGTTAATTTTATGAAGAAATCAGTTTTGGAAAAGAACTTCCTTCTACATATTACTGTTTTTTTTGTCAATTTTTAAACAATTAAACATAAAAGGAATACTTTTTCAAAAGTAACAGGACTCAGGTAATCCTAAATAAAAGTCACTGAGTTACTTATGTTAAACCCTAAGCTCTTTTTTTTTCCTATCCTGATATTACCATTTATATCTGGGAACAGTCATATTAGGTAAATCATGATTTTTTGTTGTTTTATTTTACTTTAACTTCCTATGATTCCAGTTCTCTGGCTGGTCAGATCAAAGCATATTTTGTTGATTGATTATGTGAGTTTAATGTCACTCTAAGTACTCATATTTAATTAAAGAACAAGATCAAAGTCTTGCTTTTGATCAATGCAAATTTGGCATATGTATGAACTCTGGACACACAAGGCTAAGCCTGAAAGAGGGACTGAGATTTCCATAGTGCTGTAAATCTGGTTGACGTCAAATGCCTTCCTTGAGCAAAGTCAAATTATAGACTCAATTGCAGAGATGTTGGTTAAAAGTGATCTAGTCCAACCCTTTGCTTGAAACAAGACTATTACCAACATCAGACCAGAGCTACCAGGATATTCTGGTTGTGAAAATCTCCAAGTCCATAACCTTCCTGGGCAACCTGTTACAGTGCTGCATTTGCTGCTGCGAATGTTTTTCACATGATATCCAATCTGAACACCTTGGGCTGCAGTTAGAGGGAAGTTTTGTTTCTTCATCTCTGTCACAGTACTTCACATAGCTGTAAAGGGCTGCATCACCCTGTAGCCTCCTTTTTAATAAGCTGAACAAGGTCAGCTCTGAGTCTTTCCTCCTGTGTCCTGTGCTCCATTCTGCCAATGAATATCCCAGTGATCCGGGTCCATGTATCAACTGTTGGGGTACTGTGCCTGCTGGCAGTTGGGTGTTGAGGCATCTACCTGGTAATTTTTCTGTCCATGTAAAAAATGTGCTCCTTCAGGCCACACATCCTTGGCTTCTAGGCATGATGAGAAATAATGTCCAAATCCTTACTAAAGGCAATTTTTTTTACTACCCAACCTCTCCAGCTGACTAATAATCTACTCATTTTCCTATTAGAGGGTCAAGTAAAAGTCAAAGGTACATTTTGTCTTGAGGAACCAAAACCCATTTTTACTTTTTTCCTTATGTGGTGATGACAATGAGTATCTTGAAAAGCTTTATATTACCTGCTTTCACTCCTGCAGTCCTTTCTTTTACATTAACAATTCCTTCAGGTTTATGCGTGTTTTATCAGAGAAAGCCATATGTCAATATCTGGTAATGATTATGAAATCATACCATATTTCCAGAGCTGAAAAAAAGCTTTCACAATGATTACAGTTAAAAAGAAGAACAACTGAGTAGCAACTTCAACATTGTAAAAACTGAAAAATAACAAACTATCCAGCTTTATGTAGAATTATATTGGCACATAGCCCACTTATTTGCCAACATTTTCTAGGTTGGAAAAAAATAAAGGTTTTGTGCCACTCCTTCATGTCATTCACATGTCATAACAGTCAAATCCTTTTATCTAGACAAGACTACTTTTTTGATCACTAATAGCTCCACCTTTTAGATCATAGGTGGACACAGGCATATTGACAATTTTTGTAAATTCCTTGTTGTTTCCTAGTTCCTTTGATAAATTATTGATCTTACCATTTCTTTTCTAGCCTTGAAAAGCAGAAGTTTTAATACCATCAATTGAATTAGAGGATAAAATCAGAGTTACTCTGAGTCCTTTTATTTTTCCTTCTGAGAATGGTTTTATAACATTAAGCTGTATTTCTGTAATCTTCTAGAGTTAGTTAAAAGGATCTGGAAAAATGACAGTTTAGACTTTCCATGTATGCAGTCCATGTGGAGTAAGTGCTCAAGAGGCCACTCTAAAGCTGACAATAAATTGAGCTAAGGTCTATTTTCTGACCCAACAACAAAAACACCTTTAACTAAATCCAGCTCAAAAAAAGAACAACAAAAAAGCACCAAACTAAATAAAGAAATAAGATTTTAGCTTTCTGGTGATAAAAGATGCAAAAATGCATGTGCTTGGGTTGTAGCTGTTCCCTGAAACAGTCAAGAATGGAACCATGACACAATAAAGTTGAACATCATCATATCTTATGATGCATTGTTCCAGTCAGTTTCCTGTGATTTTTATCTTATTTAAATCAAATGCTATGTACATAACTCAGTTGCATGTAACTCCTCTCCCCCCACAAAAAACACACCCACATATTTAGAAGGTGTTTTATTAAAAAAGTTGAGTATAATCAGCACTTTCCCAATTCTTCTGAACTTCTACATGGGATTGCCAGCAATTAACAGTAAAATGTAAAACATTTAAAGATCCCACTAAAGTACTTTTCAGAAATGGGTTACAGGTTTCTGAAAACACTTCCCTGCACAGAACAGCAGGATGCTTGATCCCTAAAAATTAATTGTTGATGGATAATTGAGAGTTCATGATCAGTAATACACAGAATTTACCACAGTGTGGTGGAACACCTCGTTAGCTGCAGTCAGTGGATGGAAGTCCAAAGTGGAATGACAGTAAAAATGTGAAGCAGTTATTATCAATCTTATATCTTAAAATTTATAATTGTGGGAGGTAAAGTCATTTGCTCCCCCTAGAGAGACCAGAGGGGAATTATTCTAAGATGTGGACAGGAGGAAAAAGAAGGATGGAAAAGAAAGAAAGATGGAAGAGCAATGTGCATTTTAACTTGCCTCTCTCTTTCATGAAATCATAAAGAGTAACTCCAAAATGGACCCTTTGATTATATAATGTGGCATCCTGTAGATTACAAATCAGTCAACTATAGTCATCCCGTATTTCCCATAATCTGCATTTCTGTAAATGTTATCTTTTAAACCAGTATTTGAATACATCAAAGGCTTCACAATTCTCCAGTTTCTTTGCTTGTTCATTGTAACTTTTTAAAAAAGGGCTTTATTGTTGATTGAATATCTCTTACATAAGTGCTTTTATTACCTTATGCTGATAGAGCTATCCTGTCAGACTGTCAGGAAAAAGGTGGCTAAGAACTACTGCAACATTAGAACTCATTTTACTTTTTCCTACAATCTCAGTGTTTTAAAAGTACAGACAAAAAACTTAGTTCTATCTTCTTCTACCCTAGAAAGGATTCAGCTCCAGATTCCCTCTACTACATCCTCAGGGTGAAAGTCCAAGTCATTTGTTATTTTGTCTGATTATGACTGTCTGTCTCTAGTAATCTACCACAGAAGCTGTCAGCAAATTACGCATAGGGAAGGAAGCAAGCATAGAAAAACTATCTGTAAAACATGTATGGAGGAATTTGAGAAGAACAAGTATCATATATGATATAAAATAGATCATAAGAAAAGAAGCCAGATAAACTAGCAGGAATCTTTTAATTTGAGGTCAACCAGAAATGCTGGGGAAATGGAAAAAAAAGGAAGTCAAATCAAGGTCCCCAACTCGGTACTACTGTTCTCAATGCAAAGGATAATTGTGGAAAACCTTGTGCAAAGAGGTTTTTTTATTTGTAAACTACATGATCATTAAAATTCTGGTCACAAGTAATTTGAGTAATATAGCATTTATAGATAATAGTGCTTTGTAATAGTTACTGGTAACATCCTCACACAAGTGCATTTATCCCTGCTCTTATGCAGGAATGGGAGATTAAAGGGAATGTAGATGAGGCTTCAGAGAGTTTCTATTGCAGTTACATTGAGTTTCTCTTAGCAGCACCCATTTAGCTATGAAAAACTCCTAATTCTACTGGTTGTTAGCATTAATTTAAGGTGTGATAATGCAAGAGAAATCTCACCTTGCATCACTGCACATTTTCAGGATTTTGTAGAAAGTAGCCATTAAGAAGTAACAGAACTTGGGTCTCAGGTTTAAAACCCACCGCAATATATATTTTATAGTTTGATCCTTTGAGAGGTGCCTAAAAGTATTATAGGAATAACTAGGTCTGGCCTGATTCCTTTACATTTTTTTCTGTCTTCTCACTGGAATAATTATCAGAAAAAAACCAACAAAACTCTGGATACCTTGTAGCAGAAAAAACATATTGGAAGGGAATTCTCATCCTCTTATCTGCATGTTCTTCATTATTTCTAGGTTATGGTTATATAGTTTGTGTACTTCTTGCTACTCAGAGGACAGGTTAACACCATGCTTATTTATAGAAAGCTTCTTTTGCTGCCAGATGATTATCAGCAATTTTCTGACACTATTTCTTCATTTTAACTTCTTTTAAGCTTTTTTTTTTTTTTTCAACACATGGTTAAAATTACTAAGGCATAGGCATAAATTTTGATAAAATTCTTGGTAGAAGTTTTCAGAAAAGCTACAGACTGTACTGAAAAGTTTTTTTCCCCAGCTTTATTTGGCTAGAAGAGAAGCTATGTGTAGTTTATTGTCAGTCATTTTCACTCAATAGCTCAACACTTTAGGGTCAGAAGTTAGCAGATTTTGTGTATGGTGCCCTGAAAATTTCTTTTAATATTTGTTTATTTATTATAAGAAAATGAACAAAAATCCCCCCAAAACAAAACAGGGAGAGTCATGGAACTTTGGGACCTGAAAATTATGTTGGCAGAAAATAGTTTTTATCCAGAAACTTTTGTAAATAAATATGGAGAGTTAGAAAAGTATCCTGCATGTTGAATGCATCTAATAAGGATTCTGCAAGTAGTTAGACTGTCTATTACTATAAATATGAAAAAGACCAATGGAAGCCTTAATGTGAAGTTAATGTAAATGTATTGATTGAGAGAAAACCAGATATTTCATAATTCTTTCTCTTTTTTTTTGTTTTTGTTAAAGAATTTCTTACAAAAACACAGCTTCTTAAACAATCCTGTGTGATACCATTTACAAGCAATCCACACTAATCCCATCTACTTTCAGAAAGAGTGAATCTTCTCTGCACTGTATTTCTATTGCTACAAAATACACCACTCAGTACAAAGCTTGATGCTGAAATGAGCAGTCCTTAGCCAATGCAGGGAATTCTATTTCTGCCTAAGATTTTGACTTTCCATGACTATGGACACCCTCAACAGGAGTGAACTTTCAAAAACAATAGTGAAATTAGACATTATAATACCAATGATCAGATTTCCAGAAGCATCATTTAAGAGCTAAGTCTGATGGCTCAGTTACACTCTCATTTAAAAAGACCTTCTCTAAATCAAAAAGTGATGATACTTTAAAAAAAAGAGCTTTTTCAATGTGTTCAAACACAAGAGAGGGAAAGGTGAAAGAAAAAAAATCATGTATTTTCACTGATAAATGTGCATGAGAATCAGACGACAGCCTGAAATACACTTCAAGTTATTGTATGCTTGCATAACCCTGATCTTCTCTATGTGAAGTTTCTGCCACCGATTTTGCTAAATGTAAGGAGGCCAAATTATTTGATTATCTTTGCCCAGTATTGGTTTTCTCATCCATCAGCTTCTGCACGTCTTCTGATTTTAATTTTTGTGGATGCAGATAACTAGATTTTTTTCAGGATTGCATAGAAAAGGATGATATGTAACATTATTTGCCTGCTGTCTGTTGACCACTTTACTTACACATTTTTAGTGGCCGAGTCTGAAAGTAGATTCTCTTTGGCATTGTTTTCAGTAATTGTTACTGGACATTTGGCAATTTTCCTTTTCCTACCAATTTTTTTTCCTTTTCAATTTCTTCTATTCTTAAAGTCATCCAATTTTTCATCACCAACAATGTGACATTAGCACACATTTCTTTTTTCCTGTCAAGAGCACAAATGAATCAGTCTTGTACCAACAGCAGACTTTGGGAAAGTTTATACTCATTCTGAATTGTCTGTTACAGTACTTTCAGATATTTTCACTATTTATTTTCTATGCTTGATCTTCCTTTTAGTCAAAATTCTTGCCTTCTCTAGTTATTCAGCAGATTCATTTTGGCTAATAATTTCCTATAAGATATTATATCATATTCTTTATGCAAGGATAGTTATGGATGAACTACAGCATGTGTTTCATTAAGAATACAATTTACACCAGCAAGGAAATTCCTACACTACCCACTAATTATCTGAAAATTTTTAAATGGGTGATAATCCAATTATCTAATCATGACTACCTGTAGATGTCTGATTTCTAAGTCAAGTTCAATTCTGATATTTAACTTGATTTCTGTTATTCAGTTTACCTCTGCTATTTCATACTGAAATAATTAGTCTTATTAAAAGCTGAGGCAAACTATTCATTTAGTATGGGGGTCATATCTAGATTATCTTAAATCTCAACCTCAGTCTTCTTGTTTCTTTTTTTTATTTATTCTGTTTTTATTTATATTCCCAAAGTGCCTTTCTTTCCTATTTATTTTAATATCCTTTAAAGGTCTAACTCAGCTTGACTTTTTGCTATTCTCATTTTATCCTGACATTTATTGACCTCAAAAGATGATTTCTTGGCTGTTCAGTCCTTTTTTCCATTCCTTATATCCTTTTTGTTTATTCATTAAGCTAGGTCTGATGCTCCTCCTTGCACGTTTTTCTTTTCAAACGGAAGCATGTTCTAGATAGTTTATGAAACTTTGCTTAAGGCCTTCCTCTATATAAAAGTCTTGCATTTAGGCCAGATAATTAAATAGAATTTCCTTTTTTATAATAGAGGAAGTGGTTTTTTCTGTTTTAAACTGAACCTGTCAATGAACACACATTGGTAAGGTTATTTTCCCATTCCGCTATATCTAAAATGTTTTCAGGCCAGGTATGTAATACGATTCTTAGTAGTCTCAGTAATTCTGTGAAAACTTTCACATTTTTAAGGCCTCTTTATGAGAAATAGCATTTGTTTTCCAATCTATAACTATGAAAGCAAAGTCTCCCTCATTGTTAGCGTTTATAGAGCCATTGGTCTGAAATAATACTGTAATGATTCCTCTTCATAGCCTCCCTCACTGCTGGCTTCTAACATTCTATGAGCTTGAGATCAGCAAAATTCCTTGTTCTTTCTTTCTCTCTCTCTCTTTTTTTTTTTTCTTCTTCTCAATCAGTAAATCTTAGTGATGCTTCACCTCTTTTGTTTTTATTATCTTTTCTGAGTGACTTAGCTATACTCCATGTATCTCTGTGTTTCTGTTAATGTCTTTCCAATCCCATTCCATAACTCTGTTCCCTCCATTTTCATTCCCAAATTGCTTGAATGTGTATGTGAAATGTTCATTTCTTTTCATTGCTCCATACCACTAACCACATCAAGTTTCCTATACAGACAACACACAGTCATTTCTTTACAAATTAGACAATTCCAACTACTGTCAATGTCAATATTTTATTTCTTTGGTTTGTCTATCTTAAAACCAGTGAAATTCCTTTCTCCTTTACTGTATCTTTTAAAAATTGATTTTATTATCTCTCTTTAATAAAACTTAATATAAATTCTCATAAATTTTTTCATAAATTTCTCAATACATATCTCTTCATCATAAAGATCTTTTGGTTTCACAACTCCATTTTGAAAAAACCTCGATCCATACAACCTCAGAAAAGCCCTTTTCCTTTCTACTAAATCCCTACTTACAGGTTTTCTGACCTATATTTTTACTCTGCAAATCCTTCACTCCCTTTCTCAGACACATGGTAATGATTATGTTTTGCAGTAGACTCATTCTAAGTTCACCCACCTAAAACTCCCAAGCTTTACTGTCTCTCCGAATAAAACTCTGGTTCTTCAGCCCAAGTGTAATAGCTAATGTCTTTTGGCAGAAACCCTGACTTTTCTCATGCTAATATCCTTGTTGTAGGTCCTGGCATTAGTAACACAGATCTGGGCTTAGGACATCCTCCAAGGTGTTTAAGCAGGCAGATGGAATATAAAATTCATAGGCCAAATATAGTACACTTAGCTACTCATTTGGCTTTCCAGGGCTAAAAGGCAGGATGAACAGCTTTTTCCTAATGACTTTTTCCTTCCAAGGTAATGACCAAATACTCATAGAATAATAGAGGAGAGCTAGGAGAGGTGCTCAGGCCCTCTAATCATCTTTGTGTCCTCCTCTGGGCTTGCTCCAATAGCTCCATGTCTTCCTTGTGCTGAGGATCCCAGAGCTGAATGCAGTACTCCAGGTGGGATCTCATGAGACACTTCTGAGCAGTCAAAATGCTCAAACCTCTTGAATAATCATGATCTACCAGAAGACATATGCTGACGAGTCAGAAAGTCCTGGGTCCCTGTGCTACCTCACTGCAATGTTTTACCAAAAGATAAAAGGAAAAGTGATGAGGTAGGTAAAGTGTGCATACATGGTATTTACAGACACTGTCCACCTTCAACTGACCAACGATTAAAAAGTGCAGCACCTAGTAGCTGCCCCAGCAGTCTGTGCAGTACCAGTAAAAACTCTCAAGTCACGTTTCTTGCCTTTGGCCTGACTTTCCAGGTGTTTTTCTGAAAAGCCCATTTAACTCCATCACAAAAATTGGCATGTAAAATATGCCCTGAGTTGCAGGAACTGTCTCAAATAATCCTTGTTTGTTTAGGGAGGATTCCTTCTCAAAAATATTTCTTCCACAAAGGGGGGTGATGTGTATTTTTCTAAACTTTAACCAAAAGATATGTTCTGAAAATACATTTTCAACAAAAATAGTTTATTTTGGACTGATATGGCAGAGATGTTTTTTAGCACATTAACAAAATGATCTAGTATTTCTGAATCCTTGAGGATCCATCTGTTGTTATGTTTTTTCCATTGCAGAGAACATACTCGGTAAAGACCACTTAAAAAGGCATTTAAGTGACTTGAATGTGAGAAGAATTCATCTCCATGCCCTCATTTTCACTTCCAACTCCTATTTAATTCTCCTGTCCAAAGGAGACAGGACTCAGACTCTATGTGATGGCCAATGCACTGGCACTGGCCTTCTGCCTCTTGTTTCCTTACTCACCTCCTGATGGTCCTCTTCAGGTCCTAAGCCAAAGGTCTAAGTCTGGCAATGGTCATCTCTTTCAGGACCTGGAGAAAAGGAAGAGTTACTTCCATATACTGCACCAAGTATAGACCCATAGAGTGGTTTAGGTTGGGAGGAACCTTTAAAGACCACCTAGTGCAAACCCCCTGCAATGATCAGGGTCATCTTCAATTAGATCAAGTTGCTCAGAATCCCTTCCAACCTGGCCATGAAAGTTTCCAGGTATGGGGCATCTACCACCTTCCTTGGGAAACCTGTTTAGCACCCTCATTTAAAAAACATCCTTCTTGTATCTATCTATTAACACTCCTTGAATTACCCTCAGTCCTGTTGGAAAAGGTTCTGCTAAAATGTTTGTCCCTATTTTTCTTATAGCCCTCTTCAAGTGCCTGAAAGGCTGCTGCAAAGTCCTCCCAGAGCCTTCTCTTCTCCAGACTGAACAACTCCAGCTCCCTGGGCCTTTATTCGTAAGAGAGGTGCTCCATCCCTCTAATAATCTCCATAGACCTGCTCTGGATCTGCTCAAACAGGTGTATGTCCTTCCTGCGCAGTATCAGCAATGTAGCCCGTTTGAGACCTTACCCAGCAGGAAAGACATTTGCTGCTGCTGCTGCAATGTGCACCCAGGGATTGGAGATGTGTGGTTCCCTTGAGGCAAGTGTACCGTAGCTAGAGAATCTCTGGTCTGGAACTTCAGCTACACTAAATACTCTGGACACAGGAATACCAATTGCACTGTAAGGAAGTAATAATTTGATTGGAATAGCAAATAAATATATACAGAAAACATGATTATTTAATGTTGTGTTGTAATGGAATTTATTTTCTTCCAAGGCATTTCCTGAAAATAAAATTAGGTTCTGTTGCAACCAGCATATTTCTATAATCTATTTTTATTGCTGTAGACACTGGGGAAACAGCAAAATTGTTCAACATTCCGTGCTCTATTGATTTAGCCTGAGGCTTTGGGAATCACTTTATAGACTCACGTAATGGGTGATACTTGTTGCTGAACAGCAGATCAGGTTGTTTTCTCTGTAACTGAGACATGAACAGTCTTATGTGGAGGACATTACATATTTGGCATGTAATTATGAACTTACCTATAGTTTAGTCTCCCTTTTTGCAAGGTAAAAAGGGATTTACTAGATTAATTCTTGGTACTGCTGTATGGCTTAATAAAGCAAACAGTTCAAATTGTCACATAAGAAGATTCATGTATGTGCTAAATTTTTTTTACAGAGTGGCCATAATTAGTTCCAGAATTGTACCAGTAACGTTTCAGCACTGATTACTCCTACAATTTATTTGTTTCTTAACTGTGGATTTATCAGCAATAAACAGACCATAGAAGCTAATGTTTGTCAATATATATTCTATGTAGTATTTGGCACACACAACCAGCCTACTTCATCATATAAAAGTAGTTATTTTTATGCAAAGTTATTTCTATGCAAAGCATAAAAGCAGTTCATTAGAGTGTTTATTTGGACACAGTTTTTCCTGGGCTTTTTGATTTTGAGAAATAGTATATTAGATTCTCTTTCATTTGCTTTGCTTTCAAAAAGCACATGAACAAAATGGCAGTGTGAACTGATTCAGCCAGGCTTTGTTTCATCAAACTAAGTCATACATGCAAACTCAAAGAAAGAAGGTGGCTTCTCCCTTTCCCAGTATTGTATGCTTTCACAAGCAAAACTTTGGAAGATGTAATAAAATAAACAGATTGTTTTTAAACAGATGTTCTTGTACTGGTCTGCATGGGAACATTTGATATATGAGGGAATAGTCTAAGACCCATTACAAAAATAATATTTAAATTGGAACAAGTGCTCTTGTGATTTACACCTAATGTTGTTCTCCCTCTGACAGACAGCCAAATGTTACAGAGAAAACATCCAATGCCTGCTCTCATTTTGAAGCAGCACAGAAGATATGTAGAGGGAAATGTATGAAGGGTGCATGAAACCTTCCAGAGTTAGTTTTAAGATGCAGTTCAACGAGTTGTATGTAATGGGCTTGATTACAGCTACTCTCAAACTTTTAAAAAATCATATATGTTTTTAGTAACTAGCTTGGCTTTAAGACTAGATATTTCATGGGTATCAAGGACAGCTAAATATTAAATTTATTTTGAGTTTGACTCCTGAGCTACCATTCAAAAATCCCAATCCAACAGGGCCCCCAGGAGCTCAGAGCACAGAGCAGCACACTGCTGTATCAAATTTTATGTCAGCTTCAAAATGTCTCCCATACTATGTGAACTGCTAAAGCTGCATTCCAACGAGAGATCTCTCATCTATTACTGAAAGCACTCTTTGAGTGCTCAAAGAGTAGAATGAGAATCTTCCAGATGGAAAATCAGTGTGGGGGATATCCCATAGAGTGGTGAATTTCTGACAGGGAACACCATGACCATGAGAAAAGCTTGTCTCCCAGACGATAGAAGTGCAGGCAAGTGCAGGATGTGTATGGAATTTTAGAGGGAAATTAGGATAGATGTTCCTGCGGACCTCCTGCTAAACTGGAGGAATAAAATGTGCCTGTGCCATGCTAAAGGGAGGGACACGCTGGTTCTGCACTGTCTCCAGTTTGTATGGATGTAGGGCTGTCAGTCAGCATGCAGAAAACCTTATTCCTGGCAGAAAGTTTGCTGCTTAGATTTAGGATAGGTTATTTAGATAGTTCAGGGGAGTAGTAGAGAAGAGCTAAATTCCCCCAAAAACTGTTTCAGTAAGGGGCTATTTCTAAAATCCCATCTAACGGTTCATTATTAGAGTACTAGTGAACAAAGTTGTAAGCATATAAGTATCTTTAGTTTTTTATTTAATTTCAAAAAACCCATATCATGTGGTATACATGCTCTGTTCATATATATGCTCATAATTTGATGTCTTGGGTAGTAGTATAAGAGCCTAGGAAAAAAAAAAAAAGATGAAAAAAATCTAGAAATGGCCTGCATTCAAAAAGAATTCCTCAGATTTACTTTATGAACTCAGACATTTCTCAGAGCTCTTCAAGGAGATTTTTGTAGAGGTTGACTTAGAAATCAGGTCAGATGGCAGGTCCTAGTATTGCCAAATACCTCAGTGGGTCGTGTTGCACAGTGATGGCTACCCTGGACTTGATTGAAGATTTTTGATAATGTCTCTGGAGTATCTAGTGCAGAGCATGATGAAAAAGTCTGTGCCCGTGCCAATATGGAGCCAAACCAAACATACATAAGCCTGGGATAGCCTAGAGTTGATCTTAAGACCAAATTTCCAAATAAAACTCAAAATATAACAACTTGATTTTCACTTACTTTTTAAAAAAACTTGACAGAACTCTTTTAAAAAGTGAGGAGAAAATTATAACTGGAGATAAAATGTTGCATGATCCCTTAGCTAGATGTCTGGAAGTCAGTCAGCCCTTGAGACAATCCTGGCTGTGAGATCTGATTCCTTTATCTTCTTTATCCACAAGTCTAGTTCATACTATAACTACAAATCAAAACTCTACCTTTGAAGATACAGAAGTATATCCCAAATATTTTCAGTTGCATTTCTTGTTTGGCAAGAGATGACAACCTTGGATGAAATGATCTTTTCAGTCTGTTGTAGTCTGAAGTTTGCACCAAAATTGATCTTTTCTGTTTAGTTTTTCATTTTAAAGCAGGGATTTTTCAGAAACATTGGTGATTTAAATGGCAAAACATTTCAGCCCACTTTGCTTCCTGCTTTTCCCTCCTAAACACATAATTCCATAAGATTGCCACCAGATGGCACATGCAAGTGCTCTCCAGACACAGTTCTCTAAAGCCCAAAGCCCACTCAAGAAAAAGAGAAGATAGAATTTGCCATTTGATCTCTGTGTCATTGGCTTTCTCATAACCTAGGGGAGAATACAGGAGGCTTTTCATACTTCTAGTACTCTGGATTGAAATAATTATTCCATTCATGAACAGTGAGAGTAAAAATATTAATGAAGAACTGTATGTCTTTCACATGTACATAATTTTTCCACATTAACTAGAGGACAAAAAAATGTTACCAAATTCTTATACTTGCTCACAATTCTTTCTCTGGCATAACTTTGTTGATTGTCATCTCATGTCAACTAATTTTATGTTATTTATATGTTAGGTGCCAAAGAGATATTAAATAACAGCAATAATTCAATGTGAAAACAGTTAAGCCTACATTCTCTAACGAAAGTGTAGCATCCTTTAGCTACAGTTATGAAATACAAAAAAAAGAGTGTTTGAAGCTAGGTTTTTTTTTTGGGGTTTTTTTTTTGCATATGCAAAAGCTGAATATGCAGCTTTTAATGCTGGCTAAAATAGTGAGAATATAGTAAGAATCATTCTTGAAAAAGTCTATTTTGGATTAATATTTAATTTTAAAAAAAGTAGAAGAAATGTGCCAATGAAAGATGTCTTGGCAGAAATCTCTTCTAATATTTTGATTGCCTTGAGTTGATCCTGTGAGCAGAGAGAGTGTGAGTATATGACACAATTCATCCTGCAGGCCAGCTCCTGAATCACCCCCACTGGGGACTTGGAACTGCAAGTCACTTGCCTGGTGGTCTTGTGGAAACAGAAAAGCAAAGGATAGGGCTGGGGAGGGCTGGTGGGTTTCTAAGTCTCATCCTCCCCAGAGATCAGCAGATCAGAAGAATATCACTGCTGGGCCACCCATATCATCACTGGGTGAAAAGCCCATTAGGTGAAGTTTGATAAATCCAGGTTTCTCTGCTGAACATCCTGGGAGACTCAGGACACCAAGAAGAAGGTGAATTTTTCATAGATTCCCTCTCACTTCTCATAGGATCCCTTTCCCTTTCTGAAAGGCTGCAAGGCTACTGTCCCTCCATTTACTAGGAAGGGAAGGGAAGGGAAGACAAAGAGCCTCACCACACTGACACCTTACGTGAATCTTCTTCTAAGCTCCTTTATAAAATAAACACTGAAACTGGGTCATATAACTACCCCATGTGGACATACTGATATGTTGATATATGATAACCTTTCTCATTCATCCCTGCCTCATGTTAAAATTATATCTAGACCTCTATGTTTTTAAAGTCAAAGAGATGTGTCTTGTTCTCCAGACAGAATTTAGTGGGGTGAGTAAAAAAATAGTGATGGTAAGGTTATTTAGTTATTTAGTTAGTTCTCAGTGGTTTTCACTCCTATGTTTTTTTATTCCACAGGAAAATGTTGCATCTGGTGCAGATGAAAAATAGCAATAAAGTTTCAATTGTAATAATATCTTTCATTGAATTTAAAAATGGTGCCTTAGTCATAGGTCTGATTCCTGTGTTTGCTTTCTGAATCATTTCTACTTGGTTTATTGACAATAATAACATTTTGCTACATTTTATTTCCTCAGAAAAATATGAAAGATACAGCTACATATTCAGTTCTATCATTTTCTTTCTAAATTTGAGACTGTGAGGAACCTATTTTGTGGCATTATAGTAAGCAGCAGTTTTGGCATTATTTAAAGAAAATATAAGACTTTCCTCTGCTTTCCTAAAATAGCAACAAAATTTACCTGAGATTCAGACTTTAGCAGTAACAGTGTTATCCAGTAGTTTCTTCCACATGGAACTAACATTATGTTAGGATGTGGAAATTTTTGGGAGAAATTTATGATAGTAAACGAAGAACAAAAAAGATGGACCAGTTAAATACACTTAGATATGGGTAAGAGATGTTCTACTACAATTCCCCAATGATCAGTAGCTAATTTTAAATAAAGAACTTCAGACTTCTTTCACCACTCAGTTTCTCTGTGGGGATGGAGTTTGAACATATCAAATCTCCTTCCAGTTTTCACTTGGCAATGTTAGTGTCATTTTCAAATGATTTATTAATGCTGGTTTCATTTACATCTGAATATGGTCCTTGGTATTAGTTTGGGATAATTGGGTGTTTTTTTCAGATTTTAACACACACGTGCTAAGTTCATTACAGAGTGTGTTTATCTCGTCAGGTAATTTTTAGCTTTTGAAGCAGCAAAGTTGCAACTAAGTACAAAACAAGAGCAAAAAGACCTCTTTCTTACTAATGCTACCACAGGTGTGTGAGCAACAGCATCGTTCTTCAAAACGGTAAACTGATGAGTTTGCTGAAAGACTCAGGTTTCCTCCAGTTCAAAGAAAGACGAAAACATGAAAGAACAGAAGAAATCATTTTGAGTGTGAAACTTGGCATGACATAAATTACATTTATTTCTTTTTTCAGCTTGCTAATATCCCTTTATTATTTTAAATTACCTATTTAGAAACATTTTAGAATTAAATGACAGGGGTATTTCAGTTAATTGTAGTAGGAGGTTGGTGTTTCTCCTTAAGACAATTAATGCATCACACTGCATTCATTTGTCCAACTGCTAATATAAATGATGATCTGTTGAAGTGATCTCTTGGCAAGACATAAAACTGGCAAGGATTTCTGGACAGTTGAGTACATTTACTTTATGAACAAGCACACTGTTCTGTGTACCAGCACTCACTGCATTGCATTAAACCATCCAGTGAATATAATATAACTTTCTGTGAGTTTAAACTAACAAATCTTTTGCTGAGAGAATATAGGACTTACAGTGGTTGGGGCTTCTGTTTTGTAAGGATTGATAAGTTTCTTTAAAAATTCTGAGAGAGAGAAATCCAGCTAATTTGACCATGAAGAAGGGAATGAATGTCCTCCATCTCCTTTGCCCTATACCATATCTAAACCTAGTGTAATCACCTGAAATGGAATTATGGTCACATTTAAAGAACAGACATGGTTCGACTTCTGTGTATCCCAGCTGGCATCATTAACATATGGTCTTCTCTGTTAGGGAAAAATTCTGCTAGCACTGGTTATTAACTCACTGTAACACATCCTTTGAGAATACTCTTAAAATACTTCATTAACATTCAGGTTAATGTCTTGCAAATATGTGTGGGTGGCAAAAATAGTATTTTTTGTGGAAAAATCTTCTGATAATTAGCCTCACAAGGTGGAGGTGGATGCAAGATCAGATCCTGACTGACAAAGACTGAGGCCTGTATTAGGAAGAGACTATCTGTCTCTGGGTTGGTATACCTTGTCTTACACTGTCTTTTTAGTCTTTGTGTCGACTGAAGAATATTCTGAGAAAATTGGACCTTTTTTATGTCTTGGAAAGTAAAACGTTACAACATATAAGCAAAAAAATGCAAAAACTTACTACCTGTTTCTGCACCTGTATTGCAGCATTTTTATTTTTATAGTTCTAAACAAACATGCTGAAAATCTAGGAATGCTTTTCTGAATCTGTACATAACTTCAAATGATGTTTTGGAATGGAAAAGCTTGTCAGAAAAATACTCATAAAATCTCACTTTGTATATCATTATATTTATGACACCACCATTCACTGACGGCACAGTACAGTAATTATAAACACAACAGTCAGAGTTTAATCATTCCCATCAGCAGTGATTTCACTCATCCTCAGATGTCCTTAAATGTACCATCTTTAAGCTGACACAGCACAATCTCCTAGTATTGTGCCTATTTGAGAAATGAGGCCCTTGACTCTAAATTGGGCTGCTCAGCAACTTGCAGCCCTAAATTTAATATAACTATAAGAACCTGCATGGTCACCAGATAACTCTCAGTATAATGTTTTTCTCCGCTAGAGTAAGTGCACAGGCATGAAAGAAGGTTCAAAGTAAGATTAAATGGAACATGAAATGGTTGTTTAATCAGTTACATTTGTTCTTGCAAGTCAGTACCACTGACCCAGCATCATTTTGGAGGACCAGATTTTCCTGTAAGATTTGAAACTAAGTACTTGACTAAGCATAGTCAGTAAAGATCACACTGGACTCTGCAGGGGAATGGAGTTATTCTCCTGAATGTCTTAGCTGTATACTAACTTCGATGGTTGTATTCAGCCTTCTTACATTTCCACTGAAAATTGACAGGAAATGGTCTAGTTTTTAATCTATTGGTTTAGGATTTTTCTGTTTTGGCATGGTTTGGTTCAGGTTTTTTTTTTGTTGTGCTGCTTTATTTTTTTTCACCCACTGTGATCTGCTAGAAGTAGTTTGTACTGCTGGTACAGCCAGATTTGGCACATATGATGAAAAATCAGTTAAAGATAATGGTGTTGGATTGTCAGGTTTATATTTCAGTTTAGTAGATGTGAAAAGTAGATGGTGATCTTCCTATCTGTATCTGCAGTTTGCACCTGCAAGTAACTGGTGACCAATAGCTGACTTTCTGGGAGACCTGGTTGCTGTCATTTACTCCTGGTATCTGATTTGGGAATTTTAGTTTTCCTAATTTTTAGGGTGGCTCAGGTGATGTGAACATCTATGGTGTTCAGTTAACTGAAATTGTAAACAAAATTGCAGGTGAAATAATTTGCCTGAAGAGTTAAATATTTGGAACATATCCTTTGAGAAAACTCTTAAAAGACTGAACAAGATCTCAGTGCTGAGAGATACTATTCATGTATATGGCTCATAGAACACTAGATAATCTTTCTAGTTTAAGGTCATTATGCAGTATAAAATAGTTATTAGCAAACTAATGAAAAGAATACACACAGCAACAATGCAAGCACAGAGTCCAGATGAAATCCCAGTGTAATCAGTGGACCTTAATTGATTTCATATGAACTGTTTCTGTCTCCGCTTAGTATTTTATGTGAGCGTTTAAAATAATTTTGTGAAATCACTCTGATTAGCACTATATCAAAATGTCTGATAAAACAATTACTTTATTTAACTAAATTAAAAGGATTTTAACATCAAAATTGATTATATTTTATGAACTTGGACTTTCATGAAGAAAGGAATGTAGTTTTCTTACCAAAAGATCAGAATTGCTGTATACAGCTGTACAAAAACACTCATAAGGGCATCAAAGAATAATATTGTGCTCTGTCTTTTGTTAATACAGAATGTGGAATTCCAATTTGCATTTGCATCACTTGGCAAACCTACTGTAAAAACAAACTCAACACCACCATTCCTCTTTTTTAAAATATTTTGTCTAGTTGTCTTACCAGAGATCTTTGTCAGAGATCTTTGCTTGAGGTCAAAGAGGCCATTGTATTGCCTGTATTCATAAAAGGGTAAATAATCTAACAGAAGACGCAGAAGACTGACATGAGTTGAAGGTGTCTCCTTTAGTCTTTGCCAGCTCTTTCCAAATTGAATGCAGATGTATTTAGGGGAAAACTACTGAATGACAGGAGTGATCTCAAAATGAAGACATACAAGAGTAGCCCTTCCAGTGACAATAATTTTAATCCATGTGATATAAATAATTGAAATTAATGTCTCTTAAACTCCTTTAGCCTCAAGGAATTTGTGCCACAAAATGAGTTGAAACAAATTAACAATAAAATATTTTTGCCCAAGCCCAAGGTTTTAACTAAAGATCAAGCTTGATAACACCATTGCCACCATTTTATTCAGCACTACGGAATGCCTTTTACCCATTCTGTTTGTCTCCTAAGACATGGTTTCCCAGAATTCTTACAGCCAGTCTTTCACTGACAAATAATAGTGCCATTCATGCTTCTTATCTGATGAATCTTCATATCAAGTCACTGTAAAATTTTTAAAATTTTGTGACTCCCTCACATTTTGCCTAAAACGAAGATAGTTCATTGTAGTTTTTAAGTAGATTACCGGACTGAGCTACATTTCTTTTATCAATGTAAAAAAACCAAAAAAAATCCCAGAGAAATATATATGAAAGTTCTTTAATGTGGAAGAACTCTTATTTCAAGTGCAACACGATGTGTTGTTTGATCTCTATATGGTGTAGTGTCCATCTCTTTGTTGAAAGGCTTTTATATATTGTTGAAGAAAACATTTTTGTGAATCATATTTGGTCCAGGGGCTGCATTTTTCAGTTTATACAGAAAATACAAAACAAATGGAAGAAGTTGATCTACCCAGGATCCAAAGTGAATGATATATCTGCATCTAAACTGCCAAAACTCAAGAACAAACTTATGTGAAACAAAGATTCCAGAGGTAATCAATATAAAAAAATCTGTCTGATGCTAGTGGCTTTCTCTTTGTCTCTATGTCATTAGGGTTAGACTTGCTTGAAATTTGTATAACAGCACTTCCAAACAGAAGACAATATCTAACCACGAGCAGCAAAAGGAAAATAGGACTCTCATTTCTTCTGATGTAAATCTGACACTATGCTGAATAATGTTATATTTTTCACATCACAGTGCCTGTTGAACCATGGGAGGCAGATGAAATGAAGGGGGAAAAGTACATGTAGCACAAGCTGCAGACAGCTAATCTTCACAGGGTTGTTCCTCATCTGAAAGGTCTATGATTGCTTATCTCATCCTTATGTGAGAATGACTAAAGCATGAACAATACAACCGCAGAACTGGACAAAAAATTGAAAACTTTTTTTGATTCGTAATCTCTCTTTGGAATGAGTTGAAGAAGAAAATACCCAATTTACTGAATCTGCTCCTTATCACAGGGCACAGAGTATTCTTTAATAGGTAAGTGTTCACATTTCTCACTGTCTTTGTTTTAAGCACACCAGGTTAAATTAGAGTCACAGGAGTCAAACAAACATGCAGAGTTGCTTTTTCCTCTATAAAAAAGTCCCTTAGATGGCAACATCCCAGAATATATTTGTATCTGGATAAGTACTCTCTATTTTCTCACTGACAACTAGAAAATGGGAGTGGTGTTTTAAATGTAGAGTAGTTCAAATTTATGCTTTTTAATGTCATTTGACTACTTTACCTATGAACAAAACTAAACTATGACACATTGTGAGCAAATAATTTTACCATCTGAAGCATAGCCCTGAAAGCACAGCATAGAAGGCTTTTCAAAGGTTTTGGGAACCAAAACATGAAATCATGTCAGAAATCAGAGTAACTTGACCTAAGTATAGGGAGAGTTAAGGAGTTCTTCCTAAAATAGGAAGAAGCCCTCTGTAGATAGAGGGATCTTTCCCCTGGGTTCTAGTGTCATAGGGTTGAGATGAAGTTCAAAGTCAGACAAAGTCAATATCTTTGACCTTCTCTTAGCAAAACAAACACTAATGGTGAGTGTCAGTAACAGTTCAATAGCAATGAATGTTTTTCTTAAAGGACAGGGTAGAGTCAGGGACTTTGCTCTCCTTTTCTGAGGATAATCTTGTTCCAGGGCTGGAAGACTACACTTTAAGTCAGTTCAGAAACTGAACGATGCCAACAGATTAGTGTGGCAAGAGTAGCTCCATGGACATGGAAAATGAAGAAGGAAGGATTTGGATCTTCTCAGTGCTGTAGTTACTGAATACAAAAGCCAACCTCTCACCTTATGTCTATATATCATGAAAGAGGAAAATGCTTTGAGAAGTTATCCTTCCATACTGATTCCTCATCTACTTTTTCTTTATCATTTGCTTAAACTAGTATCATTTCATGGTGAATTTTTCTGGGTTGGTACAAAGGTTTGACATTGACAGTTATGTAGAATTTCTTCTATGCCATGTGTCATTTTTGCTTTTCACTTGCTAGTTTTAATTAGTTTCACTTGCCTTTAATCACATTTTTTGTTCCTGTCTCCCTGATTTTTATTACAAACCTCTCCCGTAGATCTGAAACAATTATAAGCCTTGCATTTCTAAGATTTTAATTTACCTTTATATTCAGTTAGTAGGAATCATCTTTCTCAATAAATTTTAACTGCATTCTGGGATTTGGGGATATTTTTAAGCTCTTTTTTCTTTTTTCCTGCAGTTCATCTATAGTGATGATCAATGCCTGTGCATCTCACAAAGGCTTCATCAAATGGTTCTTCCAATCTCAGGAGGCAACTATCTCTGCAATAAGTCTCAACAAATGCAGACCAAATGACATTGGTTATTTCTGCATTTAGTTTTGTCTGGTAGAGCAAATGCTGTCTTCAAGTTTAGAGTATTTCTAATCCTATTTCTTTACAACTGCAGTCTAGACTTTTCTAAAATAAAATGCCTGTTCAACAGCAGGACACAGTTTAGGGCTCTACTTGCTTTCATACTACATGGAGCCTTTGTTTCTTGAAAACAAAAGCTGTTTCCTGCTTCACCTTTCTTTTGTCTTACAGTCTCTTTGAAACTGTCACTTTTTGGACTTCATGTTGCATATTCCTGTGAGGTTATGCTTTACAAGTTCACTACTATAGTGGTATTGTCTTGCTTTTCTGCCAAGAAATTGATCTGGCTTTGCGCTGCTGTCATAGAATAACTGAGGCTGGAAGTCTCAAAGCAGGGTCAGCTCTAAGCTCAGACCAGGCTGCTTGGGGATTTGGCCAGTTGGGTCTCATAAGCTTCTAAGAACACAGATCATCCAAACTCCCTGAGCAACCTGTTTTGTTGCTGTTCTGCCCACATAAAGGGAAAGTTTATTATGGTTGAAATTCTTGTTTCAATTTATATCCATTTTCTTTTCTTCTTCTGCTGAGCACTGCTGAAGATACTGGCTCTATCTGCTCAGTTACTTTCACATAGCTTCTGCCAGACTGGTCTCAGGTCTTCCTCAAACCCATCTCTCCTTCAGGCTAAATAAGGCCTATTCATATCCTCTTCTCAGGATAAATGCTTCAGCCCCTGATCATCTTGCTGGCTTGCTGCAGAAGTCACTGCATCTTACTGGTGTCTTTCTTCTATTGGGTAGGGAACGTCTGAGGAAACTGGACGCTCTACAGTGTGTATGCGGCCTAAAAACGGCCAAGTAAAAGTAAATAATTGCTCCTTCTAATACATCCCAGGAAACTGTCAGCCTTTGATGTGAGGACATGCTGCTAGCTTATATTCATCCACCAAGGCCTCAGGTCCTTTCCTACAGAGCTGCTTCTTGCCAGTATCCTAGCAGGCCCAACTTGTACCCAAGGCTTCTTCCAGTTGAAGGATCTGGCATCTCTCCTTCCTGAAAGCCTATTGGCATAGGAATCCCACCTGTCTACAATTTTTTCCCACTTTTTCCAGCTCCGTCACTTCCAATCAAACACCATAGGGCTTCCCCATATTCTGTGCAGTTGGGGTTTCAGCCCCTCTGCTGAGTGTCTGTCATCTTCCCAGATACTGTATTCCTGATCTTTGTTCTGCATCTCATTAAAGGGGCAACGTGGCTCCTCAACAAATGCACAGCTGCTGCAAGTGAGGACATGGTCTCCCACAATGTCAGCCTTTAGACTCCCTCCACAGCCTTGCTGAGACAACCCTCCTCTTTCCCAGATGCAGCTGCTTGACATTCCCTAATCAGAAGGTAGCCAAGGTAAAAGATGCATACACGTTTAGCATAAACAGCTGAAAAAGTATTTAGCAGCTGACAGATTTAGTTGAAGAAAAATTGTGGAATAGCTACCCTTTCCCAGCAATAGTCACTCTAAAGTTTCTAGAAGACTGTCTACAGCTCCCCAAGGATGTTAGAAAAGGTCTCAGAAGATACAGAAGAAGAGCCTGGGAACTACTCTGCAAACTATCATGTCTCTTAGTTTTGCATATTTTAACAGTTCGTGTTTGTGTTAAAGTCACATTCTCCTAGCAATCTCATTCTCCATTTTGGGTGTCTGATTCTTAATACAATTCAGTCTTAAATTAAGGTTTCCATAAAACATCAAAATTACATACTTAACTTGACAGTCTTAAATTTGTTGTAAATGCTTGAAAAATTTCATCCTCAAGTTTTCATAAGAAACTGATATCTTTTAAAAGATTCTTTCTCTCTAGGAGTTCTGTTTTCCTGAAATATCTGTAGTACAGGCTGATAACTGCTTTATGCCATTTCACTTTTCTGCAGTAATAAATGCTTCTCATACCTCTGGCCCAAGAGTACATATATACAAAGGAAAATATCTTCTACTTTTTTTTTTTGAAGTTAATTTATTCATCATTATGAAAATATGAATTTCATGCTCAACTTTTCTGCTGTATTTCTGAAGAATTTTTACTGCATTTAATTATTTAACTTATTAGCTACTAGGCATTTAATAACTCACCACTTCAGCTTTCATGTTTTAAGAAACTGTTCCTCCATTTCTTTTGACAGTGGTCTGTGGGAGACTTGTGTCAGGTTATGCGACAACATAATACTGAGCAAGTTAGCAACACAAGAATGTTGTGATCAGAGGCTATCTTGGGCACAGCAATTACGAAATGAGAGTTTACAGTTCTCAGAGAAATAAGGAAGGGGATCAGCAGCTCTGCTACCCAGGACTCCTACAGGGCAGACTGGGGCATGTTTAGGAGACTCATTGAAAGAGTCCCTTGTGACGCAGTCCTGAAGGGCTAAGCAGTCCAGGAAAACTGGACATTCTTCAAGAAGGAAATACTAAAATACAGAAACAGGCCATCCTCATGTGCTGAGTGATGAGATAGCAGGGAAGATGACCAGCCTGACTGAACAGAGAGCTTTGGCTGGAACTCAGGAAAATAAGGAGAGGTTGTGACCTTTGAAAGAAGGGGCTGGCAATTCAGGAGGACTACAAGGGCATTGTGAGGTTAAGCAGANGGCACAGCAATTACGAAATGAGAGTTTACAGTTCTCAGAGAAATAAGGAAGGGGATCAGCAGCTCTGCTACCCAGGACTCCTACAGGGCAGACTTTGGCCTGTTTAGGAGACTCATTGAAAGCGTCCCTTGTGACGCAGTCCTGAAGGGCTAAGCAGTCCAGGAAACCGGACATTCTTCAAGAAGGAAATACTAAAATACAGAAACAGGCCATCCTCATGTGCTGAGTGATGAGATAGCAGGGAAGATGACCAGCCTGACTGAACAGAGAGCTTTGGCTGGAACTCAGGAAAATAAGGAGAGGTTGTGACCTTTGAAAGAAGGGGCTGGCAATTCAGGAGGACTACAAGGGCATTGTGAGGTTAAGCAGACAGAAAATTAGAAGGGCCAAAGCTCAGCCAGAATTTAATCTGGCTAGTGTCATAAGAGACAATAAAAAAAAGTCTTTATAAATACAAAGCAACAAAAGGCATGCTAAGGAAAATCCCCTTGTAAAGCCTTCTTTGCCTGAGTCTTTAATAGCAAGGTAGTTGTTTTCTAGGTACGTAGTCCCCTGAGCTGGGAGACAGAGATGAGGAGCAGATTGAAGCACCCATAAACCAAGGGAAAATGGTCAGTGAACTGCTACACCACTAAGCCAGACACAAGCCTATGGGGCCAGATGAGATCCACCCAAAGGTGCTGAGGGAGTAGGGGGAAGTGTCTAAGTCATTCTGAGTCACTGTCCTGGTTTAAGGCAAATTTGTGAGAGAATCCCTGAATGGGGTCCCTCTGGGAACCAACTCAAACAGCCCTTCCCCCCAACTGGTCCAGGAAAAGAGCTTCTATGGAGAAAAGTGGAAAAAACTATTTATTTAACAAACAAAGTGCCCAAAAGCATAAAGAATGAATAATATGAAACAATAAAACCTCCCACTGTTCTGAAATGAGATGGTAAATTCAGAAAGTCCTTGCTGTGGGTAGCTCAGCTCGCTCAGTCTCTAATCAGCTCCTCCGGTACTGAAAAAACACTGTCCTGGACCCCAGCGGCACAGACATGAGATCCAGGTGTCTCTCTGGGTTTATCAGAGCAGGACAGGTCTCAGATGAGCACAGTCCAGAAGCAGCGATGCAGAGGAGGGAATGCTGTTTTCAAAACAAACTCCACACATCTTCTTTCTCCCCTTTCACTCTCAGAACTGGTCTCACAGCAGTGATTCTCTATCTCTCTCTAGGATCCTGCTTCATGAGTCTCTGCTCATGCTCCTCAAGATCACTCCACCATGACCGTTCTCCCCTTNGAATTTGCCCTAAACCAGGACACCAGTTATCCTCTTTTATCTCACTCATCCTTATTGGATATAGCAGATACTCATCAGGGGCAAGGCTGTGATGGTTAATTAACACAGCTGTTATTTATCAGGGTAATTACTTAGTCTCAAAGGTATAGAACTTAACATACAGCATAAACAGAACAGATGATTGGGGATACAAGCACCAAAAAGACATCTCAGGACAGTCACTTTCCATCATTTACCAGCAGTTCTCGCTGACTGGGGCAGTCCCAGCTAACTGGAAGCTGACAAATGGGATAGGATGCAGTTGTGATCTATCTAGATATCAGTAAAGGTTTTGACACCATTTCCCACAGTATTCTGCTGGAGAAATTGGTGGCTTATGTCTTTGAATGGGTAAAAAAACTGGCTGGATGGCTGGACCTAGAGAGTACTGGTGAATTAAGTTATATCCAGCTGGTGTCTGGTCACAACTGGTCTTCTCATGGCTCAATGCTGGGGCCAGTTCTGTCTACTACCTTTATTGATAACTGTCCAATATCTTATCCAATTTAGATTGGATGTTAGGATTTTTTTTTTCACTGAAAGGGTTGTCAAGCTTTGGAACAGGCTTCTCAGGGAAATGGTGGAGTCACTATCGCTGGAGATATTTAAAAGATGTGTAGATGTGGCACTTACAGACCTGGTTTAGTGGTGGACTTGCCAGTGCTGGTTTAACAGTCGGATTTGATGATCTTAGACGTCTTTTCCAGCCTAAATGATTCTATGACCCTATGCTCCTAAAATGAATACTCTAAAGGTCAGGAGAAATACTGCGAAATATACACACCCATTCTCCAAAATGAGTGCCAAGTCGCTACGTATCTTTGCTTTATATAGAAAAAGAAATATTAGAAGTGTTGAAAGTGACTTAATGCTAGAGTAAGAGCCTGATTGGCAGACGACAAATGTTGAACACACACTAAAATATTATTCTTTTTCGTTTCAGTACTCTTCAAAGTTCTAAAAAGGATGCTTCAATCCAGCAGAAATGAAACATGAACTTCTGCACTTGGAGTGAGAAATGCTGCTTTTTTTAGTAGTGGTACAAACTGGAATTTTCAACTCCATTTTCAATTATCGAGATGCTTAAAACACCATATAAAGCCACTATATCGTCAAGGAGCTATGAACAAAAAAATGCTTATGTTTGGTTATGATGATTGCACAAGACAAGCACTGAAGACAATACCTTGATGCTTAGGAAAATTTTGTTTTATAATTTTATAATTTATCTATCCAAAGAAATTAAGTACTGATGTATTCATCTGTTTTCATTATGCTGGTTATGATAAGATTCCTAGGCAATGCCCAGAGTAGTGAAATGTGACACAATAACCAAAAGAAACTCTGGAAAATGTATGCTTGAAATGACAAGTACACTTGGCCTAGTAAATTCTTAACCCTTCTGCTTCCCTTCTCTGTGACCAGTGGTTTCTGCTGATGTGTCAGTGAGAAGAATACTGATTTTATCAGTGCCTCAAAGCGTGTTAATTACCTCATTTCTAAGAAATGTTATATTATGACTGGCAACAGCCCTTTAGCATCCACTCTACTTGGTAGGAATTTCTTGGCAGAGTTCTTGAAACATATAATTAGCATTTCCTCTCATTATAAATAATTGTTCCTCATTTTCTACTAATTCTTTTCTAGACTATTGATATATTTCCAGTAGCAACAGACAAACCTGAGCAAACTGGGAAGATCTTTCTTATGAGAAGAGACTGCGGAAGCTGGACCTGTTTAGTCTGGAAAAGAAGACTGAGAGGGGATCCCATTAATGCATATGAATACTTTAAATGTGGGTGTCAAGAGGATGGTGTCAGACTCTTTTCAGTGTTGCCCAGTGACAGGACAAGGAGCAATGGCCATAAACTAAATCACAAGAAGTTCCACCTCAACATGAGTGATGTTCAGAATTATTCAAGCAACCTTACTGGGTGTGCGTCTGATGTGATTTGAGAAACACGAATGTGTAAGGTTTTTTTGAACTTTACTGTGCTTAGAGATATATGAGAGGAATAAAAAAAAATCCCAACACATTTTAGACTTCAACTGTATGAATTATTGTTTGCCATTAGAGATAAAATATCAAATGTATCTCAAATCCCAGGCAGGTATTGTCAAGATATTCAGAAGTAAAATAAATTATAACAAATATTTCAAGCTTAACTGCCTAAAATTAGCAATCAGCATAAAATTATTTTGCTATAAATTCACTATTCTTAAATTACAACAATTCAGCTTTTATAAATTCTTAGTCCATTTACTAAAATAAACGTCACTCAACATGATGAAGTTCATCCCACATCATTGAGCAACCGGTTCACACCCATTACTCAGAAACTCGGAATTTATAGTCTTAATGAAAGGAATACACTGTAGAAGAACCATGACTATTGTGAGTCATCATTTTTATTGTGCAGTAAAGGTAAAGATGCTACATTTAATAAACTTATATCCTGTTCTTTTTAGCCCATGTCTTTGTACAGCCTATGGCCCTGATAAAATCTAGATCTTATGCTAATATTATTTGCCATTATACTTCCATTTCTCCATTTTTTCCTATGCATGAACATTGATTCTGTGAAAATGTAGATATTTGCTAGTGAACCTTGAAATCTAGTCCATTTCCTAGAACTGAGTCTTTCAGAAGATAAACTGAGTTATTTTTCTTTCTTAGTTTCTTCTACATTCTTTCTCATTCTTGATTATATAACTTTTCTCA
The DNA here is from genome assembly GCA_013397315.1 of Donacobius atricapilla. Classification (NCBI taxonomy): domain Eukaryota; kingdom Metazoa; phylum Chordata; class Aves; order Passeriformes; family Mimidae; genus Donacobius; species Donacobius atricapilla. Next base: position 101,486 of record WBMY01007395.1, on the reverse strand, counting down.
CTGGTAAATTTGCTGACATTAAGTACAAGAATTATTATCCTTTATTTTTTTTCCAGGCTGCTCGGTAACCACATTGTGGCCATCTTGGCTGGCACATTCTGTTCTTAATTAGGATTAAAGATATTTTGACTCATTCAAAGTTTCACTAATGCTCTATGTCTGGCCTGTAATAGCCTTTTATCACAGGTCTGATTGTTTGCTTTGTCTTTTTGGAGAAGGTTGAAGAGTCAGGAAATAGTTCTTTTTGTGTATGTTGCAGATGGGTCCATCTACTTCTTATTTTTCTCCTTGCAGACATCTTTGATGCGTTTTTTTCTTCATTCCTCTTCATTTTAGACATTCCTCTCCTTGGCACAGAGCTTCATGAGAACTTTAGTGTGGCTTCATTGGTCTTGCTTGCTAAATTTCTTTGTGTGTCTGGTGATTGACCCTTTCAGAAGAAAACTGAACACACATGTGCGTGTGATTGTCTTCACTATCTTGTCAAGCCTGAGAGTTACTATCAAACTTTCACTAATTGCAACTCCTTCTTGGCAACTGACCAGTACAACACACTTGGGTCGAGATACTCTCGTGCTCTAAGGCCTTTCACATTCACAATATACTTTTTGCAATAATGCTTATTAGCATTGCTCATAACCTGTCACCCTGATTTTTTCAACCTCTCTTCTGTTTCACAGTTTCATGTTTTGAGTTGTTTCTCATGCTCTGGTCTGTAAACACTGGCCAATGTTATTGTAGTTTCAAGGAAAGTTTTCATTCTTGTTCTTAAAGATATAGACAGCTGATAGACAGTTGTCTTGACCAATGGGATAGAGAGAGGTGTCAACCTTTTCCCCCAATCCCTGGCCTTTGTAGAAATACTATAAAATGGAGTCAGACTTTTCAAATAAATCAGTTTTAGTTCATGCCTTCTAATCAAAGTGTGAGTGTGTGTTTGCGTGTGTGTGACGAACTACAACAATAACCTTTTTTTTTTTTTACATTTAGGTGAGTGGTTGCGCTGGCTGTCTGTTGACACATGTAGTGGTTATCACATTCGCCAAATTTTCATTTTAGTGGAATAGGATTAAAAGAAAAGCAAAACAGGTTCAATTTAAAAATAGAAACAGATTTATTAACATACACTAAAGGGTAAACGAACAAAAACCAACCACGAAACCTTCTCAAAGACAACCCCCCTCCTCCCTAGCAACAATCTACTTTTCCACAAAAACCATGCAAAGAGACAAAGCATCAGAACTCTTAAGTCAG